>CM056995.1:31206293-31806293 GCA_029891345.1 Dryococelus australis | reverse complement strand
AGTGTTTATTATAAAATATGTATTCTACCGAGAGTTAACTTAGATAGGTAGGCCCTATGTCAGTTTCTATAATTCTCATTTTTTTTCCCGACCTTAAAGTGCTATGCACTTTTGTCTATACTGACAAAAAGTTTTAGTTGTAGATACCAAATAAGTTTACATGAAAAGTGTTTGTTTACGCTAAACAATATTTTGTTCAGTCAACTTATCGGCTCTTACTCTAAACATGTGCACTCGTTTCCTTTGATTAAATAAAACATTAAAAAATAATCTTGTAAAGCCGATTACTTCTTGGTTGTTTCAGTGTCATATACGTATATTCAGTAAACAAACACTTTGCAAGCAGGTTCACCTAATCAATTTGGCCGTCGTGAACATTGTAAATATAATGGCCGAGTCTCATTAATATATTTTCCGGAGTGAATAAGCTACTGGTTAGCTGGAGCAATTGAATGTCAATTATTACAAAATTCGTGACAACAACAATATCATCTTTATCTAGTACCGCCGTTTAACTGGTTGGCCGTCAAGTAGACGGGTCAATTGGTTTGCCTGCGTTCAAAATTACAGCTCGATTGATTGTCAATCATTTCAATAACAATTATGATAACAACAGCCTTCGTTACTGCATTTATCGACGCTTAATAATGACACAGACAAAAGCAGCGAAAGAATTTCAGCAGAAAACAAATATGTATTGCCATGACATAGACGCATGAAATGCTAAAAAAAAAAATTTGTAACTCCTTAATAGTATCTTTGGGTAAGGCCGCGAAGGCATAATGTTCAAGCGCCAGTGTTCCGGGTTCGAGTATCAAATGTTTTTGTAGTAACCATACATGTAATATACAAGAGTATTCATTCGCACCACACAAATATTCTATGTCCGGGGAAACCAGATAATAACAAAAACCAATGATTTCATTTCGGCAACGAAAATAATAATTACCCCTACACAAACAATTTATTTGTTTGCGCTATGGTCCATTCACGGACACTTGCTAAAGTTCTACTTACAGGGTATTCCTCCGCATCGTGCAATCAAGTCTAGAAAATTACATCAACTGTGCAATGATATTTTGCATAAGAACTATATTTTTTACTAGACATTACCAACAAATCTATTTTCTCACTGTGTTTTTATAAAATTTCATTTTAATCAGAAATAAGGTGTTGTTACGTGAACAGAAGTATAGAACACTTTTGATGCGGTACGTACAGGTTTAGGAAATAATCAAACGGAATCCGCGGATAGACTTTAGCATTTTAAATTAACAAAACCTTTTTTTTTCTTGGGGAACACTCAGCCAACCGGGGATAGTCTATTGTGGGTTAAAGACACTTAGTCGCAGCGGCACATTCCCTGGAGCCTAAACGACGCGGAGGCATAATGAATAGACAGTTTCTCTCGCCCCAAGGACGCGACGAAGGCGACGCTACAGCTGCTGGCACTTTAAAGGGATAATTAATGACGTCACGGGAGGAAGTTCCTCCCGCGCGACTTGACAGCAAGTTGGGCCCTTTCATAGGCGCGAACTTCGAAGTTTGGAGTTGGACGGGTGTCTGAATGCATTAGCCGACTGGAGTGCGGATCGTGGTTAGTTTACCACGATTCGAGGTGATTTGAGCCATTCTGAAGGTAGTCCTCGCGTAGACGCGTACGCGCCAGGACAATGGCGCTCGGAACTTAGCTACTGCACTAAGAAACTGAACAGAAGTTGAGAATTGATTATTCTTACATTTATGCCTGGCCTAAACCCGATTATAAGCATAGCTTACATTCGTTCGGTTAAATTATAAAATCACTTTCTGTTATGTGAAGAACAAACGTAATTTTTTTACTTTCTTAAGTAGTAAAGTTATACGTTATCCACGAAGCACTAAAAGTTTTCCGTATATTTTCAATCTTTTTAGGAATATTATTAATACGAGTTATACAAAAAGAGTTTTTTAGTGATGTCAAGGCACATTTCAAAACGTGCATGTAAAAAAAAATTTTTGTAATTTTTCTAGAAATTTTTGCAAGTGCTAGTTGTTATTAACTGATGTAGATATTATATGAGACCATAGACATCTTACATACATACACAAATATCTTTTAATACAAAGGTAACAAAAATAATGCAGAAATTTTGGTCACTATCTTTTGCCTCAATCATCAAAGAAAACTAAAAATCAAACCCACTATATTTAGTTGAAGCAGAACTATACAAGTATATAAATACAAAAATATGTCATCAAGAATTCCGGCAATAGGGGCGAAACCAATTCCCTGCCAAATTATACCCATTAACAATGGCTATGTAAAGGCTTGTCACTGTTCATTAGGCATTTTCCAAACGCTTGACTAGTTTTCATTTCATGTCAATATCATATCCTACCGCCTCATGTAAATATTAACAATGCCTATTTGCTATTTGGATGGATATGGAATATATCCTAACGACTACTGATATTTAACCAGTTTTATAATATAATGAGCAAACTTTACTCTATTACATAAAACTTTGGAGATGTGCCACGAAAAAAAGTATACGAGCCCTTATTTTACTTTTCTAAATATTCCTTAAATGGTAGTACATAGACACGCGAAATTGTCGGAAAAGTACGATTTAAGTTATATATGTAGAAGAAATGCATATATTTGTAACAATGTAAAATGTTTTGCTGAAATATGCACTATCAAAAGGTAAAACAAATTATTAATTAAGTGTTTTTAAGCACATTTCCATCCTGTACGTTCCAGAAAGGACGTTTTACAAGAAAACCTTTTTCAAGCTGGAAACCGTTAATTACTACTCAGATTTTATGTAAGGAAATATTTGTTCTAATGTTAATTGTTTCTATGTACTTTATTTCAGCCATCAAAGCTATCATTTTAATTACTGAAATGGTTGCAAATGAAATCCATTATTAATAATACTTCTAATCATTAGTACAGATGCTTTCTTAGGCACAGCATTGGTAATTATTGCGATTACCCTGCTCGACGAAGATTTACTCGCAAAAAGTCCTTTTACAGCATTCAGAATGAAAATAAAAACGCTTAAATGTTCACTGAGAAAACTTTTGTTGAATCAAAAAAAGATTAGCTTAGTGGAACCAAATTATTCGTTTGTATAGGGGCAGTAAAATATTTTGTTGCTGAAACCAAATGATTTTTTTTTTGTTCTCCATTTGGTTGTTCCAAACTGTAAGATTTTGTTGGTGCAACTAAATATGTGTTTGGCCACACGCACATCAAACAGCTTGTGCCGATATAAGAATATTTTAGAAGTTCGGCCGAGTTTGGAACCTAGAACACCAGCGTCCGAGCGCCTGCACCTTAGTATTTTTTTTCTTTTCCGTTTCCTTCATTTGACGTTGTTGTGACATTTGACGTTGACAGCTATAGTGACAACGAATTACTGACGAATTCCCAGCTCGACAAGCGAACTGAAAATCTGCTGCGTCGGAGGCATCGAGGCGTAAACACGCGACCCTCCCGACTACAAGTCGGGCCACCCTACCCCTGAGCGATGGGGGACAGAGCTCTCAGCTAATGTGACAACTGGTGACGCCGGAAAGCTTTTAAATAGATATATTGCAAATATTGGGCAACGTATGGAAACAAATATTTCAAGTTTTACAGCCTTACTTGTCAGTTTACTGTTGCATTGTTTTATTAATGTGTTCATACGATTATTGAGCATAAATAGATGCACTAACAAACACGGTTACTATCCTAATAGTCATAAAAATTATAAATAAACTCTAGAGTTGTATTTTCGAACGGAGGCAGTCAAATGAATAGCCAAACAAATATGTACAGTTGATTCAACAAAATAATTAGTTAACAGTCTAATTGATTTTTTTGGCCCAACACAGCGATTTTGTTTATTCAAACATATATTTTTTTGACAAAGAAAAGTAATTTTGTTGCTTTTCAAATTTTATTTGCTCAACAATATATTTTGTTAGGGCAACTAAATATATATTTGGCCCTACACAAACAAATATTTTGTTCGATTTTCTCTCAGTGTGACACTACGAATATTTCTGAATTTAGTCCCAACGTTTTATTATATATTGCAATGGAAATTATTGTGATTTTCCTGCATCACGAAGATTACCTTACAAAATGTTCTTTGTGCATATTCAGAATGAAAAAAGAAAACCCTTAAATTAGGTAATGAAATGTACCACTGTAAATTTATTGCTTGAACAGTGAAGCAACATCTACAGTGTTACAAAATCTACGCATGTCTTCTTGCATACAAAATAAAAAACCGTTCTTTTCTGACAATGTTGTTAGTTTCTGTACTACTTTTTAACGAGTTCCGCATGTTGATAAGCCGGATGTAGTGCTCAAAGAAAGTCACTTCAATTAAACTTTTTTTTTTTATTATTATTTCACACGTGTAGTGCCAGGCGACTTTTCTAAAATCTTCTCCCGGAGTTATTCAAGGACTGCTTATAGATGCTTGTTACGTTCCCACGCACAGGTAAAAACCCACGCATTTCTCAAACCCCTTCGTACACACAGTAACAGTATTTACGTGGAATATCTTACCACTAGACACGTTACCCTAGATATTTTAGTTACTCAAAAGTGAAGATGTAAATATGCAGGTAGTTTCCATTCTCAAGACAAGTCCGAACGACAATTCGTACTAGGAGAAGTTTGGCGCTAAATCGGAATCGGACCATCTAGACTGTTCTTAAGTTGGATGCAGATATCTCCAAACACGGCCAACAACCGACAGACACGCCTAGTCGTGTTAGACGACGCACGCCTCCTACAACGGACACAGGTGTTTCTTGCCCGTATTGTTAAATTCAGTTATGTGACAGGCTGAGTAGGCATGTGTGATTCTGAGGAATGACTATTTGGTTCGATGCGATGTGATAGCAGTCTTCTGTCAGATCCGATGAAAAGGGCGGCGTCTCGATAGTATTGTTAAGAGAAGTAAAAGTGTGTATAGACTGTTCACGGTTTACGGATCGCTTTTGAAATCATCATTTGAAAATACCACTGCCCCTACGTGCATGGTAATTAAGATTACATCTAGAACAAGCCCACCAAGAGGGGTGGGCAGGGCGGTGCAATACTCAGGGACCCGCGAACGCCCGGTTGGGGAGGGGGGAGGGGAGGGCGTTTTGGGCCCGACTCGTAAATGTTTATTTACGAAACGAAGTATTACGTAAAGACCTAATTTTAACACTCAAAATTTATTATCTTTTTTGCATGGATGGCAACTACTTATGTTGTTTGAACTGTCAATTTTTGTTGGAGAGGTAGTATGGCGGCTCACGGCATTCATTGCTCAGGGGTCCGGAATTTCTCTTGGTGAGCCTGATCTAGAAGGATGTAAGCTCTCACGAACAGATTTATTGGACAGAATACACATCATGCACTGGGGAGACGATTACTCTTGGAGCTGGGCATAACGTACTGAACATGGGCAAATCTGTACTACGTGACGCACTTTTTTAAAAACTACCTTATTCTAAGTGTTATGTGATGTTAAGGCCCGAAGGTAGGGCAGGATTTTATTGCCTCTCAGGGTTAACCCCTTATACCTACTAGGAAAAATCATGCAAGGAGACATACATCGCAGCAAAGAGGGATTGGGTAGCCAAGGTCTGCACTTTGGGGCCGTGACTACCTCTCTAAGTGTACTTAGAGCTGGTCTTAACTATGGAGAGCAACGGAAAAACCGCCAAGAGAGACGTAAAAACCTTTGCGACAGAGAAGTAAAAATTAAAAAATTATTGCGTGCATTACATTTAATTAAGTAGAATGCTACAGGAGACAGGGTATTTGGAAAACATGCTTTAAGTTAGTAGGGTTGGAAATACTAGTACTGAGAGGGTGGGAGCTTTGTTTATTTTGAACTTGATGCCGGCAGTAACCAGATAGGTGTTTGGGTGCCTCTTTGGTGGGAGAAGTGACGCTATTGGTCCCCCCCCCCCGACCTCTTCCCTGAACCTGAAAAACTGCGTGACGCCACCACTGGAGGCAATAAACTCTGCCCCATGACGCGACGTTGTGAAGCAGAGTCTTTCATATCCACCTGAGGTATCTCCATCCATGCTGACTCGATGCGTGCCCGAAGCTCACCTGTTGCGGACACTCGTGGTCGACCATGGACCACATGGACCATGGACGGGCGAGAGATACAGTGAACGCGCAAGTAAAGGAAGCAATGTGACGTGGTGGTCATCAAGGATTCGTCTGGGCAATGTGTACCACGTGCGGTCACTTATTATCCTCCTGGTACAGGGCATGATACGGGACAATAGCAGGCTCCAACATCATACTTGCGGAATTGTGATCCGACGGCACCCCACGCCATGACTCCAGGTGCTGGGGCTGCTTGACTGTGCATGATACACTTTTCGGTTAGGAGTGCGCCCTGGTGCCGCCAGACATGGATGTAACCGTCGTGGTGTTGCAAGCAGACGCGGGATTCGTCGGAGAAGACGATAGCATGGCATTCGTTCCCCCAATGGCTGACGTTCCACTCGGCATTGCAGCTGAGTCGAAGGAGTCTGAGGTGAGTAGTCAGTGGCAGCCGTAGTAATAGACACCTGGACGAGATGCCTTGATGCGGCAGACGTGCGTACACTGATGTGCCACACGCCTGAGCTCTTGAGTGCGGGTGTTTATTGTGGCTGTACGATAGTAGTAGGAATAGCTTTCTTTGGTGACAAGGGGATGGGGGATAAGAGCCATGCGTCCACCGGCCACCTTGTTGGGATTTCCCTTTTATCCTCAAAAATTTCCCTTTTCCCTTAAAATTTCTCTTTTTTCCTTAAAAATGTCTTTTGTCCCTTTTTCCTTAAAAATTTCCTTTTCCCCTAACAACAGTTCTTTTTTTTTCCCTCAAAATTCACTAACTTTCCCTAAAACAAATATAGCCGCCACTGCTTTACCCTCGAAAACTGTCCTCTTCAGTCCAATTGACCTGATTCGGAGTCATGAGTTCTCCTCTCCTGCTCTGCACTGAACATTGCGTTTTGGTTTGTTTTTTTTTGCAGCTGGGAAGAAGGAAAATTTTCAGGGAAATTTAGTCGATTTTGAGGGGAAAAGGGAAATTTTAAGTGCAAAGGAAAATTTTTTGGGAAACGGGTGTGTGGCTGTGTTGGGGACGCGGCCGATTGTTTTGTGTAAATACGTCTACATTGACACGCTCGGACGTCTGGATGTTCTTTTTACGTTCCCGACACCGCTTCACTCAACCATATGGGGTTTTATAGGTATCACTCGATTGCTTTCGAGATGCTGTTTCCAACCGTATACGATTTCTGTATTTCGAAATGGCTTCTTGACGAGTACAGGGCGACCTTGTGTTGCTTCATTAATTTTTTTCAATAAACTCACACAATTTCAGCATAACCACGTCACACAAATGTTTTTATAGACACAATCGATTAATCTTGACGAGAGCTGTCAAACGAAACTCAAACGAGCGTAGCAGCTTCTGCTAGTCAAAAGTTATACGACGCGGAAATTTTGAGACGCGGCGAAACGAACTCAAAATTGCGGCGTTCCCCCTTCCCCCTCCTGTGCACCATTCGTGATGCTTCGCAATACTCGCTCAACGAAACGTATTCTTTGATCCTGTGACAATCCAGTGGTGTATTTGAATTTTTAATGTAGACGATATATTCGGAGCTGCGATGCCGAAATCTATCCCCCGATTTTGTTATCATCGGATTTTCTGGGTTGCCTCCCAATATGGTTGCAAATTTGAAGACGCGTTCACGTCAAAAAGAGAAATTCTAACGTGGCTGTACGGGTTGCGATCGCCCAACTCGCCAGATGCCTGTCTCCGCGTTCGTCGGTGCGACAGGGCCGTAGGCTCCCTGCGCGTCATCACGCAGCCCGGGCCTCCTTGACCCATCGATCCCACACCGGCTTCACTGTAGCTGCATTTATTCCAACGCGAGAACCAATTTCGCGGTAGGATAATCCACGATCCCGACACGTCGCGACTCTCCCGTGGTCAGAGGCGGGGACCTCTCCGCGTGGTTTGTCGTGTTCTTCGGCGTGGTATGCTCACTCCGCCTGCGCACTCTAACGCCTTGGAAGCACAGTGCTGCTGGCTCCCCGACTTCCGCTTACATGACATTTACCAGTGTCGCCTATGGCGCTCATGCTGCTTCACTCGGTTGAACATCTACCACGTCATTGCCCAAACCCCGCTCTACGCACTTCCCCAATGCGGGGTCCTTTAGGTGCGTCCCTCTTGGTTATATGCTGCTCACGGTAAAATGAGCACTTTTGAAAGCCCTGCTAAAGATCTACTTGAATGAACGTCGTGTATTCTTCCGCCATATGTAAAATTAACATTACCATAAACCTCATCACTTCATCCACGATTCAGTCAAATGAAACCGTGAAATTATTAGAAAAGTAAATATTGTATAAATCCGCTCATTTTTACACTTCACGGCATTACGAAATACTGGAAGCGAGAGAAATAATTTCAGTTATCAGAAATGGTCACCTAAGATTTTTTATCCGACGTTAATATACGGAACTACTTTCCCCTCCATCGTGACCAACTTTACCGGGTTTAAAGGCCAGCAATGTATTTTGACGTTCACCCCAACTATATTGTGTCAAGTAAAGTTGGTAACGGTCGAGGGAAAGTAGTTCCATATCTTGACGTCGAGTTAAAAATGCTAGGTAAACATTTGTGAATACAGAAAAAATTATTTCTTTAGCTCTCTGTTTGTTTTAAAATCTTTATGTGTCTAATAATGAGAAAATTTGTAAAACATTTACTTTTCTAATTAATTTTTTTTTGTTTCACTAGGCCAGTACATTAATAATGGGATCAGGCCCATGGCAATGCTAATTTTACACGTGGCAGAAGGCTACACAGTATGCATACAACAAGTAGATCTTAAACAGGGCTTCCAAAAGTGCTCATAACGTGCCACAGCTTACGGTAGTTCCCTGAGAAGTTCATTGAAATGTGTTTCACTGCATCGTGAAAACCAGTTAGAACGACCCGGAATACGTCAAGGAATACGTAAGACCAGAAGAAAAACCGTATGTGTTACTGTAAGGCACATTCCGCGTTTTCACCTGCGCACAATTAATGAAAGGCAGGAGAAAGGTGATGGGAGAGGTCCTTTCGGGTGCCTTCTTTGGATTCGAACAAACTCACTTTGTCCGGTCAGACAAAATACATTCCTCTAGGCGGTCCGCGGTGGCCGAGCGGTTAGCCTGCTCGCCTCCCGCCATTGCGATCCTGGTTCAATCCCCGGCCGGGTCACTCCGGATCTTTGCATGTGGGAATCGTGCCGGACGATGCCGTTGGTTGGCGGGTTTTCTCGGGGATCTCCCGTTTCCTCCGCCCTTACATTCCGGCGCTGCACCATACTCGCCTTGCTTTACCATCATCGGGTCTCAACACCTCGATGTTAAGAGCGGTTCGCGCGCCCTGCGTAGAAGCTCATCTGTAGGCTGTTTACGGTAAAGTGAGCACTTTTGAGGCCCTAGCTACTTTTTTCTTATCGGCAATTTTTTATCCTTCCTCCACTTTTCACAATTAATTTTTCCATGCAAGTAATAAACACAGTCTATATATCTCACCGGACTCGAGAGTTATAGACTATTCACGGTAAAGTGAGTAAGTTTGGAAGCCCTCTCATTTGGAATAATTCTTACTACTATAATAAATGCGAAGGTGTGTTTGTATGTTTGTTTGTTTGTACTTTTTTTCACGCCAAAACAGAGAAACGGATCGGCGTGATTTTTTGCACAGATATAGTTGGAGGGCCGGAGAGTGACATAGGCTACATTTTATTCCAGGAAAATATCACAAACGGTTCCAAAATAATGATGACCAGAGATGTACATAGGTACTGGATTAAAATTTTCTTTGGAGTACTGCATAAAAAAAAGCATTGTTAAAAAAACTTTCCGTAATCTCTCCTTTCTTTTTTGTCCATAGGGCTTTCTTTAATTCCTCCCCAAGAGCCGCAGTAGCTCAGTGGCTAGAGCACCCAGTAAGGGGGCGGCAGTAGCCCATCGGGTAGAGAACCCGATAGTGGGGCCGCAGTAGCTCAGTGGGTAGAGAATCTGGTAGAGGGGCCGCAGTAGCTCAGTGAGAAGAGAACCCAATTATGGGGACGCAGTAGCTCAGTGGCTACAGAATCTAATAGTGGGGCCGCAGTAGCTCAGTGGGTAGAGAACCTGATAGTGGGGCCGCAGTAGCTCAGTGGATAGAGAACCTGATAGTGGGGCTGCAGTAGCTCAGTAGATAGAGAACCCGATAGTGGGGCCGCAGTAGCTCAGTGGGTAGAGAACCTGATAGCGGGGCCGCAGTAGCTCAGTGGGTAGATAACCCGATAGTGGGGACGCAGTAGCTCAGTGGCTAGAGAACTTAATAGTGGGGCCGCAGTAGCGCAGTGGGTAGAGAACCCGATAGTGGGGCCACAGTAGCTCAGTGGGTAGAGAACCCGCTAGTGGGGCTGCAGTATTTCAGTGGGTAGAGAACCCGATAGTGGGGCTGCAGTAGCTCAGTGGCGAGAGAACCTAATAGTGGGGCCGCAATAACTCAGTGGGTAGAGAACCCACTAGTTGGAACGCAGTAGCTCAGTGGCTAGGGAACCCAATAGTGGGGCCGCAGTAGCTCAGTGGGTAGAGAATCCAATGAAAGTATAGTGGGCTTAATTTTAATAACTTTACAATAATATCATGCAAACGAATTCACACGGGTCACCTATAAACTAGCGAGCGAAGCTGCGGTAAAAGATAGTGGTGTAATCAATAAATTTGTTTTATTTTAGCCTTAAACGTTAATTTCCGAGTGCGGTGGAATATACACACTGTGTGTATTACTTACACCACAGTATTTATTTTAAAATGTGGCTAAAGGATAAGATATGACTGAAAGGAAAAATTTAGCTAGGGTCTCAAAAGTGCTCACTTTACCGTGGACAGCCTATAATAGACTGCACATTTGTTTTGCCTGCTGTGTCTGGTGATGGCGCTGTCTGGAGATACCAACGGCCAGCGTGGTAGTGTCCCTACCCGTAGGTTAGGCTTATCTTTCCAACCAGCTCAACGATTGATGCGGTCGGAGCAGCGGCGGAATAAGGCCGAAGGGAGAAAACGGGAATACCACGAGAAAACTTCGCCACTGCAGTGTCCATCCCAAACCTCACGAAATATTCCGTGTCGGGGAAATTTTACATGCCCTACAGTGCCTGGGTATTAAGTCAGGCGGGATGATTTCACTCAGATCTTAAGTAATGTGTGATGGTGTGACTGTGAATTCGGGTTTGAAACCAAGATTACTGCTAAAGTCACGCTGTAGCTAAAAAATTTTACTTTGTATGCGTGCTTTTATTAATATTGTCATTGGCAGGATTTCGTCATTATAAGTGGTATTGTTATGTGTTAATTTCAATTCCGAAGTTACTATAATTTATAACAACCCTTTTAGAACCCCCCATAAATGTGTGGCTTTAAGTGCTCCAAAGAACCAAGCAAGACTTTGCCACGCCGACCCACCAACCGTTTAGTTATAAAAACAATTTATTCTGTTTTCGTGATAGGAACCAGCCATAAACTAAAGCAATAGCACAGTTTACGAATTAGTTACCCAAATCTAATATCATTAGGCACATGGCATCACAAAGAACAATACCAGGGCAAAAGTAACTTTCATATGCACAGCTGTGAACACTAGGTTTGAATGTATTAAAGTAAAGGTCGTTCACGATAATGTGAGCATTTCAGAAAATCAACCTTGGAAAAAAGTTACTGTCCCTACCTGCATATATTTGAACGGGCAGACTGAGTGACTTGCGTCCAGGAAGGTTGGCAACGATGGAGGGAAAGTAGTCCCATATATTAACGTCTAATAAAGTGTGTTAGGTAACCCATTTGTGATAACTTATATAATTTCATTACTTTAAGATTTTTAATGAATCGAAGTGTAAAAATTAAAAAATTAAACAAATATTTACTTTGCTAATAATTTCACAGTTTCACTTGACCGATGCATTATTAAAGTGACGGGGCCCTAGGAATGTTAATTTTACATAAGACGGAAGGATACTCAACGTGCATATAAGCAGATCTCAAGCAGGGCTATCAAAAGTGTTCATTTTACTGTGAATATCCTATGCGTAGCAGTAAGCTGTAGAAAACCGAATAAATCTTGTTACAATATAAGCTATTTCACAAAATGTTAATGGTGTGTGCGTAGATTACATTATACCATTTTCCGTTTCAAGGAATTACATTATTAAATTATAAAAGGCCTACATTAATAGACACAAATATTTTAAGCAATGTGATTGATGTTTTCAGTAAATCTCAAGTAGTATAATACTATTTTGAATTACATTTAGGGTCCTTCTGCCTAAAAAAAACGTTTGCTAATTGTAAAAGGTGGATTCTAAGCAAGAAAATACTTTCTATTCAAAATAATAGTAAATATAAAGTTCTACTAATATCACAGATACACAGGGAAAATATTTCAGAAATATGCACATTCCTAAATTGGTGTTGCTTCCATCATTTTTGCAACGTAAAACATGGAAAGTGAAAAGACGTTGTATAAAAAGAAAATCATGCGAATGTCCCACTCGCGTAGATAGAATGTTTGCTTTGTGATGAGGAACCATCATTTGATATCACACTCCCTCAGGCCACTATTTTGAAGGCGAGAAGCCTTTTTACAAGTCTCCACTTGCGTACAAAGCGAGTAGGGGGTAAAAAAAATTTTTTTTTCCTTTCGCTTGATTTTATTTCTTCACCCTCCCTTTTTTAATCCCCTGCCCACTTCTTTTACGGCCGGGAATAGCCAGTGCCTATTGGCGCGTTATTTTCTCAGTCACAAAATGCCAGCGGCTCGGCCTAGCAAAATAAAAGAGGGCGGGAGAAAGGGAACTGATCGACGTAATTTACGATTCCCCTGGTGCTGTCACGTGGAGGGGGGGGTGAGGGGTGGGGAAGTCAGTATCATTTTAATTTAGATAGACGTGTGTGCGTAGCTCTTTTTATCGCACTTTGAGCGGAACGATGAGCTTGCTGCGCCGTGCGATTGATGATATCTGCCCCGCCAACCCCCATCCTTCTGATGCTAGTCTTTGTCTCTTGTGCGGGAACTACCCCTTTCCATTAGGCATCCCGCCTCCCTCGCTCTACCACTTGGCGTGTCGGTCAAACGGCCATCTGGCTGCGTCAGCCGGGGAGCTACGCTACACGTAGTCGACAGGTGAGAAAGACCGCAGTCTCCCCCCTTATCACCCCCCCCCCCCAAGTCATACTAGAGGTGTCGACGGGACCCGACGCGACATCAAGGCGTGTAAAGCCGACTGCTTTTGACCCTGGCGCCAGCCAGACGTCAGCGACAGCGACACGTAGGCACAGACACACGCACACACGCTCACTGCAGCTCGGACGGAACACGACACGAATCACGTGTGTCTGCGCAATAACCCCATATAACTACCCCCCCCCCCCCCATCTTCGCGCCTACCCGAGCCGGACATCACGCGAACTGGCACCTAGAGGGTTTGTGCTGCACGCGGAGTTAAATGGGCCCCGTGGTACCTGCAAAGCGAGAACGTGGTCGGTGGGCCAGACCGCTGTAAGCAAAACCATTTCGACGATTAACACATGTATCCGAGTCGTTCTGTGTGTGTCTATCTAGTCCGAAAACTCCTGTACCGTAGGCCAAATAGTTACATTTGGAGAATTTCTTCAGACCTTCATTTCTTACGAACTCGGATACCCGCCCCTGACGTCCTGTAGCGGTGTTATAAAATGTTACAATCAGAAAACTTAAGTAAAGTTTAACTCTTACCTAGGTACATATTTACACCAAGACATCTACATTTGCTAACAACATATCTGTAAATGAACTGTATAAAAGTATATTAGAAGTGAAGTTCGGGAATCTGTTATTGCCGATGATGCAAATAAAATAAAAAATTAAAAAAAATCTTAATTTATTACGTGAAGCGAACAAATTATTGCAAAGAATTATTAATTGAACAGCGGCTCTTGTGATAACGTAAGTACAATATATTCGGGGTTTCTTCACACTTTTTGAATCAGACCTTTGAAAAATCATCCCATATATGACGTGTTTAGCTATTTCCTAAACATGTCATGTATAACAAGCGTTTTATACCTCCGTTAACATGAAATAATATTATTATTTGCGAAATTGTAGTTTTATCTGTATTTATTTATAAATTATATTTCATTTATAACAAATATGAAAAAAAAAAAAAAAAACACTGAGAAAACACGTTTGTTGGTAGCACCTAGTAAGAAATAGTTCTCAAACAAAATATTGTTACAATTGAGTGCGATTCTGTTAAGCTTAGCTTGCAGGAAGCGGAGAAATATCCTGGAAGTAGAACTTTCACAGGGTTTCAGGAAAGTGTGAAGTAACTATTATGGCAGATCCATATATGCTCATTTACAGGTCACACAGCTAGTATGCAAATTAATACTTGTGTTGTTTTATACTGTATGACACACACGTATTTTTGGCTATGTTTAAACACTTATTAATTTTAATTGGAATAATTCTGCAATTTTACAAATTTGATTTTATTATTTTTAAATGTGCAATGTAAGTCAGAATCCACCATTCTTTTTCAATGTTAGTATGTTAATGTAGGTTACTCTATCGTAAGCCAGGATATTATTCTGAGTATTTTAACTGCTTAATTTAAGTATGTGACTTAATGATTTTCCAGAGTTTTTCACATTTCAGTATTTATTATTTTTATTTTCAATACTGTTTGTTTTATTTTATTTACCGTTTTAATTGTATTTGGTTTCAAGCTATTGTGACGTAATAGACCGGAAGTAGCTGAGTTCCATTGATAATACTTGATAATGGAGATACCAGAAGTCAGGGGCTTCTGGGTAAGGATCTGACGATCCAGAGACGTGGTTTTGAGAGCCAGGATTTCATGGGCGAAATCCCCGGCATCATCATAAATTAGAACAGTGTTTTGGTACCCTGAAGTGAGTACAACACACAGACTAGCTTGGCAACTAAAGAAGAGGCCAAAACCTAGCTACGTTAGTTAATTTTATGAGTGGACGCTAGCCTTCACCGACGCCACGATGCCATGCTGGTAGCGTCAGCGTAACTTCAGATTAAGGTGACGCCACCTTATTTTCGGACATATAAACTTGTGTTTGGTAGCGTCTTTGACAGATTTATTGTGGCTTCCAAAATGTTTGTGACAGTTAATATGATTTTTTGAAGATTAGGTAACAGCACAGATGTCACTTGTTAATTCAGTCCAATAGTCCTACGCTAACCGATTTGAGCTAGTTACCGGAGCAAAAACTATTTGAACTTTACATTTGAGTTCATCTTAAATTGGGAGTGAAGAACTCGTTTACTAATTTTGATTGGAACTTAACTTTGTTGGGGAACATTTAAGACTTTGCTATAATTTTTTAAGAGAATACGAACTTAAGTCAGATATGTGGGATAGTGATCAGAATGTTTAATGCTATGATTTAATGGAGCTCACTACGTAGAATTTATTTAAGAGGCACTCAACTACAGACACTTTTAATATGAACACAGTTTAATAAATCTACACTTTACATAATTATTTTGAAAGCAAATTAAAGACATTAAATATTATTTTATTTTACAATTTTGGCAATTCTTGTTTTCGAATGGTGGTAATATTTTAATAAGTTTAGATTAATTGCAGAACAGAATTTTAATTATTTGATTAAATTTTACATACACAGTTAAACAGTTTTATTTTGATTTTAATTTCTATTTCTCTGCTTTGAATTAAATATAATTATTAACATTTTGATTTCTTTGATTGCTAATGCTGCACCATATCTAACAGAGTTTCTTTTACGGAAATAATCATATAAATGAAGTGCTTCTTGAAAAGTTTGAAAGTTTTGTGTGTTGTGAATGCCAGTGCATGCAATTGTCCTTGTAGAGTTCATGAGACGACCAGCAGGTCGTTGGAGAGTAAGTTCTCAAGGTAAAAATGTCAAACACGCATTCTCCTACACACATTCTGGTTTACATATATCTCCTACACATTTTCACATTATTATTCTCCACGTAATTCCCAAAATTTCACAGTGACTTTCAACGTGGCGGCTAAAGAGTTTGGTTGTTTCTCCAACGAATTTTTCCCCACACCCAACACACTACACCGTGAACAGATCATAGGCCTTATTTTTCCTGTAAAATGTAAGATTATAACCATGTCAGCGAGCAGCATATTGTAGCTGTCGGGATATGATTTCCCTGAGCTCTTCCCGAGCGAAATGTTAGCAGAAGTAAAATGCTGGACTCGCATTCGAGAGCACGCGGATTCTGTTCCCCTCCCGGTCATCCTGATTCCTGGTTTCTATAGTTTGCCGAAATGACTACAGGTGAATGCCGGGGCGGCCGCTTTCTTTCCCCCTTGTATGATTCCCTGAGAAACTTGCTCCTCCAATAAGCTCTCTGCTGATGCCACGATAATTCCCTACCTACTACAGATGGGGAGTATTTAGAATACCTTGCTGCCCACTGGAGTTTCGAAAATTGTTTAAATAACCAGACCCATAAATACAGCCAAGGCTGTGAAAATGTATTTAGAAAAACCCGCATCAAATAAAAGAGCTCGTGACGAGGAGTTCCAAGTCACACTAACAAAATCCAAAAGACGAGAAAAGGAGAGAAATATTTTATTTTATGAATCCGAACTGCCAGAAGAATAGTAAAAATTTATTAATTTATGTAGGGAAATAGTTGCGTGTTGTGATCTTCAGCATTTATTTTCTCACAGGCATTCTGACCTATGTGAAGATTTATATAAACAAACACGAAATCCGTAAGCAAGGCAAGCGGACATATCTGAACGAATATCCGTTCTACAATTAGATAAGTGCAATTATTTGTGATGTTGCAGCAATTGAAAGTAAAATGAAACTGCGACAGCTACGTGGCGCCTTGTGTTAGTTATAATATTGTGTTAAATTTATATTCCGAGCCGAAGTGCTATTACCAGTTTTGGATCAACATTCCGTATATTGTTACAGATGTCTATGGCAGAAAATTCATGCACCTAGTTTCGCCATCTTAGATCAATGCCATTACTAGACCGACACATAGTTAATCATAGAATTAGTTGTGGCCCTATCGTATTTTCAAGTACCCGGTTTTTATTATAAGATACAATGGTAACGAACATGTATCACACCAAATACTTGATTTCAGTTTGCTATACGGATTCAAATACATACAATAGTTTGGAGTTGACATGTTTATCCTGTTACTTTTGTACATATGCTTTCGTGCACACGTGCCGATAATTATAAATAAACTTGAAATGTTTTGTTTTTCCCAGTCCGTAATACGTTTAGGCAATGCGTTTGCGCGTCCGTGATTCCGGATATGCTCATGTGCCTTACGAATTGCTATTTTCGTCAGATATGCTGACGGCTTATACGAAATATCTGAACTTTCCCTTTGGTATAATCCATTTCATATAATTTTACCAAATTTTCACGCTTCTACGAAAGAAGTAATAAAACACTTTTTGTTCTTCCACCGCAACTGTTCTGTCAGTGATGACGTCAATTTTGTAAACAAATGCCACGTGGCTCCCAGTGTTTGTAAACCCGCAGCGTGTGTAATTTCAAACGTGAATGTATCGAAGCTATTGGAGTTAGTCCATTTAATGCATATTCACTAAATTCTGAAAGAAATTGTGAGCAATGTAAGAGCAAGTGAATGAGAAATCCTTACATTTCGAAAGTGCTGGATGAGGTGATGAGCTGCTGCCATATCTATGTTATGTTGGAGAAGATGATGCTGACGTAGAAATCACTGACACATCTTCAAAACTGTAATTAATACCAGTTGCTCTATATTGTAACGAACCAGCAAATAAATTCAAAAGTTATATTATGATTATGTGTAGGGGAATTTTTTTATTTCATTTCTAGCTAAGAAAATTTGTTCTCGTATTTAACTCAGTACGTTGAAGTATTATTTACCATTTTCTAGGAGCTAAATTTTTTTAATAAGGAAAAAAATTATAGGCCACGAGTAAATAGTATTTATGTAAATGCTCTTACACCAAACATGTTTGTTTAGATTTCGTAGTTTTCTTTGACTATTCTTGTCAGTAATAGTGTTTTTGGTGTACTACTATTCAATTTATTATTATAACATAAAAATGACTATTTTATATTTCATTATGCATTTTACATGCTTAAATTACTTTCACAAAACCATTCATAACAAGTGCATTATACCTATAGTTTTTCCAGTAAAGACTATGTTTACTTTAAATGTTGAATGAAAGTTTTATTTTGATTCCAATTAACATAATTTCTTTTATATACCCAAATAATTATATTGATTTGTATTAACGTAATAGTTCATGGTAATTGTAAAACACCCATTCATTTTCTAGGTACAGGATTTCCAGACGTTTTTCCTTAAAATTAAAATTTGGTTTTTTAAAGAAAACTTTTATGTTGTAATATGTTTTTTTTTTGGTATGATTAACTTAATTTTAATTTAATTTAAATTGTGTTTTGTTTTTCTTGTGTTGATCATTCTGTGATTTTTCGGGCCTTTTTTTTTTTCGTTTTTCTGGAAGTTAGTTCTGGTTTTTGTGTTATCACGATACGCAGTTTCCTGAAATAGGGCTTCTGGTGGGACTTTTTGAGTAAGGCGGCCGCGATTTAATTCCTCCGGAATTGAATCTGGCCAGTCCCTGGCGCCAGCATAATTAAATAATTTTAGAGTGGTCCCAGAAGCGGTTTAATTGATAGGAACCCGCGCTGCTAGTGAGAAGAGGTCGGAGGCCCGCGTTATTGGAGGGGTCTTTTGGTGGTTCACGTTTTAAAGCTGCACACAAAATAACAGTTTAGATTGATTCCAAATACGCAGCGAACACATGAATTAGAATACAGATGTGTAGATGGGTCTAGTGAGGAGTAAGTTATACAGCTTAGGTCTTACGTCCGTCCATGGCGAAGGCGTCAGTTTCTCGTCGATCACTCTTCTTAACATGCCCTAATTACAATTAACTGTTATTGGCGTCTCTCCCTGCGCCAGAAAAACCCCAATTTAGGTAGACAGACATATAAGAAACTCCATTTCGGAGCTCTAAACCTAACGTAGGTCCGACTCGGTTCAAATATGCCAGGAGAGTTCTTCTTTCCGGGTCTACACCCACGCTAACCGCCAGAAACGAAAATGTTATTGACGTCACTCGGGGTTGCTATGGTAACCGTAACTTTAGGCAACAGTTTACCCCACAAGCCTAACTTAGCCAGAAATTGTCGACTAAGAACAATAAAGTTTATATCACTCGGATATTCCACATGAATAAGAACTGATGAAAAGTTTGTGCAATAAAGAGAGAAAAGAAAAAAATAGTAATGATTAACCTGTAGTAATCACTACTAGCATCACCACAAATAGCGACGCTGTACACTTGAGAGGTGGTAAAATAAATATTTATTTTAATCGCTATATAGCACTGTGTACTATTTAGTCGAAATGTAATATTGATAAAACTTTTCAATCAAAATACATGCACGTTAGTGGGTGTAAACATAGGGTAGATGTGTAAACAATCTGTTAACTTGAGTCTGCGGTGGCATAAAACCACACGGCCAAGAAGGAAGTTTCAAACAAACACGATGTGCTTGTGCTCGGCGACAAATTATTGTTACACAATTTCCAATTCAAAACTTTCCCAGAAAATAGCATACACGTCGTGATGTATAATTTAATAAATAAGTGCTGTAATCGCCACCTGAAAATTCCATTGTAAACATTGAATTTGGGAATGAATTAATTTCTCCGTTCCATGAGTAACAACCTACATCCCGATGCAGTACATTTCGAAAGGGAGCAGCTGCTTTTTACACACAGTAACGTTGGCCTCAATAGCTGTCGAATTTTGTCAACTCGCATGAAATGTGAATAGTTGTAACTACACCTGCTCTCCTTGTCATGTTTTGCAGCTAAACAACAACAAAGTAATATTAACAGCGGTAAGTTTTAACGTGAGTGCGCCATCTAATTTCCTAAGTAATGATAAACTATTTAGCTATTTAATTTTAACTATACATTATTAACTCTCCCACTTAGGTAACACTTTCGTATAAAAACCCCTTATTTACAAGGAAAGTTGTATGCCGTGATAGAACACACGAACGCGCCCTTTATTGATGGGCTGTCAGTCAAAAGAATACCGATTTTATTTTACTGTAGTAAATCGTTTTAATAAATGGAAAAGTTGCTCGATAATGAATGTTCAATGCAGAAACAATAATGATATTTTTGCAGACGTAATTTTTTTTCTTGTTGATGTCTTGCGGTGTTCAAGTATGCTCGTAAATGATACTACTGAAACAATGATACTTCTCAACGGCAGAGAAACGTTAATACTATCACAGTCCTACCTACACTCGGGCTTGGTGCTGCAAGTACTAAAAGACACAATGCAATTTTCCCCACACCCACCTGCTGTTTCGGTCATCCCTCGCTTGAAAATTGTTTCATGAAATAGCTTTGAAATCTGTCAGCCGCACATTTCACATGTTCGTGCGCCCAAAAATTGAAATACGTTGGAAAATTCATAAGGTAATTTCACTTGAAACAATAAATATAACTTTTATCAACGTAGTATGAATATAGATTGCTGTATATAGGTATATGTATATACGTATGTGTATATATGTACTTAAATTACAGATGTGCGGAACAGTAAAATGAACAGCTGTCATGCAATTAATTCCGCGTTTCCTTATATATATATATATATATATATATATATATATATATATATATATATAGCTTGATAGGTGAGGGAGTCCAACAAAGACACTTTTGGTACAACGCTGTCTCATTTGTAGTGGAAGCCAATAAGAAACCATAGACTAGAATAAAGTTGTTAACTTTAGTTCTAGGCACGTTACAGAAGCAGTGCCAGAAATGGCGCTCTCCGGAATCGTATCGATAACTTCTGCTTGTTCCAACCCCCCAAGACTTTTTATTTACTTTCTGTCGCTCCCTCTGAACATTTTTTTTTTTTGCGTACACGACGTAGTCGCATACTGGACAGACATAAATAAAACCTAAGTTTTTTTTCAAATACTATATAGAGTGCTTTTCCGAACATTGAACGCTTTCCAGGTAAAAAGTTCGTGGTTACTTCACTTTCAAGCGTACGCTCATAAACACATCAAAAATCAAAATTTAAAAAAAAAATAGGGCCCCGTCAATTAATTACGTCCAAAGTACTGCCATTAGGCTGCAGCAGTTTTAAAATAACTTCTTACCTTTTGTAAAATAATAGTTGTGGAACGAAAGTTAAACCTTTTGGTTATCCGACAAAGCTCCGTGACGTAATGCTCAGCTAATGTTCTCCTTGCTATTTATACTGTATATCGAAGCAACTTACGTGGCTTAGCGCGGCTTGTTTAGCAATTTCTGGCATGACAGCCTACAAAAGTCGCCTTATGGAAACACGTGCAAAAAAATCAACTTGCTTTAGATACATGATACTCACACACAGTTGCTTCCTGGGTTTATAAATTGCTTAGTGCGAAATACAGACCAAAGGATTTTAATAGCTGCATATTTAACTGGAGGCCAACTGTTAAGGGAAAATCCTGACAATAAAGGAAACACTTGTAAGGTGCGATAAATATACCGGGAATTTATATAGATCATTTAATAATTTAAAAAGAAAACAGATTGACTCCATTTATCTTTAGGAAATTATGGGAAATACTGAAAATATGTTTATATTTTATTTATTTATATTCTGGTACTCTGAAGTATACAGCAGCAAAGGTTTCACGATAATTATTTAATAAACCAGTCAACATGTTATTCGTGGGATGTTTTTTCAAAGGGTCGTTCAGAAAAATGTGAACATACCATGAATGGACTATGCGAATTTGGATGAGTGAAGTTCATTTTACTCGAATTAGGCATCTCATGAAAATCAGGTTTTACCTAATATTGTAGTTACATCATTTTTATGTTATAACCACTGCGATTTCGCTATTCACGTACTCAGTATTTTAAATTATGTTTTGATTCTTTATAATAAATTATATATATATATATATCTTTATTCTACCACAAAACAAAATAATTGAAGGATTGACCAAGTTTCCATGTTATACTACGAGCACTTAATGTAACAAAATTAAATGGCTGATATTTGGTATAAAAACCACAAATTTTTGTTATTTTCATCGAAAATACCTATTTTATACTTGGATGAAATCATTTATGATGTTAAAAAATAAATTTAAGTGATTAAAATTACTTAATATTTTAATTTGCGAGAATACATTAGATTAAAAAAATTACGCAACAAATATTTTGTATAATTGTAAATAACAATCCAAACAGTTCAGTTTATAATTAATATATGCCACATTGTTAATATCAGGTAACTGAAAGGTAAAAAAATAATTTATTAAACTATAACATTTTAGAAATGCAGGACCAAAGAGGAACGCTCTTAACATTGAGTTAGCAGAGGTTCGAAGATGCTGCTGCCCTAGTCACATTGAGTTAGCAGAGGTTCCAAGATGCTGCTGCCCTAGTCACATTGAGTTAGCAGAAGTTCGAAGATGCTGCTGCCCTAGTCACATTGAGTTAGCAGAGGTTCGAAGATGCTGCTGCCCTAGTCACATTGAGTTAGCAGAAGTTCGAAGATGCTGCTGCCCTAGTCACATTGAGTTAGCAGAAGTTCGAAGATGCTGCTGCCCTAGTCACATTGAGTTAGCAGAAGTTCGAAGATGCTGCTGCCCTAGTCACATTAATTGCTTCCGAAATTCAATTCGTAGCCAGAGGAAAGTAAGAAAATACAGGATTTACGAGTGGCATATGAACAGAAGTTAGCTTTTTTTTTTTTTGTTTGTTTCAAATGTTCTTGTGCCAATATATTATCAAAAACCAAATACTACTGTGTTTATTTCTTTCCTTACCACTTCCCTAAAAATAATGGCTAACATACAGTTTTAAAAGATTTCTAACAGAACGATACTTTTTATTAGAAAACTGAGTACAGCAGCATAAGCAAAAAGATGGAGTGGTAGGGATATCTTTAAAAAAATTTATGGCAGCTAAGACGAAGGGTTGCTGTTTATTTTCTCTCAAGGAAGACGAGCTGGAAACAGCTACACAAAATCTTACACTGTCTGCAGTAGTATAACATTATGTACTGTTTGTAGTAGCAGCATACAGTATTATAGTGTATGTAGTATACACTACTAGTCTTCTTTGTTTGTGCTCCGTAGGTGAAGCAGTCTTCTGCGCCGTGGGCGTAGTCCGGATTTATGATGAGAAAGGGAGGTAGCATACGCTCTTTATATTTATGGCTCCGTATTGTGTGTTCATATTCTAATATCTAAACCATAGTTTTTTTACATTATTTTCCTTCGATCGAAAATTTTTACAGTTTTTCACATTCAGTACTTTTTATTTATTGTTTGAATTGGGGCAGAAGCTCCTTTCCCACGCAACGTGCTACAGCCATGGTGACTCCTTTATACGTCAAGTGGCATTCGCATCCATGCCATCAAACGGGACAAAACGTTTGTAGTTATACATTACATTCTAGTGATCGTTAGTTTTATAGCAAGCGAGGCTTTCAAAAATGTTCAGTCATGCCTTACTCGAATGTAATAAGAACGAACGATATGCGAATTGCAAACAATTTTGGAAGGATTGGAAAAGCTAACAGGTTCGTTGACGCTTTCTCTGAAGAGCGACGGCGAGGAGCAGCCATGTGGAAGGCAGTCAGCAGGTATACCGAAAACGGGTAGGGGACATCCATCACCAGGTTGTGTCGGCAGTAGGTAGCTGTGTAAGGGTGGGAGCAACCCTTGGTAGGGGAGGAATACGATGCGGAATGTGGAGGTGAGTTCGGCCGGACAAGGGGAAATACGCACTTTCGACATGGAGCGAGTGTGAGACAGAGACATGGAAATAAAAACGACTGGCAGGTGGCTGGAGTCCAGTTGAATCTTAAGTTAAACTATATAATTTCTATATTATTGTATGACAAATATATTTGGGAAACCATTAATCAAATATTTAAATAAAAATCTGACAATATTGCTGAAAATTTAAAAACATATGGAGATTCAAAATGCAGTTCGAGTGTTTCTTCTTTACGAAGTGAGTTAAGCACTTGCTTTGATTTTACAAAATCATATGTTTCATTTTTTTGACGAAAATTTTTTAATAAAGGTGAAACCATAGGTAAAAAAAATATCCAGTCAGTAAAAGATTTATATATATATAATATGTGTATATATAATATATTATGTATACCGCATTATGCATTAAAAAAGATGTTGAGTTAATATATAAAACTATTGTTTCTGATTATGCGCTAAAAGAAGATATAAATTTACAATTCAATAACACTATTGCTGATTATGTAAAACGAATAAATAATGCAAAACAGACATTTAAAAAAGATATGGATTCAAAATATAAAACTATTGTTGCTGACTATGCATTAAAAATGATGTCGATGCAAAATATAAAACCAATGTTTCTGATTATGCTTTAAATACTGATGTCGAATCAAAAACACTAGTGTTTCTGATTAAAAATCATATGTAGAATCAAAATATAATATAATTGTTTCTGCTTTACGAGATCAAATTCACAAAGTTTTTGTTTACACAACAGACTATGTTTCTCTTCATAATCGCAGAATTAATAATATGGCTGATGCGGTATAAGGAAAAGAGACAGTCAATAAATGATTTTTTTAAATAAAAATTTTTTGAAAAATTACAAAATTTAAACCAATCAGTTAAACATAATTGAGAGACAATTGTTAACATAAAAATGGGAAAATTTAAGGAATAAAAGTCTCATATATTTTATTTAACTGCAAAGTGGAATAAAACTAATAATATTTTTCACTTAGAAAATAATTCGATTTTCTTATTTTTGTGATGTATTGTACTGTTTATAAAATAACTACTGATGCTGATGTGAGTGTTATTATGGTAAATACAGAAATTGAATATAGTAAGCCTTCTGATGCTAAAAGTGGCAATAATTTATCTCTAAAAAAATATATCTCTTCATATTGGTGCTCAGGTTATAATAGGAATATTCGTGAAATATGAAGATTTAATATATTTTTATTATTAAATGGATAACACTTGGTGCTTGAAATGTAAGAAGGTCTCTAAAAATAATATTATAAAAATGAAATTACAAAAAAAGGACGAGTAGTTCAGAAAAGTATATGCTTGTTGTGCAATTCTAAAAATCAAAATTCTTTTTAAAAAAGTTTGCTCAATGTGAGAGAAGGAATAATTAATAACTATAAACTTGAATGTATTTCTTTTCCAAGAAGTAAAATAATTTCGTATGGAATTGATGATTTATGGCAAATTGATCTTATAGAAATGAAAATTGGTAATTAAAAGGCATATCACATATAAACAATGGATACGAATATATTTTAACAATTGATGATTTTTCAAAATTTGCATCTGTTATACGAATTAAAGATAAAACAACTAAAAAAGCATGAAATGGTTTACAATATATATTAATTAAAAGAAATCCAAATAATATACAAATTGATAATGGTTCAGAATCTTATAATAAAACATAATGTGCTTATGGAAAAATATATCATACATTATTCTTAATTATTTGAATTAAAGCCAGTGTTGTTGAAAGATGTAATCGAAATTTAAATAATATAATGTGGGAAACATTTTCTTTGAATGGTAATTATAAATGGGAACTATATTAGATGATTTATTGAAAGAATATAATAATTCAAAACATTGAACTTATTTGGAATGAAGCCAAAAGAAGTTAATTAAAAAAAATGACAAAATATTTATTGCAAACTAATTTTATGTTTACTAAACCAAGATATAAAGGTGATGTTTGTGTGAGCAAACAGACTTTTTTTTTTTTTTTTAAACATTATACTGCTAATTGGTCGACAGAATTATTTACTATTTTTAAATTTCAAATTATTATGTGCCAACTTACAAATCAAATTATATTACTGGAGAAGAAATAATGGGTAGTTTTTATGAATATGAAAATAATGAAAACTGACTACCGAAATGAAAATTTAGTTGAAAAAGTTTAAAAAAATTAATGTCAACAAATTTTTGTAAAATGGTTAGTTTTTGATAATTCTCACAACTCTTGGATTAACAGAACTGCCATTTTCACATCCGAGTCTGCGTTAGCTGATGCTTTATAAATTCTAAATATTTTTTATAAATAATTTTATAATTTCAAAACACAATAATGTAACCAACATCGCATTTAACGCCTGTCTTAATGTTATTTTGTTAAAATTTAATATGGTTTTTTATTTTATTTGTATACTTCCCATAATTAATTTTTCTATTTACATCTGTAGTAATGAAACCATAATCTTCATTCCAAGATTTTGAACTTATATTTTTTAATTTCTTAAAACACATATACCTGCCGACAAAATTATTTTAAAAATCTGCTTTAAATTAGTTTCGTCTTATTTAAATATACACAAAAAAATTCGTATTATCCCTTACGAACTGTTTTGGTATTTTGAATAAGTTTGAGCTAAGTAAAATACATCGATATATTTATGCCTGCCTCGAGTAAAATAATCGGGAATAATATTTTGATTTTCTAAAATAACATAACCAAATATAACTAGTGAATCTTTTCGCACTTGTGTAAAGTAGGCATTTCATCAGTATGATTTAAAAAGTGAGCCATTTTTTCTTTAATTTTTAGTTTTTTGGCCTCCTCATCGATATCATTTTGTAACTGAATATATTTAGGTTGGTTAAAACTTTTTGAGCAAGCATAGAGTTTACTAAAATTTAATCAACCTTTTTTATAGATAATATTAATTATCAAACTTGCTTTCCGCAACTGCTCAGGCAAACAATTATTGCGGGTATATTATCAGGCAATAATTCACCATTTAAAAAATGTTTGGATGGCACTTCAGAAATTAAAACGCCAATAACATAGTCAGTTATTTGCATTTATATATTACATTTTTATGTAAATTGATAATAAAGCATTTAAGTTTACAAGCAATAGTTCTATTTTAAAGGAAAAACTTCATTATGATATAATACATAATGAAAAATCAATCGCATTAATCAGTTTGCATACATAACTTTTAACACCAAATATAAAAAATAATACTATAACAATTGAAAAAATGAGTCCTGTTGTTGATGAAAATGATGTTATAACTATTCCAAGATGTCAATATGATATTGAATTGTTAAAAAAAAAAACAGTATAACTTCAATTGATCTATTTTCATCAAATAATATTGAATTAATAGCAGATAATGAAAAATATAATTTCTATCAAATCTAAATTAGATATTAAACTTGATGTTTGATTTTTTTATATTCTTGGTTTCGAAATAAAATGAACTATTAAAAAAGACAAAGTTGTTGTAGGCACTAAATTGCCAAATTTTAATCCATTTAAAACAATAAATATTGACTGTAATTTAGCATATGGCATGTTCATAAAATATGACGAATCTAATAATTTGGAAACTGATATAATTGCGAATTTTCCACCAAAAACTATGTTTGGATTTAGAGATGATATAATTTATGAGCCTGCATATCGAGTTTTTTATAAAATTAACAGTGAGTGATTTAATCATATTGTTTCAGATATTAGAGATGAAAATGACAAACTGATTTTTTATGGTGTTGATATTGATGTTGTCATAAAGAAGTTTAAAATATAAAATATAGAAATATAATAATAAAAAAGTATAAAAAATTATTCTTTTTGATATTCATATGGTAGTGTACAAATTTTATTTTCTAATATAATTCTATCACTATCATAAGGACTTAATGCTATTTTATTATCTTTGACTGTATATATGTCATATTTTTTACTCATTAGATTCATTGTTCTATATTGTACTTTCTCTTTAAACAATAATTCTTATAATCATTATATGTAATTAGCTCATTAACCACACACTTTTTCAATACTATTGATTTTTTATTTTCTTTATCGTCAACCTTATAAGAATACATTTTTGATCATAAACCAATAAATTCTTTCATTATTTTCCCAATACATTCATCTTTCATTTTTCCTAAAAAATTTTTAGTTATTTAAGGCATATTATAAATATTATTATTATTATTTGGATAATCACTTGTATAAAATTTTTCTATCATCGACTTCAAATCTCTGTAAAAATCTTCTGTTTTTATGTTATAAATTTATGAATTTGTATCTGGATAACATACTTCAATTTTGTTACCATATTTTGGTTTTATTATGTTATAATTAAAATCATACATTAATTCTATTGAAATATCTAGAATTGATGTACCCACATAAATTGGTTTATTACATTTGTTTTATTCATATGTATAACTTCAAAATTTCCATTAAATTAGTACTTCTTTTGAAATTTGGTTTTGTTACTAATTTTTCACATTTTTCAGTATCTGATACTAGTTTTATATCAACTCCGTTTCTAATATTTTCTATAGTTTTACCAAGTCCTGAATTATTCACGAGTTTATAAAAATCTTTTTCAGAATCAATTTTAGCATTAGTTCTCATTGTTGTGTTTAAATTTAAATACTTTTTTTAACCAATCGGACTGATCAAACGTTAATAATGTGTGTATTTTTGTATTTTTTTAATTACATATGTTTCTTTTCTATGTATAGTTGTTAATAATATATATTGATTTGTTCCAGGAACTGCATTATTTTATGCACAAAATGATAAATCTTTATGTAAAATATGTAGTTCTTGTGGATATTCTAAATCAACTTCTAATATATAACCATACTCAGAATCATTCTCTAAAAATGATTTTTTTATACTCCAGTACTCTAAATCATTTAATGTATAATACACCCATTCAAAACTGTCATATGGTAAATAGTGCGACATTGCACAACCACATAAATTATTAGCATCGAGATATGCTAAATAATTTGATTCTTGGTTAGTGATCAAATTGTCTAAATATTTGTTATTAGCTTTAACATATTGCTTGCAACATTGTGATATACCACCTCTAATACTTTTTTAAATCATTAAAATCATATCATAATTGTGTAATAAATCTAATGACTGTTTAGTCATTTATAACATCTCATCCCATGATAAACTTGGTGCTGTAAAATACCATGCAGGATTTAAATCGTGTGCATTTATACATGTATTTCTAAAATTTTCAAACACATTTGCTGACAATAATATACCACTTTTTTAAATGTAAATTGTGATATGCACCAAGATTTTTTATATTAAATTTGGTCAACACACATTTTATGGGCTCAAAATCAGCATCAGTTATATCAGATTCATTTAATTTATTGTAAAATTCACTCTTTGGTGGGAGATCTGTTTCTTCAAATTTTTTGAAATTATTATTAAAATAACACCTTTTTTTAATAACTAAGTCTACATGCTCTTTTGGAAAATGTTTTTGTGTGTGTTTCATTTGATATTTACTTAAATTAGATGATAATTTATCTAAACTACTAGCCATAAATTTAAATGTGTCTATATACTTCATTTTTAAATCTTCTGCTTGTTTCCCAAAACTAATAAAGTTTTCTTCATTATTTGCAATTAATTCTATATTTTTATCATCATATCCCAGCAAAATTATGAAAATAAAGTGGGACAAAATTTGGTAATTTTAATTTTAAATTATAATTATTACATACTGGATTAATGATTATTCCACTTGTATGATCACGATGAAGCACTTTTTTTATTTTCCTCCATATACTCACATTCACACACATTACATCTCTTTTGATTTCCTATATAATATTTTTTCTTTTTTTTGTTAGTAGGTGAATTGGTTTAATTTGTGAATATATTTAACCAAATTCTTCTACTTCTCTTTTTATTGATTGTATAAAAATTTTATGAGCTTTTCGACTTTGATATGCTACTGAAGGCTTATAATCACTATAATTAGATACAATATATTAACAAAAACCAGATGCTTCGTGTAATTGATATTTCATTGTGTATGATTCATCATTCAATTTTAAATCAATGTTATTTATTTGTTTATTAGTAAGATTATATCGTTCTTTAAGTGTTTCTTTATAAAAACCAATTTCAATATCATTCTGTGTTAAAATTGGATATATTTGAATTAATCTAAATATTTTTATTTCTCTTGGATTTGGTTTAGTTGTTAATATTTTCTTTATAATTGGTTCAAAATATGCATATATTGTGATTGGAACCATCACTGTATGTTTATGATTTTTAAATTTTATTTGCTCTCTTTTTGAGGGTAAAGTGATTTTTACAGCTTCATTTATCGAGCAATTTTCTGTGTGTTTATTTAAATTATCTTAAGAATAAAATAATGTAAAACACATATCACATATATAAGTTATACCATGCTTATTATTTTTTTTGCGCTGAAACTAATCTTGATTGATCTTTAACCCAACAGTAATGCGAGTTTGTATCGCTTTTAAAACAAAGTAAATTTATATTTTTTCCTTTTAATTTTTTGTTAGGTTTAGTGGATATACCATATATTTTCCAACTTCAATAGAGTATACATTTATAGATATATCAATTTCATTTTCCATTTTTGGTATATCATCATTTTTAATACGATATTCATGTTTATCTATTACTTTATCAGTATTAAGCACCACATTTTTATATTTAGATACTCTTTGTGGATATTTTTCTACTGGAAACAACACGGATTTTATTGTCAAAAGAAAACATTTTTGATCATTATTCTTAACATTTATGCATGCTTTTTTTATTTTTAATCACTTTTAGTAGATCAATATATGATGAGCTTCTTAATGGATAGAACTTATATATTGCTAATTGTATTCAAATTATTTTATCAAAAGCCCATTCAGAATATCTTTTTTGAAATTCAGATAACTGTGTAAGTATTTCTTGTAATATGAATTTATAATTATTTTTAATATCTCCAATAGTCAATACTGTATAATTGGGTGATTGAAAAGTGAACAGTTGTACTTCATTATTTTCTTGCTTATGAAAATCAGCATATAATTTAATACTGGTTTTCATACTGCTAAAAATTTAAGATAGCTGTGTATTATCTCAAATATCTTATTTTTTGCTGAAGTCAAAAAAATGAATAGGCTGTACTAAATTAAGAGTATTTTCAATGTTATATGTTGATATTATAATTTTAAAAGCCTTATTAAATAAGTAATTTTTGGTGCTTCTTCTATTTTTTTGTTAGCAAAATAATTATTAGAAAATGGAAATATTTCTGTTAAGTCTTTTTTATCTTTAGAATATAATTCATTGATATTTGTGTCAGTCAAAGGTAAATTTGTAAAATCATTCTTTGTTGTTTTATCTGCTTTCTTTTTCTCTGCTTGTCTATAACCAGTGGCATAAAAAATGGTATAAGAGTTCTATTTAGATCATTTTTCCTTAGTCTAGTAATATATTTTATTTTAAAATATTTAGCAATATGTTTCAAGCTCTTCGCCCCCTCATTGTCCGACACAGCTGTTATACAAGCCTCCATTTTTATAGCTGTATTTACAAGGAAAATAAATTTAATTGTATATTAATTTTTATGGACTATTTGGTGCCATTTTTAAAAAATCAAAATAACACAAATGTTTAGTTAATATATATAACAAAAGCAATATTTATTAATTTTTTAGCTTCTTACTATGATTCTGTTTTCTTCATGTATTCCTTCATATATTCATTATAACCAGCTTTACATTTTATTATATTTTGTCCTTAATATTTCTATGAAGGTAAAATAGTTTTATAGATCTAGTGTCATTACGCACTTACGTGTTTTTGTTGTATGATCATCATGTTGAGTTTCATTTAAATTAGCTAGTGCTTTACTGTGAAATTTAGAATTTCTTTGTTTTGAAAGATGTATTATAAACACATTTTCCACATTCACATTTTACTTTCTCTTTATTTCATTCATAATGTTTTGTACCTTTTTCAAAACTACATTTTTTACAGATGTAATAAAGCTTATCTTTTGTGGTTTAATTAAAGTCCAAATTTCTTTATTTAATAATTCATTACACTTTTTACAAATTCTAGTATTTTCCATTTCGTGTTGCGATTCCATTTTTGTTTATTTCCAAAGAAAAAATTAAATTAAGAAAATAAAAAAATAAAAATTATTGTTGTTCAATATTATTATTTATTATTTTATTATTTTAATATTAGTTTTAATTTCAAAATTTTTGCAGTTTTATTATACTTGTTTCCTTTTAAATAACACAGACCAAAAATGATGGCTATACTCAACAAGTTGAACAATTCATATGGTAATTATAATATCACTTTACCAGATCGTTATACAAAGATAACTGTTGTAAATAGCTTAAAAATTATGAATGAAAGGGCGAGTTTTTACAGTGTATAAAGGTTTAAAAGAAATTAAAAATGGAAAATATATACATGATATTGAGTTTAAAATTTAAATTCTATCAATTATCTTTTCTAATATTTCACTTGAATTTAGCTCAAATTTGCTTGATTTTTGCATAATTTTGCTTGTTTTACCTGTGTCAAATCGTGTGTGTAGATTTTTGAAAAACTGCTAAAATTTTCTTGCTCTTTTTGCTTAAAATTGCTCTTTTTTGAGAGCACCTTTTTAAAAAAGCTTTTAGAGTTTAAATTTAACCCTCGAACATCTTGATTTTGACTTTAATTTACATGATTTTCGTGATTTTTTCATCGAATTTCAGATTTAGAATTTCTAACTTTTTCCTGTACTTTTAGACCAAATAATCCTATTTAGTGTACTGCATTTTTTGTTGTGATTTTAGAATAAATAACCCCAAAAATGTGATGCGCCAGAACTCCCTGTTTATATCTACTAATGTTTAACTTTTTAAACTTTTATAAAAACATGTTCTGCAAATACTCTAGATGAACTAGTTAACCAACAAAATTTATCTTCCGTGTATCAGCACGGGGACGGTTCGTGAATATAAAACCTAATAGAATAGTGCTATTTAACGAGAGGAGTAGTCTCCTTATCACCCGATGAATGTTTCGTGGTCCACGTAATAAATATTGTGTGCATTCTAGGATAATTGATTTCCTTCCCCAACACATGCTTAATTATTATTTAACATTTTGCATACACTTATTACCTTGTGATTCAGTGTGCCTTTCGTACTTGTGACACAGATTCTAACATATACCTTAAATTACTCAATTTTTGCTTTAAAAATATTTTTCATCTATACAAAGTTTCTATTGTATTTATGTTAGAACATTTTTTTTACAAAGGAGTTAATTTCCTTATATATAAGTTACGTTAAATAATAGTATTCACGAAACAATAAATGTTGTCATTTTTTTTTTTTTCAAACATCAACACTACCAGTCACAGTCTGTATAACATAAAGTGCATTACAATTTGTATTTTAACAATACGTTTTATATTGTTGTAGGGACTATTTTAACTTAACATATTCCAGTTTATTATTAAGTCACGTGTAGTATAGTTCAGCTTACTAGAAATGTCACTGTTTGAAAATGTAATTTAAATTATTGTCAGGAGGCTAGAACAGTTACCATGTTAAAAAATTTGGTTATCGTGCAAAGATTGAAACTATATATATATAGGTAATAATGAAATGATGTGAAATTAACTCAATATTGAAGCTACTGTGGTCTCATTTAGAAATTCTCTGTCCTCTCTGTCCTCTCGAACGGTGAAAAGAGGTTGGAATTTTGCATTCACGTAATCTTCAATGTCTCCTGAACTTGATTAAAAGCTCACAAAATAATTGTTCCCGCTGTGCTTTCTGCTACACAATATTAAATATACTAAACCCTAAAGGTAATGTTAGTATTTTAAAAGAAACGTTCGACCCTTAAGTTGGTGGAATTTACAGAGTAAGTCTATGTTTTCATGATTATTCAATGCAATATATAGTAAATGAGAGTTTCCGGTGTTATGTGCTTCAAAATACAACCTACAGCCTACAATTGCCTATCAACGTTTCAATTTGCCATATCAAAATGTATATACCTATCCAGTAAGGGAGATGCAATCTTAGCTGCTGGACATAACATTGTGTAATATTCTTGGTGAGAGGCGAGTTATGTAGACAATGCGTCACTGCGGTTCTGAATTATTTTGTTCAGTGAAACGAATGGAGGTGTTTGGAGCAACAACGTATCAATTAAGTGAACAAAATGTTCATTTCTTAACAAATACTTTTCAAGAAAACGTGTTTGATATCTGGAATTAAATAAATAAATATATATATATATCTCAGTATCACTGAATTAAGTCATTTATATCACATTCAATAAGAGACAAGAAGATAGAGCTACGTAAAGATAATAAGTGAACACATCATATCTCAGCAACTTTTCTACCAATTAATTCCAAATTTGGAACACAATAAACATTGTGGTTGGACATTTAGGCTTACATGTTTTAATAAATCAGAATCTTTGTTTTCTAAACAGCTAACTTAGGAAAATTATGTATTGTATTTCTTGCGTACTGTTTGGTATATATTCCAAAACGAATTCCTTAAAGGCAACAAACAAATTTAAAGGTAAGGAAATTAAAATCATTTTTTTTTTTCGTTCTTATGTTAAAAAAAATTAGAATGAGTTCAGCAAGAAACTGAACATTTGAGGCACTGCGAATTACAAAATGAAAAAATCTTATTCTTATATATATATATATATATATATATATATATATATATATATATATATATATATATCCATTTTTTAACCTATTCTAGTATACTCACACCGACTTCAAATCTTTCAGGAACAAACAGCGATGTAATAAATTTTAATATACCATGATGTTCTACAAATATTTCATGAGTTTTCGCGTTAAGTGGCGCCAAAACATATTTTGAAACAGTTAAGGTTTTATACCATACTTCAGTTTATAGTAAATTTAAACTAAAACACATAACAACTGGTCTTATAATTTTGTCTGTAATAATATGATGATATATTAAAACGAAATATCACACGAGGCCGTTAATATTAAAATGTCTAAAGATTGGTTCAACGTGGCCGATTCAAGATCTTCTATAAATTTCATAAAATATTACACTATAGTTAAGAAATATAGTAGTGCTATAAATTCATAGATAAACAGATTACCAGTATGTGTATGTGTGAACCAGGCTGAATGCAGAAATAAACAGCAAGAAATAAACACCAAACACATATCATACAAAAGTTATTGGATTAAAGACTTAAATATATGTATTCTACACCCTGCTGGATTTAAGAAGAATCATGACCACGCCACTTTTCAACAGGATTCTTATCCGCGAGAAGTATTTTGCATATTGCGTGATGTATACTATGTCAGGATTGTGCAAAGATTATCGTAAGGTTGTTATTTGCTAGGCTTATTTTGTATTCTGCCGGGCGCATGGCACATCGTGATTTGTACCAAAGATGTCACAGAATTATTAAGTACAAAATGTACGCTAGCTATAGTCTATGCACGGTTACTTCAAAATTTTCTGAAGCCCTACTGAAGTTCTACTTTCGGGCTCTTCCTCCGCCTCATACAAACAAAGCTTAACCGAGTCTAGACAATTACGCGAAAAGGACAACGCACTGAATTCGTGTGCAATCAGTTTAACGATGTTTCGCGTGTGAACTATTTCTTAACAGGTGTTACTAACAGGCATATTTTTCTTCAAGTTTATTCATATTGCTTTTATATTGAATCTTATAATTTATAAATAAAACTTAAGAAAATGTTAAAATTTAACATAAAAAATACTTTTAAGTTAAGACAATTTCTGTATAAACTGCTTGTGATACTTAATATGACTTACCAAACAACCAAACGCGCATTACACGGGGTGAATTTTTCAAAGGTTTGGTGTGAAAATAATTATGTCAGGTGAGAGATTTCGACGGCTTTAACAACTAGGTCTTGAGAGCCGATGAGGGTGAAATGGGGCCAGAACAGAGCAGAGCCGGAATGCAAGGGCGGGGGAAACGGGAGATCTTCGATAAAACCCGCCGACCAGTGGTATCGTCCGGCACGATTCCCATTTGCGAAACTCCCGGGGGTGACTCGGCCGGGGATTGAACCCGGTTCGCTTTGGTGGGAGGCGAACAGTCTAACCGCCCAGCCACCGCGGCCCCGAAGATGCTGATAATGGAATACACACCAGTCTTGTGTTCAAAGCTACGTCCTGATGGTCGTTATTATAATACATCAGGGTTAGTCTAAGGTTGCGTATTTACACACTGTAGGGCTGTTGTATCGTTTGCAGCACGCACCATACATCCTTATGACGTCATGCATATTATGACATCATAGTAAACTAGGTACGTTTCCGCATATCAAATCACACCGTTTAGTTATTTACCATAGATCTATTGTTTCCAGAATAAGGCACAAGGATTTTTACTTCAGTGTGAAATTCCGAGCAGCAGTATAGTATTTACAGGATGTTCACGGTAAAGTGAGCACTTTTTAAGGCCATCCATACATGCATTAACCACTAATAAATATCTTATTGCAGCCTCAGGCATTAAATTTTTAAGGTGGTGAAATGTATACACTGTGTTTATTGGTCACACTGCAATGTTTATAATAAAAAGCAGCAGGAAAGTGGAAATTGGATGAAAGGAAAAATTTAAAAGAGCCTTAAAAAGTACTCACTTTACCGTCAACAGTCTGTAACACAGCAACCGAAGCGTTTAGCGTCGGAAGTAAAGCTGTCCCTATTCATCTAACCGGAATACGTGACGGCGAGGGGGGAATAGGAAATAAAATAAAAATTCGGCCAGCCCGGGTAAGACGCCATACTTCGCGGTAGCACAGAAGAGCCGTCTTCGTTAATAAAATATCACCCCGGTGGTGTGGGGGAAGGTAAAAAAAAAAAAGAAGAAGAAAGGGTTTAGGAAGATTACTCGAACCTTTCTAAGCCCACGGGGAGAACCGTGAGCACCGGGAGGGGTTGGGGGGATGCCTTGGGGGGGTGATGACGCCTTAAAAAAGGAAAGGGGGGGGGGACGAGGAAAGGATAGGTATACTGTGGCACTTTGCATGCGTCCCCACGCCAATACGGCCATGACGGTCCGCGCCCCTGGAGGTATCCCCCAGAGAAAAGCTGCCCTCGAGACAACCCCCTTCCCCCCCCCCCCAAATCCCCCAAACCTCCTTCACCCACGGTCGCCACAGAAGGTCGGCGCCTACCGGAATGGCTGTTCTCCCTGGGCTTCCCGACCGTGAGAAATACAGGCCGTTCCCGGGTTTAAAATTTAAACGAACCCATTGCGTCTCCATCCAAACCACCTTCTCCTCCTCCTCCCCTTTACCCATGAACCCTACACTACCAATTCCACAAGTTTGTTTTCTTTCCCCCATGCGAGGAATAAAAGATACTGGGTTATTTGAAGATGAAACAGAATCGGGTCGGCTGTGCGTAGTGTAAATAACGAATGGATCGGTCCGGAATGGACGTCGATAGTATTCCGCCGGGTAAAGATAAGAGAAAAGCGGCTCAAAGTAAGTGATTTTGGTACTTCCCCACATATTCGCATGTCCTCACTCACACAGACACTGTAAATGGTTAACTAAATCGCATTAATTGAAATCTTAATTTAAAATAAAAATCGTGAGTCATGCATACACCCTGTACGATAAAATAATAACCAAGGTTATGTGTATGTTATTATCTACCATGCATTTTTCTACACTGATTATTTCATCGTACTTTAAGATAGGCGCTAAGTAATGGAAATTCAACAACATGAGTTGTATTAGGTTAAAGCGGGAGTTTGGGTACGCCGCTCAAATTTACAAGCAATGTCTCAAAATATTTCAAATTCTTTCACAATGTCCCCCAAAATTCGAAACTTCCGCCCTTTATATAAATAATTTTAATAATTCCACTAACATATTACAAGTCCACCTATACCGGTTATGCTAACCCCTATCGTGTGAAAAGTTACCTCACGATTTTTAAATCGAATACCGCTAAGGCATAAAGTATGTTTGGATTTAGAATCATATTGTTGACTACTCCTTTATTCCTTTAGATTGATCTATCATAAAATGCGAGAGTTCTTTTAAAGAGTGATTGAACATTTTTGTTGAAATGATTCTAACAAAAAAAATATCCCACATACAGATAAGGCGAAAAAAAAAGATTAATTAATGCTAACAGAATTTCAGTTATCAAAAATTAGTCCAAGCGAATGATGATGTAGAGCAATAAATTTTAACACACAAGCGGAGAAAAATGAGATTTACGGGTTGTAACTTTTTTCGAATCACTGCTGACTGCGACAATTAGCGTTTAAGCATGTAAAAATTATTTGAAGTAAAAATTAATTTTTAAATAGTAGGCTACCGTACCAATTCAATGCAACGATACAATAACTGAGCGAAAAAAAGTGTTATTCAATGGTTGTTAAACTGCTCAGTTATTAATGTAAATGTTGTATGGAATCAAAGTAAATTATATCTGAAAAATATATTTTTATCCAAAGCGTAATCCTCCGACTACTGAATGCAATGAGATTAAAATCCTAATGAGAGCTTTGTTATACCCCTTCTAACTGTGAATAAAATTTCTGTGTATACGAAATGTTGTAACTTTTTCAAAACAATTGTTAGAGGAAAAATTAATTGTAAACATGCCATAAATAATACATAAATATGTTAAGTCAATATAGGACGAATTGAAAATTGAACATAATAAACTATGAGTGCAGAAATGAAATTTAATTTAAATATTACTTGTTAGTAAAGACAAAGTCACCTAGAGTGTATTGAAGATGCTAGCTTTTGTTGACTTGATTTGACATTAAATTACTATTATTCCACACAATTTTTGTAAACTCTCAAATATTTTATACAAGTATCAGCTCACTGTAAGTCGATATAGGAACATACATACGTAAAAACATACAAACAGGCAGTTGATCTCGCTATAAGTTAATTTTCCAGTATAAGAAATTCGCTCTAGAAACTGTAGCTATAAAAATGGATTAAAAATGATTTTTTGCCAAAATAGTTTCTCACCAATAAAATATAGTCTTTTGTTAACAGTAGAGAACATAAATGTACAAACAAAAATTATTACAAATTTTATTTCGCGCAAATTAATTACTTATATTTTTATAACTCTGACGATTTCTTTAAACCTTGGACCTTTATTACCATGTCCATTTTTAACTGCAGTATGCGTGTATAATATTTTTTATATATAACACTTGGCGTGTTAGACACAATGTGCGTGAAACATCTTATATGTATGAAACATTATGCACAATCGAAACATTTATATGCTTATACCTTTAAGTTTCTGTAACAAACGTTTGTCTGTAGTAGTAATTTGCATAGTAGGTGCATTACGTTGCTTAACTGACGTGTTGGTAAGATTAAAGACTTTTCTTGATTCTCAAAATTACGTACAGTATGCTTCAGCTACAATATTTCTTCGCTTTTCACGTGCAGCACGCGTGTACAAAACGACAAACCATCGTGTTATTACCCATATTCAATAGACAACTTAAAAAATAACGTAACTCACGATTTATGGGAAATTCACTCATTCAGAGTCCCTGAAAGCTTGTTAGTATAAACATTATTGTGTATTATTTCCTACAGCAAAACGTTTAGAAATAAATGAATAACTTTAAGTAAAATACACGTAAAACACTGAGACAGGACCACGAGTTCTGAAATAGCGTTAAGTTACTTCTAGTTAATATATTTTATTTCATAGATTTTAAACAACATATTGAAAAAAAAATCTTCACATTTGTCGGTGTGTTATCTTATATACATGCATTTTTTTTCGTGTAATAACACATTGAAATGTTTAGCAATTGATTCACAAATTTTTTTTGGAAAATAAATATTTTTACCTATATACTCTTCGGAATTATTCTCTTAAATTCACAGTCTATTAACATACAAATATGTTTGTACTGAAGCTCTATTTCTTTTTGACCATTTAACTGATTTAGGAATAATTTTATGTGCATTATAAAATAGTGTCATTAAGATGAGTTAATTCTCAAACGTTTCATGTTGTCACATAATCATTTGCATTTTCTTCTCCAGTGAAAAATTTTCGAGTTATCTTTGGCTCTTCCTTTGCTAACGATCAACAAACTATATCATTCTTTTGCTCTAATATTCGCATTGTGTAAAAATTTGTTTGTTTTTATTTGACTATCAAAATCCATTCAAAATATTGAATCAGTAATAGTAGGCAATGATCACCGATATTGAATTAAATTAGATCTTCATGCAACTACTGGATAAAGAAAAACTATGCAAAATACACCAATAAAATAAAATTTTAATTTTAAGCAATATATGTAAGTTCACACGATGTTCTCTGGACCTAAGCGTAACACAGCAGACATTTTACAACACGCTATAAATACGAAAGGAGCGAATCTCGTTATGAAACACCCGTATTGTAGCTTTGCCGTAATGTCTGTTCCATGAAAGTGGTACTGCGGTTAGCAAAGAAAAAGAAGTACAGATACGAACATTGCAGAAAACGCCATTACCAGAAGTAATACAATCGGAAACTGCTAAGGAACCCCATTATAGCAAGAGCATAACGATACATCGGAAAGAATTGCCCATAAAGAGCGGCTTTTGTGCCAGACGATACGAATTTATAGCTCTGCCTTGGCTTTCATTTGTTTTTTTTACTTGAAGGCTAACCCCTATTGCGTGGGATGTTATTTCGCCAACTGATGTGGTTAAAAATCGTTATTTAAAATCACACATGATATATTTAAAGCATATCCAGAATGTAAAAGTAGTGCTTAACATTTCGTGACTAGAATGAAACCGTAGGGTCATACACAAGAGAGTATTTCCAACATCACAAAACGAAATAAACCTGGAAATACGCGACACAAAAACGGAATCGTCGGTTTCAGCTATAAAGCTCACTCTAGAAAGCTCTTATATAATATATAAGCGCTAAGCACAGTAGCTGGATCAGGAACGTTTCAAGTGGGTGTCTGTTCATTATTTATGTGGATTATTGTTCTGCATAAACCGGCAATTTGTGATGTAAGCTATTTATTGCCTGACTCTTGTTATTGAAAATAAAAATTTGTAAGAACACTTGTTTAGTTATTTTTGGATAACTTTCTGGTCACCAACCACCATCATTCGTGTATTAAGGAAATAATGTTACAAACTGCAGCTTACTGATATATAAATTAAATCGTTGGTTCCACGTTAATGGCAAAGAAATAGCGAATGACAATATTTATCCCCCGTGCTCTCGATAATTACAAATTACAGAAAACAACTGCTTAATCGAAAATTTATTCCATTTTTTTCGTGCTAATTAAGCATTTCGTTTCTACAATTAATTTTGTGGAAAAATCCTAATAATTCAATTAATTTCCATTATAAACATACGGAAATAATACCCAGTTTAATTACAAAAATTATTTTTCGTCGTCAGATATATAGCAGTATTTTCTTTATTATATATTTACTGATTAACTCATGGCACAGACTTTTACTGATATATCTTCATGGTTTGTAATACAATCTGTCAAAGTTAGGTAGTACACTGATGAATATGGAAAATCTGACGTAGAATGAATGTTTGCTTTACTGAGCAGCGACTTTCGATGTTGAGCTTAGCATAAGTGAACTCGTTCTGACTGAACGAGTAGTTTCATTAAACCTTCTTTTTTATTTTAATTAATTAATTCATTTAATTTTTATTACATGACACAAGTCGTAAACTTATAGTACTGAGTTAGTTAATGATCACAGACCAACCAGATATCAATAAAAAAAACAAATTCATATATTTAATTCACTATCGACCAAAAAGTAATTCGGCACCTGTCCACAATGTTTACTCGGTGGTTGTCACACCGTTTGAATCTCATAGGGCCACAACAACAGCCACCCTGTCTGGCATGCTCTCTACGAGTGATTGCAGGACATCCACGGGGATTCGTTGCCATTCCTATTGCAACCATTCCATGAGTTGAGCAATGGATTTTGGCCGCTCCTGACGAGCCCTCACCCGGCGATCCAATTCGTCCCAAATATGTCCTGTAGGGTTGAGGTCGGGGCTCTGGGCTGGCCAGTCCAATCGGCGAACATTGTTGTCGGCGTACCACTGCATAGTAGCCCTTGAAACATGGCATCTGGCATTGCCATCCTGGAAGTAACAAGGGTCCATTCCGTAAAAACGCCACAATGTTGGGAGCATTTCATTATCCAGAACGTTACAATAGGCCTCTGTGTTCATGCTACCACGGACAAACACTAGCGGTCCTACGCCGAAGACAGTGAAATAGCTCCACATCATCACTCCACAGAACCGATTTCCACTGCTCCAGTGTCCAGTTGCGACGGTCCAAACACCACCTGATTCGCCGATCTGTATTGCTTGTCGTGATATGGGGCTTATGTGCAGCTGCTCTTCCGAAATATCCAAGTGGCTGGGCCTCTGTACGTAATGTTCCAATGGAAACCGATATTCCTGTTGCTGCATGAAACTCCTGTCGGATGGTAGCCATGGATCGTGGCCTATTTTTGACAATGACACGTTTCAGGGTTCTGCGATTTCTGTCGGTCAAAATTGGAGGTCGCCCAGAACATGCAGCATTAGCACACTGCCCATTGACCTTCCACTTACGCAGGACGAATGCGAACGTTGATTTGGGCCTGTTTACCTTCCGTGCAATCGCCAGGCTAGACAACCCACTGAGATGGCAGGCCACAATCACGCCCTTATCGAAGTCCAATAGCTCTGTACCTCGTGCCATCTCCTTGTCAACTGGTTCTACATCGGCCTGCAGTCTATGGTGGCCACACAAGTCAACTGACGTACTGAATTACATATCTTCACGGGTGCCCAATTACTTTTTGGTCGATAGTGTATTATGTATTTCTTGTGGCTTTGCTTGGGTACAACATGGGGCAACATTACCCCTAACAAAATAATTAATCAAGTTACTGACCATTTTTTGCCTAATTAAAGACGACTGCCTTCAGAGATCAGTCGTTTAAATATATATATATATATATTTATATATATATATATAACTCACTCATTAATACTCTGTACAGTAGTTGAAAGCTCATAAACCAATCTATGCCAATATTGTGCTGTTCAGATAATTAATGTTCGTGTAATTAATCAAATGTAAATACTAATTTGATTCCTAGCCCACGTCAGTAGCAAAATTGGCTTATTGTTTTTTTAATAACTTATTCATAATGTAGGCTTCTAGCGTTTGTGTTAGAAATTGTTATGAACTTTGAAACGTTTCTAGTTTCCGTGTACTGGCAACATGATTCAAATTGATAACGATTTATTAGTTATCAGTCAGTAAATTGTTTAATCTAAGTAAAATATTTCGTTCCCAAATATGGCAGGAATAATTGAATAACTGTGTGCTCCTAAACAAGTCCAAGATATAATTCGCATGACTGTATGTATTTTCTGCAAAATAAAAAGTAAACCCGGTGCCCCAACGTAAAACAAGATGACGTTGCACCAGCGCAGCATCACAGCCTGCTCGTGACTCAGACAGTCGGGAACCATTTGTCAAATTATGGGGCTGTCGTTACGACGACAGAGGGTCAGCGAAATTGCATTAATCAGGTCGCCGTAGAGGATTCTCGTGTCTAACTGCCACAGGTTGTCAACAGCGGGTAGAACATAATCAGATAATACCTGCACTGATTGTAGCTGCAGCATCGTGCTTCGCTAGCCTAACAAACTTGCTGAGGCGGGTGTGTCTATACGCATGAATATCCACGGAGCGTATTGAGTAAATCTCGGCAACGCTGCTATCTTCAACCACGTGTTTCTGAAACATGTGGACAAACTTCAGCCGGCAATTCCTTACGAAAATATGTATCGAGTATGTATGTACAACTTATCCCCTTAAGTGATTATTAAAAGAGCTACCCCCTTCCCCAATTTTAGTTTTAAAATGCGTTTAGTTGGAAATATCAAAAATCACGTAAATGTTGTCGGTATTATAAGCTTCCTTACTTTATGAAATGGCTGTTGGCATTCTATGTTTGTGTCAAACTTTTTAGTACTACGTTCTAAGCAATTTATTTTTAAGACAACCTGTTGATCAGCACGTCTAACTTATAAAAAAAAATTTTTAAAAAGGCCATCGTGCTGGAACACTCTCAAGGTGAACCGTTTATGACAAAATTCATATTGAACATTCAAAACAGAATGTGTGTTGCATACCAGACGGACAAACCACAATGTAGAATAATGCAATTTAAATGAGGTTATTTCAGGGGCGCTCAGCTCCCTTAATAATCACTTCACGAGAACAGTGACATAAGCTGTTCACGGTAAAATGAGCACTTTTGAAAGCGCTGCATAATGTAAGTGTCCACGAGAGAGTATTTCAGTTTCGAGTGCATAATCGCTCTCGAGAGTAACAATCGTGAATTGTACACACGTCGAGCGAAGTAATGACAAAAGTTACTCTCCGACAGTAGCTGCGAGTTGCCCGAGAGCGACATGTCGAGAGCTCCGGAGAGTCTCTAGCAACACTGTCCACCAGATGCGGTGTGGTACTATAGAGAGTTTTCGCTCCAACCCTCGGAGAGTCGTGGTAGTTCGTGCAGTCATGGCCGGACAGCTAACAGCGTCGGCGGCACTTATCGTGCTTGTAGATGCAAAACGTAAAATTGACGTGAAGAGCATGGCGCACGTAGTAACTTACTGAACGAAATTAATATCGAAAACGCACAGCAGTATAGAAATTTTACAAGAATGACAGCAGAAGACCTTGAAGTGTTGTTGTTAACGATAGGGTCACAAATTAGCAAGATGGATACAGTTATGAGGAAAGCTATTCCTGCAAAGGATCGATTACTGGTCACACTCAGGTTCCTTGCATCTGCTAAGTGTTCATATTCGATTTTGTTTTTAATTCAATTATGTTTTTCATTTAATGTACGCTGTTTGCGTAAAGTTATAATAATATATAGTACCTATATGATTACTTGGTTATAGAAGACAAATATATCAGCCTACAGTACCTGTACTGCATCCCCAAATGTACAGTAGAAAGGATAGTGATGGAAGTGTGTGCATCTTTATGCTCAGAAATGAAAGATGAATATTTACAGGGATGTAGTTTACTACAAATAGTTACATAAGTATGCTAGGTATTTATCACAAAAAGTCAGCAAGAAAGGAAGTAATATATGTTAATGTGATAACAGGATGGTTATATAATCACTTAAAGACTTAACATGTATTGATTTAATACATAATCTCCCTGTGGAACACTATTGTACACATACCCAGAGCTAGTTGACAATTTAGATGTTAAAATGTGCATTATATCGTCCTCATCTACAACGTCAGCTATATTACGTCGAATCAAGCTCACAAGGTGCCTACGATTAAAATCGGATCGCATGTTGCTTAGCTCCATTGCCACATATTCCCCAAACACGGTATATGAATAGGATGGTTTATCCAAAAATGTCTTGGCCTTTTTAATGGTTTCATCCAAGTTACCGTCACTAGTTCCAACATACTGCGTTTTACGTTACTGTTTTCGTAAAGATGAAAAACGCACAGCAGATGTATCTGGTTCGTCTACATCATTTCTATCCTGTTGGTTTGTTTCACTACAGTCGACACGTAAATTAGTTCTTCTTTATCTTTGTTAGTTCCTGGCAAAGCTGCAATATCAACATACAATTGTAAATCGGTTATCTGAAACTTGCTACACACACACACACACACACTAACACACACACACAGAGATATATATATATATATATATATATATATATATATATATATATATATATATATATATATATATATATATATGCATGTATTTTTATATGGAATATATACGTACGTGATTCCACAGGATATGCAGTTTCCTAGATACCTCTTCATAATCTGGTTTGGATACTGAAGTTATTTCTGCCAACGCTGCTTGATTTTTGTAGCGGTTCATATAGTCACTGAACATGACGTCCCACGACACCGCCCTCTCTTCATATATCGTCAAAAGTTTCAGGACCCAGATAATCGTGTGTCAAAAATCTGCGAGTACTCTCGACTGTCTGGTCGCAGTTCTGTACAGTTGCGAGTAGTTGATAGTAGCTCACCGAGAGTACGAAAGCGCGTGTCCACGACATGTGCCATCTTGCAGAGAGCTGCTATCTGAGAGCAGGTCCGACTCTCGGAGAGGAAATCGAAGTACACTCTCCTTGTGGTGTCTTGTGAGCTTGGTTCGACGTAATATAGCTGACGTTGTAGATGAGGACGATATAATGCACATTTTAACATCTAAATTGTCAACTAGCTCTGGGTATGTGTACAATAGTGTTCCACAGGGAGATTATGTATTAAATCAATACATGTTAAGTCTTTAAGTGATTATATAACCATCCTGTTATCACATTAACATATATTACTTCCTTTCTTGCTGACTTTTTGTGATAAATACCTAGCATACTTATGTAACTATTTGTAGTAAACTACATCCCTGTAAATATTCATCTTTCATTTCTGAGCATAAAGATGCACACACTTCCATCACTATCCTTTCTACTGTACATTTGGGGATGCAGTACAGGTACTGTAGGCTGATATATTTGTCTTCTATAACCAAGTAATCATATAGGTACTATATATTGTTATGACTTTACGCAAACAGCGTACATTAAATGAAAAACATAATTGAATTAAAAACAAAATCGAATATGAACACTTAGCAGATGCAAGGAACCTGAGTGTGACCAGCAATCGATCCTTTGCAGGAATAGCTTCCCTCATAACTGTATCCATCTTGTTAATTTGTGACCCTATCTTTAACAACAACACTTCAAGGTCTTCTGCTGTCATTCTTGTAAAATTTCTATATCGCCGTGCGTTTTCGATATGAATTTCTTTCAGTAAGTTACTACGTGCGCCATGCTCTTCCCGTCGTTTAGTCCACTCTCTCTTATCCAACACTTTATCATCGTTTGGGTACGATTAGTGTCAATTTTACGTTTTGCATCTACAAGCACGATAAGTGCCGCCGACGCTGTTAGCTGTCCGGCCATGACTGCACGAACTACCACGGCTCTCCGAGGGTTGGAGCGAAGACACTCTATAGTGCCACACCGCATCTGGTGGACACAGTGTTGCTAGAGACTCTCCGGAGCTCTCGACAAGTCGCTCTCGGGCAACTCGCAGCTACTGTCGGAGAGTAACTTTTGTCATTACTTCGCTCCATATGTGTACAATTCACGATTGTTACTCTCGAGAGTGATTCTGCTCTCGAGATTGAAGTATTCTCACGTGGACACGTACCTTCACGATCTCCTTATATGCACGTTGTGACTTTATTAATTTGTAGGCCAAGTGAAAACTGTAAAATTATGAGGGAAGTAAATATTTGAAAAATCTGCTCATTTTTACACATCTATGCATTAAAAAAAGCAGAAAGGGAAATAAATAATTTTAGTTATCACAAATGGCTACCTAAAACTTTTTATTCGACGTTAAGATATGGAACTACTTTCCATCCTTCGTCACCGACTTAACTGGGCGCATGTCACGTAGTCCGTCCTTCATAATATATGCAAATATTGGCAGTGACTTTTTTTAAAGGTTTATTTCAAAAGGGCTCATTTTATTGTGATCAGGCTTTACTTACATTTTAGTCTCGTATTTCCGGCAGGAATACACTGCCGGAGTTTGTCCCCATGGTTTAGAATCACGTTGTATATGAAAGATACATTAAAAAAAACCAAGTGGGATGCGGAAATAGACTTCGCCCAGACATCTGTTTCCGGTTATGCTGTGAAAAGAAGACTGTAACAACAACAAATGTACAGAGATTTTTCTACCACCTCACCTTTGTGGTATTTCGTAAGGGGTATAGTCTTGTGACTATTAGTTATTAACACTCGTGTAAGGTCATTTGTGGCTGTGAAATATATGGCGTGGCTCTAATATTATATTGGAATCCTATAATGGCAGCGGTAGTGCTAGAAATTATATTCTAGTTAGTTTTTTTCTGTTTCTCCGATTTTAAGAAATTGTGGGAGAAAAATATTTAGTTTTTTTTTTTTATAAGGTTTTTTCACCCCCTTTGAAAGCAATTTAAAAAATGTAAAGTATATTTTACACTTGAGCGTAATTTAAATACGGACTTTTATACAGTTCATGGCACATATCACCCTTACTACTACAAAATAGGTTATAAATGTGTTATTTATTGACATAAAAGATATCTAACGTTTTCGGTTTCTAAAAATATTTTTATACTATCTTACTCTTACAGGTGTCTGACCATATTTGTTGATGTTTGAAGAAATAGGTCTGGGCGACGTGAAGGTCTGAACTACGGTAATTTTATGGTTACATTGGCGAAGAAAGCTTCGTGTATAATCGGCATTGCTCGTTCTCGAAACCCGAAGATACAGGAAACACGAGCGACGATCCGTGTTTTGTGATTTGCTAGCTCGTTTTTTCGAATTACGTCATTTAAGGATAACTTTTTCGTGTTTAAAATGCACGTTTCCGTAAAAAAAAAACTGTTGATTTAAGGAAGTTCTTAACCATGTATATGGTTTCTATGATATTAGGCGGACTGTTTAGAAATGGTTAGTGTCGGAGGCCGTTCAGGGGGGTATTCTTTTCAATTCTCATGCGTGACCCATTTTGCCTCCGTCGAATCTGGAGCCGTTCGGTGTTCATTGTCGAATCAGGTGGGCCTTCTAGTGCGCATGCATAGGTACGTGCAGTGTGAAACCTTCACTATTTATCAAGTGCTCGATTCCGTGAAGAAGAAGATATATAGATATATGAATCATTATAACCACCATATATAACCCTCAGCACAACAGCTGCTGAAATAAAGCACTGTCAATTATTTCACTCGCGAAAATGTATAGCAACCAAGGAATACAAAGTGCTTGTTTTTATTACCAATATTTATTTAATTTTAATATAATTTCATTAATACTCAGTATTGTGTTTGTAAATTTCGAATTTACGTTTTCTGCAATTTTGTATTTAGCAGCGTAGTTTTGCTCTTATTTCAAAGTTAACATGTCTGTATCTCTCACTATCATCGCTAAACTTTTATAAAACAAATATTAGTAAAAATATGGTTGCACATCGTATTGGAATATTAAAGTTAATCATCAGAAATGCGGGGCAAACAATAACTGAAGAAGGGGAGAGGGAAAAAAGACCGGCATCTGCCTGTAGTGCTGATGACTTCGAGCATGACATACACAGGGGAGAACCAAGATGTTCGTGGCCAGTCGCAGAGCCCATTAAATAATTTTCTCCTGTGACGAAAACTCCTTAGGGCTGTATCGTCCACGGGAATAAAGTGATACGGGGTTGGAGCCGCGTCGGAATTCACGAGCGAAGAAAACGAGAGCACCCCAAGAAAACCCTCCGGCCACAATCAGCGTCTGATTTGTTTCCAAGTGCAAACATCAGCTGGGAATCGAACCAAGAAAGTCCTGGTAGGAATCATATGCTCTATCCACTGACCGTCGAGAGACCAGTGGTTCGGAGGGAACTCTTAGAACTGTGTTGCTATATTACTCTGCATATAACTTTTTTTTTACTCGCATGATAGTGACAAGAAAAACACTATACATCCAAAAAATAATAATATGAAAGGCAATAATACATTTTTGGTCTTGGTGAAATAAAATGGTGTTAAGTGATATGAGTGTGCTTGCTAGCATAACAGTTAAGGTGGCTAAGCAGGAAACATGGTAACATCGTATTTTTGTTTTGCTTAAAATAACAAAGTCGAACTTAATGTATTTAACACTCGTGAGATCCAGTCGCATCGACTCTATAGGCTTTCTTTGTATAATCGAACGGCGTTAAATCCGTACTCTTTCTAACATTCTCAGACCTAGTGTGCACATTCGTACGCGTATCGTACTTGAACGTAATGATTTTTCGCTACTGTACGTTCAGACGCTCAATTCCTCATAATCTTCCCTGACGTTAAGTCGTTCCTTAACCATTCCACTTCTCTAAATTTTAATTACGAACATCCTATTTTCAGGAAAGTTCATGCCTATAGTCCATTCACGGTTACTTTCAACATTTCTGAAGCCCTACTAAAGTTACCCACAGGCTATTCCTCCGCTTCATTCAAACAAAGCTTAGAGATGTTCAGAGAAAATAACCAAATGGACGGCGCTCCGCATCTGTGGACACCCAGTGTATTTATAGTTTGCACGAAAACAATTTCTCTCCAGACAACGCACATATATTTTTCTCTTTTTTTTTTTTTCTCATAGGTATTAATTGTAAATTACATAAAATAGTTTTTCACGGACATTGTCGTCAATTTCTAGGCTTCTGTGTTTGAGCCGCGTCGAGGATTTCCCCCTCCAAAGTTTCGGCAGTCGTTGCAGCTGCCACATCAGGAAACAATAACCTGACCAGGTCAGGTATTGCAGCTGTCGTCATCAGGGAACAATACCTGACCTGGTCAGGTATTGTTCCCTGATGATCACAGCTGCTAAGACTGCCGAAACGTTGGAGAAGAAATCCACGACGCGGCTCAAACCCAGAAGCCTAGAAATTTATAAATTACATGTTATAATTTATGGATAAACATAAGTAGATGTTCTATTTAACTATAAATAAGATATTTATGTGTGTGTGTTAAGAAACGCGTAAAACGCTTGTGATACCTGACTTATTTAGGAAACAACCAAACACGTCATACATGGGGTAATCGTTCAAAGGTTTGACTCATAAAGTTTAAAGAAACTGCGAATAGACTATAGTTGGATTTCGAAACACTTTAACGCAGATACAGTTTCGCGGTTGAATGTCATATTTAATACACCGATTTGTGTGTCTGCCAGTGCATCAAAGATATTCGTTACCGGGGTAACCGAGTTCTGATTGGCCTTTCGAGGGACCAATATTCCTTCCAATAAATACACACGGACATTAAGGCTCAGCTTCGCATATTATGCAGATATTATTTGTTTTCATGTCACAATTTCAGTTCCAGAGATATGATTGGAAACATTTGATTACAGAAAATTTACAATTTGCTAGTTGTTTAATACAAGCTTTTGTATCTAAATTTCACTGTGTGTTATTTCTTGCTTCTATAACAGCAGGAACTTAATGATATAATTATTATTACGTTCCTGACTTTTACAACTAGCAGATAACACACAATGAAAATTAGGCACAAAATTATAAAACAACTCGTAAAGTGTAAATTTGCTAGAATCTTACAGAGATATGGCACAGAAACGAAGAATTTCCGCAAAAGAGGTGAAGACGAGCCTTAATTAAATGAAAAATAAGCTTGTGCACGTAGGACATAGAGTTATGTCTAGTGTGGAACTGTTTACAAGAGAATATCACTATAGGCCGTTCATGGTAAAGTGAGCACTTCTTGAAGCTGTTTTATCAGACATAACTACCAATAAGTACATTTTATTGTGGACTCGGACTTTTGGTATTGGGCATGGGAAATGTATAAACTGTGTTTATTACTCACATGGGGGCAGCGGTGGCGCAGTGGCTGGCGCACTCGCCTCCCACCTAGGCCATCCCGGTTCGAACACCGGCGGGTTCGCATCCGGATTTTTGCATGTGGTAATCGTGCTGGACGATGCCGCTTGCCGGCGGGTTTTCTCGGGGGTGCTCCCGTTTCCCCCGCCCTCGCATTCCAGCGACTCTCCATCCTAAGGTCTCATTTCATGCCCTGTTCAGGGAAGACGGGCACCTACGGGTCCCAGCTGGAAAGCCCGTCACTCGGAGGGTGTTGCCTCGCCCTGGGTACCCCCATACGCATTATTATTATTACTCACATGGCGGAGTTTACATTAACAAGTGGTGGAAGGATATAAATTGGTTGAAAGAAAAAAAGTAACTAGGACTTCAAAAGTGCTCACTTTATCGTGAACAGCCTATACCACTGAAAACAAAGCCTATAGCGAGCATATTAAATGTAATAAATAAATAAACCCTGTATAAGCTTAAATTGACTCCCTAGTTAGTAGAACAATTGTCTTTAAGGTAAGTCTTTACGAGTAAACACGTATCTCGGTAAATATATATTCTGGGAATATGACATTTCAGGAAAAACAAAGTGTTATAGTTACAACACGACTGAGGGGCGTACCTGAGTTCGTGAGGGATAGAGGTCTTACTAAAGATACAAGAACTAACTTTGACTTTAGTTTATTCAAACAGCTATTATTTACAGCATTAATCCATCTATCTATCTATATATATATATATATATATATATATATAATCTCTCTCTGTCCACTCTTAATTATTTTTCTCAGTGAGTTCAATACTTAATGTCTATTTTTACTATAATGAACGTCTTTTTTAATGTCTCTGTTTGGTTATAGTCAATAAACTCATACTCATCATTAACACACTTTCAGTCTCTCTGTTGCCATCATTTGTAGTGTCTTTGAATCACGCATCCAGTCCGAAATCCAGCCTGCCTGCAGCACTCTTCACTGCTTGATACTCGCAGTCGTAGATTTCCCTCCCGCAGGACACCACCCCCTCACGTCTGTTCTTCCCGAACAGACACTGCAACCTCATGCCAGGACCTTCATAGAGTGCCAGTAGGTCGATGTGGCCAACCTTCGGCTTTGCCCGAGATCCTTTTAGGGAAATAAGAAAGACTACATCATTGATCCTCTTCAGAATCCTGTAGGGGCCGTCCCAACATTTCTATAGCTTCGGGCAATAAACTTTTCGCCTCTAGGGGTTGTATATTCATACCTGTTGTCCTCTTTGAAATACCACGGCTGACATTCTCTTATTATACCGTGTCTATTTATTCTAAGGTGCTGTCGAGAAAAATGATGAATGCCATCTAGTCTGTTAGGAAATTCGCTGGCATAATCAGGCACTTGAGCTTCTTCTTCGACCAAATAGCAGGTCACTAGGAAGTTGTAGCTCTCTCCCAAACAGCATCCTTGATAGTGTTACCCTTTAGGACTCGTGAACTGCCGCAGCGGTAACCAAGGAGAAACAATGGCACCTTCGAATGCCAATCCTTTTGGTTATCTACCAAAAAGATCGACAGGTACTGCTCAAGAGTGCATTTAAGCCTCTCGACCATTCCATCCGACATAGGGTGTAAGGTAGTAGTCATAGTCTTGTTCATCTCCAACATTTGTTACCTCCTTAAACACTGCAGCCTCAAAGTTTCTTCTGTTATTGGAATGGAGTTCTAATGACACCCCAAACCTCGATAAGACATGGCCTATGAGTACCTCAATCACAGTACGTGATCCCAGGTTCGGGACGGGAATGACCTCAGGCCACTTAGTAAAGTAATCTTGGGCCTCCAGGGGATACCGCTTACCTCTCTCTGTGACAGGCAAAGGACACAGAATGTCTACTGCCATCCTCTCGAATGGGGATCCAACCTTGTATTCCTGGAGTTGATCTTATCCTCTGTTACTTGATCCCTTCCTCGCAGCGAAGGTGTCACACATTCTGCACCACTTCTCAACAACCTCCCGACAATGAAGCCACTGGAATCTGAGTCTAATCCGGTCAAAAGTCTTATTAACACCAAAGTGCTCTTGGGCTGCCGCATAATGCAGTTCTGTTAAGACTTCTGGAACCCGGCATTCTGGAAAGACAAACTGAAACAGTGTGTGTTTACCATCATTACTTCCCAGTTTCTGTAAATTATTCCATTCTTCAGTATGAGGGAATTCCATTGTGCCCAGTATGATTTGACTGCTGCGCTCAGGCTAGATATCTGTTCCAATTTTGGTCGACATCCAGCTTCTTTCCACATAATAATGGCTGTGAAGTGGGATAATTCAGCTGGTATTTCCTAATACCCTCATCAATCCAGATAGGTGTCCCATCACAAGATAGAGAACATTTAATTCCTGTCATATGTACCTTCAGTAATTCACCAAGCTTTATCTTCCTGGTGTTCTCAGTGATGAGAAAATGGCTCACATGGTTTCTAGAAAGAGCATCTGCATTTCTGTTAAGGCTTCCAGATAAGTGCTGTATTTCAAAGCCACATTCTTTAAGATGATGTATCGACTGGGCTAGTTGACCTTCGGGGTTCTTAAAGTTTAGTAACCAGCATAATGAAGCATGGTCGGTCGTTAGAATAGAATGCCCGCCACAATGGTAGGAGTGGATGTGTGGAATCGCCTTCACCATTGCCAGAAGCTCCTTGCATGTAACACAGTAATTTCTCTCAGGCTTAAGCACTGCCCTACTGAAGTATTTTAGTGATCTTTCCTTCCCATCCTGAACCTGAGATAACACAGTTCCAATGGCTACATCACTACCACCAGTGTTCAAAATGAACATGCCCTCAATTTTCGGGTGGAGATATCAGACTTTTCTTAAGCTTACTAAAAACATCTTCACACTCAGTGGTTCAATGTAATTTCCTTTTTGCCTCAATCAGTTCTTGTGGCCTGGTGATCATAGCAAACCCAGGTACACTTAGAGGCAAAAGGAACATAATCCCAAAAAAACTCCGCACTTCAGTTTTGTTAATTAGAGTCGGCCAATTTATTATTCCTTTGGTCTACTCGAGGTCTATTCCTATTCTATTGACCAATACTACATGTCCCAAGAAATTTATTATCTTTTGAAACAGGTGGCATTTCTTAGAAACCAGTTCCAAGTTTGCTGCCGACACTCTCTGGAATACAGATTCTAGGCATGATAGGTGCTCTTCACATGCTCTCCTTGTCACAACAATGTCATGTAGGTAAACCTTACAGATATCTAAAGGAAGCATTTTTTCCATCAGGCATTCTAAGGTGGCCGGGGATTTACATAGCCCAAAAAGCATTACTTTGAACTGCCAGTTTCCTTTCCTTTTGACACAAAGTGCAGTCTTCTCTTGGTACACTGGAGCCACCTCGCACTACCAGTACCCACTCTCCATGTCCAAAATAGCAAATCATTGCGAACATGCCAAGGAGTTCAATTTGTCATATATCCTTAGAAGTTGATAAGAGACTTTCTTTGTCACATTATTAAGCCTGCAATAATCTACATAAAACTTCAGAGATCAGTCTTTCTTTTTAGCAAGTACTACGGTGATGACCATATATTAATTGATGATTCTATAGCATATAAAGTCTTCTCATGAGAAGACAGTGATAGTCGTCCTGGTGGCCGTTTTATATGCCTCACACCTCCTGTATCAATGTGATGGCAGGTCACATTAGTCCTTCCAAGGTCATTTGGTCCACACGAGAATGCATTCCTATTTCTCTGCAGTGATTTAGAAATAGCTTTATTCTGGCGCCAGTTAAGATCTCTTGTGACTCGCCGCCGCTATCATGCAAAGACGATATTAGGTACACGATACCTGCAGCCGTACTTGGTTCTTGTACAAGCTTGTAGAAGGCCTCGTGTACGAACCGGTTTACCAGCCACTATATGAGCTGCCATGGAAGATTCATATTACACGACTGCAGTTTGCGTTATAGCATTTGGCACCCTCGGTGGGTGCGCGGTGTATGGTTTGTAGTGAATATAAACCCCATTCGTAGAACTGCTACCAGTTAGTAACTTGCTTAAGCCTGTGGAAAAACTAGCTTGCACATCTTAATAGTGCTATATTAACGTTCGTTTTTTACATAAATAATTTGCTTATAGTTTCATTAATTTCCTTGAAAATGACGCGAACGCACTAGAGTACGAGTGTTATATTTAATTTTGACGAAAATTACTGATCGGTTGCAAAATATAGTTTTTACTATATGTGCAGGGATATTATCCGCATGTAAAATTTAATTAAAAAAAAAATTTGGTCCGGTGGAGTTTCGAACTCACGCCCGAAGGTTGCATGCTACTCGGGGGCGTTCGACTTTATCACTGTACCTCCAACTTTTTTTTTGTCATTATTGTTGTAGTTGTCATTGGTTATGTAACTGTCGTTTTTGAGCTCAAGTGAGGCCGACTTGCTAGCAAGTTCCCAGTGCAGTGGGCGAGCTGAGGATCTGCCCCATCTGGGGCGCTGGGGCGGGGGCCCGCGAGCATCCGGCTGCGGGTCGACCACCCTACACCTGAGCTACGAGGGCTGTGCCAAACTCACACACCAGATATCGAGTTTATATACAGTAATTTTTTTTAATTAAGTTTTTCATACACTAGGTAATGTTTTAAATATTTAGAACGGCATTAGACAGTAATTAAAAGTTGTCATCGCCAATGTTATTAGTCGTTGCCGTACTTTAAATCGATTTGAAAGAGTTTCGACCTCACGGATGTGTAATCAAGACGGCGGCGTCATTTTCAGTTTCTTTATCAACTCGTATCAAGTAGTAGCCACGGGGAGCGCCGTGCGCTCTGAAACTGCGATGTGATTGGCCAGGTACGAAAGCCGGCGTGGAACCTGCCACGAAAAATAGGACGTGTCCAGTTACCAAACCTGGTACGAAATCTGACCGTGCAAGGCGGGAGATGCCATGACGGGTGCCATTGCTAGCCTGTATACCGGCCGCTATGGCGGACCTTGCACGAGCTTTTACCGAATTTGGTATCGTGTAATATCGCCTTAACTGCTCTGCCGTTCAATTCCACTCGCTCGGGTGGGATACATCAGCGAGTGTGTAACAGTATTATTTACAACCGCCACGTTTTTGCTTTTATCCTATCGAATATATTCAAAGAGAAATAAATAGTGAAACTGGTTTAAAAAAAAATATCGATGGCTGTCCTGCGCAGTATCCTTAACGAAGAGCTGGGGGAAAAAAAAAAAAAAACAAAGTGGCATCTGCAGTTGAATCAATTGATTTTCATCGCTTTTAATATTACCATACTGTTACAGATCTAATTTACGACAAACTCAGTTACAAACGCATATCTCAGCCCTGGGAGGGGGTTCCGTCGTAGTGTTTCCTTATGGCCAGACGTTGAGCGTAGTGTTACACGGTTAACATTTTAATTTGCTAGGAATAATGAGGAGACTCCGGTGTAGTCGGCGTCACCCCCCTCGCTGTAAGGGGTTGCGGATAACAAGATGGCGTTCGCAAACTAGAGGTCGACGTAACGCAATAGCGGTGTAAAGGGGAGTGGAGACCGCAGACTACGTTTGCCACGTGACATGCAAGTGAAAGGTAAATATCCTAGATCGAGAATATGTGGGGTTCGACTAGCAAAATGACGCTTGTCTGCTGAGTAACTTCCTTGCTGTAATCAATTTTGATCAAGTAGGAATATGTATTACCTGTATGGCGGTCACGAATTCCGATGAAATCTCGGAACATTGGAAAACATGTTATCCTGCCTGGATAGTGTAAAGAAGCAGTAACACTTGCTTTCCGCCATTTTTTTTATTGATCAGTTTTGATATATTCACTCAAAGTTAATATCATAGGCTAATATTTTTATTGCATTTTCTTTAACGTATCAGTAGCGTGACAATTTTATTGTCGCGTTTATCGGGGCGAGACTTTAAGTACCACTTTTCGTTAGAATTTATTTTTGTAACTCAAACGATGCGAAGATTTTAAACAGTTTTTGAGTTGCAAAATATCTTCTATTTATTTTCCAGGTAAGCAAATAATCGGAGATAGAATTTTCGGAACAGCGTTCCTTGTACGAACCCGGCATCCAAAATTTCTTCCGAATACGAATTCGTTTCGTTTGCAGTTTCGTGGTTGACTGTAGGTATTTCTTTCCTTGCGTAAGGTAAAACATGTCTCTTACTAGCGATTGAAAAGTGTATTTTGAGCCTGGAAAGCTTTCGATACAGGCATAGGTATTTGGACAACTTTCAGTGATTTTTTTTCATAAAGTAAATATTTAAAAAGAAAAGCTAGGATTTTAAACACAACGAGTGTTTCAAAGGATGAAACCCAAAAAATTCATACAGCGTAACTTGAAGATCTACTGAATCGGACATAAATGTGTTATCATTTCTAAAACTGAATTGAAAAGAGCCGAGAAACTATTATTGTATTGGACATAGTGTTATAATTTATGATTGTGTTTAAGCTGTCACGGCATTTCAAGAAAATGTTCCGCTAGTTATAAACATTTATGGGGGAAGCTCACTAGACAAGGTTGAGCGGTATGACAGCTTTATTAACAGTGATACAAGTGGAAAAAAGGGGGGGGGGCGGTCTTTTCAGCGAGCAGCGGGATAGCAAGAAGTCAGAGGGAAAAAACAGCTGACTGTGGTCAGGAGGGTTGGTTTCGGCGTGCCTCGCATGGGGTTCAGATGGAAAAGATGGGGGGGGGGGGGGGCGTAAAAGTGTGTTGCGAAGAGACGTAAGGAAAGAGAGGTGTAACACCGAAAACCAATACTTCCAAGAGGCAGGAGTCGAGTAACTCGAGCCATTAGGGCGCGTAAGTGGAGTGGGCAGGTAAAATTGGGGAAAGCGATTTTCAATTGGAAAGATATTTCTGGCCCCGAGCCTGGTGGAAGTGGCGAGTCCCGGGAAGCTGGCTGTGTGTGGGTAGTAGTGGGATTTGGTGGGGGGGGGGAGGAGAGGGAAAGTGATGGAAACAGAGAGCGTGGCCGCACTTTTGGACTTGCAGCTTTTGCCGGGATTCGCGTTGGTCGCGAGAGTCTCCGGCTTGAGCTCTGAGGTACAGCGATGGCTTCTTGTTTGCTGAAAAGTGTTAGTCGACGTGGCGTATCGTGGTCAAAGTTACCTTTGAATCCGATCTGGAGAAAAAGGAATTCTCGTGTAATTTTTAGAAATAAACAAATATTTCTTTACTTATACCAACTAAATACAAAAGAAAATGGTATATCAAATAACTAGGCTGTTTTAAGCAAACTTACTCATTCCACCAAAAGAATTCTGTTGATTCGATTTAACACATCGTTGACACAATTCGGTTTTGGCCTCTCGTCAGAAGCCCACATATGTTCGCTAGAAGATTGTAGAGAAGTGTGCAAAATACTGTCGATTGAAGATTTTGAAAATGATTGGATTGACAATCTATATTTTGCGCACGCGCTGTAATTCAAACACGGTTATGTAATGAATGCCACCGTGTTTTCATTGTGTACTAGCTGTTGGCATGGAAACAGTACGCGCACACATCTCCAAAATGTCAATCTTTTTTTCCCCGTGAGAGTAGGCTGTCCTTATGGGCTCAGTAACCTGTACTCGTCAGCTTGCGTACGGAAATACCCAAACATCTCTGCGCATTTGTGCAGTACGACTGAGTCTTCAAGCTCACAGAATCTCTTACAGATGAACAACAGTGTTGCTAAATATTGTGATTGATATCTGTTGAATCATACAGAGCTTCCTTAGAAGAAGATGAATGAAACGTCACCAAATGACGCTCTCCTGACGAGTTACATATTTCGTGACTTATACTACGAGAAAGCGCGTGCGAACTAAGATAAATGTTTTAAGGATTATAATTCAAGTTTTTAAGACAAAATTTTATTACTGAAATGCAGCTACGATAACTAACATAACTATATGAAACTAGCAGAAACATCGGGTAGCAAATTGTAAAGTATCTGATTGGGTTATCTTGGTCATAACTGTTAGCAAAAAAAGATTGCATAAGCAGTTCATACCATAACATGCACTGGCATGGCAAAAGTCATGGGATAGCGCTATGTAACTGGTTTACTCGTGGCGCCACCGCTGCAGAACGACGTTGCACGGCCTAAACTGGTTTCAGTTGTGAACAAGTGGTCATCGAAAGTTACTTGATGATCGTGACCGGCGGAGGTTGTGTAGAATTGTCCTAGCTAACAGAGCAAGAACACTCGCTCAAATCACAGCCACATTCAATGCAGGAGATGTCAGACGCGTATCTAGCAGATCTTTGCAACGTGCATTACCTTCCATGGGATACGGAAGCACTACACTGGGCACAAAGCCTCACTTGGGCTCGTGAGGTTGCTAATTGGACCCCGGAGGACTGGAAACATGTGGCCTGGTCCAATAAATCACGATAGAGGTTATTTGGGTCTGATGGCAGGGTTCGGGTATGGTGAAAACCCAATGAGTCCGTGGATCCCAGTTGTCAACAAGGCACCGTGGAGGCTGGTGGTGGTTCCGTAATGGTGTGGGGTGTGTTCACATGGTATGCGTTGGGTCCACTTGTCCATGTACCCCCAAAACTCAATGGTAACATATGCAAAACTCTCCTTGGTGACCATTTGCATCCGTTCGTGGAATTCAGTTTTCCTGACAACGACGGGATGTTCTAACAGGATAATGCGCCCTCCCATCGGGTTGCGGATGTCCAGGACTGGTTCTAAGTGCATTCTGGAAAGTTCCAGTGAATGGAGTGGCCAGCACGTTCCCCCGACATGAATCCAATCGAGCATTTATGGGACGTGGTGGAGAGAGCCATTCACACCCAAGATCCTGCACCTATAAATACCAGGGAACTTTGGACAGATTTCCAGACAGCATGGCTTAACATCTCTCCAGAGGTCTTCCGTTCTCTTGTGGAATCGATACTACGTCGAGTTACGGCACTTCTTCTGGCTAGAGGGAGCGCTACGCGTTATTCGACAGGTATCCCATGACTTTTGTCATGCCAGTGTGTATCAAATCTGCAAATAAAGAGACTGTATAAGATATATATATATATATATATATATATCTTATACAGTCTCTTTATTTGCAGATTTGATACACACTGGCATGACAAAAGTCATGGGATACCTGTCGAATAACGCGTAGCGCTCCCTCTAGCCAGAAGAAGTGCCGTAACTCGACGTAGTATCGATTCCACAAGAGAACGGAAGACCTCTGGAGAGATGTTAAGCCATGCTGTCTGGAAATCTGTCCAAAGTTCCCTGGTATTTATAGGTGCAGGATCTTGGGTGTGAATGGCTCTCTCCACCACGTCCCATAAATGCTCGATTGGATTCATATATATATATATATATATATATATATATATATATATATATATATATATATATATATATATATATATATATATATTGGATATATATATATATATATATATATATATATATATATATATATATATGTGTGTGTGTGATTCAACCAACATGTACAATTAAATTTTTACTCGAAGGGTAGTAAAAAAAACCCGAAAATGTGTGCTTCTTTATAATTCTTAGTGCCTATTACTTAGTTACTTTACGTGCACATTATAATTTTTTGGTAATATTAAAAACAATTGAACTATACAGAACAATTTTATGTTGATAAGCAACGCGTATCTTTAGTCATGTTCAAAGTAACTAAGCATGATAAATAAAACTAGTTATGGCTTTGTGAGCTATGTTTACTAGTTAATTCAACAAAAAAACTATACAGCAATTCTTTGGAAATGCAACATATATTAATCAGAAAAGAACATTTATTGTCATAGAATGTTACACCAGAGTTTCACAGAAGCTACAAATTTTCAGTCAATATTGTATCACGATACTCAAGGTTTTAAAAACCACTGCGGCATTTCTTATAACGACACGATTCTTAAAGGGTTCGTTGAGAGAAAAGTAATAATAATATTATTTTATTAGTAAAAATAATTATTAGTTATTTATTGCATCTTAATGTGCCACCCAACAGTGCAGACAATTAATAGGATGACACACACACATTAAAACATACAAAAGAACAGAAAATAACTAATTCACTTAAAAAACATTACTTAATTACACATTAAATCATCACATAACACCTAACAAAATATATGACATGTCAACAAACAAACAGAATATACATAGATACACATACATACAATACAATTATGATCCAAAACAAAAAAAAAATTAAATAAAACTAATTTAAAGAAACAAGCAACAGTTATTCATAAACAAACAACAAATATAATTATAATAATGTGACGTTTAATTAATTATCTGACTTGATATATTTCTCTCCAGTTTGATACGTTTGAAACTTTCATATTCAGAGTTGACCTTTGCCAGGTGATAGTATAATCCTTGGCCATTGTCTCTATGAAAGGAAAAAACGTACGTATGTTTGTTGGGAATAATACGGCTATACGTCTGATAGATTAAATATATTTAGAAAGTGAAAAGAGGAGAAAGTAGTGAGTTGTAAATGAGAAAAGTGTTAATTTTTTCGGCAAAGAAGGTGTTGGTAGAAGATTACCGCAGCTAACGTTCTTCAGACAAGGATGGTTACAAGGATCGACACGTACCTACAGAGTTGGGAAGGAAGCGAGCTGTAAAATTCAGTTCTAGGCTTCAGACAAGGATGGTTACAAGGATCGACACGTACCTACAGAGTTGGGAAGGAAGCGAGCTGTAAAATTCAGTTCTAGGCTTCAGACAAGGATGGTTACAAGGATCGACAAGTACCTACAGAGTTGGGAAGGAAGCGAGCTGTAAAATTCAGTTCTAGGCTTCAATTTTCATATTCACGTCTCAATTCGGTGATTGCTGTTCAGTCCAAAAAGTCCCTCCGGAAATTTACTAAATCCTGAAGGAACACTGCCCTCGTTACTTCCACATAAGGAATTACTTTTATTTAAAGTCATCACGACTCATCCTTTTCAGTCTCCATGTGAGTGTAATTACAGGAGGAATGAATTTTATCTGATGAGCAACATTTTCCTATGCTCATCTGTGTCTGAAGACACGTTCTACAATTAATTCTGTCAGTTTTTTAAACATCCTGTGTTGAATAATATAGATTCCATTCATGTCAAATAGTAAAACGTATTTACTTATTTATTCCGTTATTAAATTTATTTATTATACATGGAAATTACTTTTCTTTAGTTGCAATTTGCACCAGTATATATATTACTTAAATTGGTTTTTTTTTTTTTTGTGTGGTTCGTAAAGTAGACCTAATATTTTCATTAAAAATACGCCACAATAATAATATCTAGAAAATATCTATGCGTAACTCAAGGCTTGCTGGGATGACACAACATTACGCACTCGCGGCACACTGCAGTTTTGCTTCAGTAGATGGCGCGAAAGTAAATTGTATAACATCTAGATCAGTGAAGTGAGAAGGAGGGAGCCAGCCAGCAACTCACGATTACCAAATGGGCGAGGACAAGCGCTCCGCAGAGACCGGTGCTCCCCCCCCCCCCCCCGGCCTAACACTGTGGGGTTCGCAGCCAGTGGTAAAAAAAAAGAAGGTGGTACGTACTTCTCTTAAATGAGATCACCGCGAGAATGTAAAGGGCCTCTGGCAAAGTCCCACGTGAGTGAAATTCCTCAAGGGTCCTGCGAGTCCCTGTAAAACTAATATCACCCTTATCAGAAGTCGCAGTCACCGAAAAAAAAAAAAAAAAAAACGCCGAAGTGTTTATTTCTGGCTGATTTATATAGAATCGTAAATGCATTATCATGAACAGACTAAGTTATTTCATACTTGTTTCAAACACTGATAATAATATATTCCTACATATTGTTACAATTTCTCTCTCTGGAAATTAAGTGGGTTATACCTAGTTCGTTAAGGGCTGGAGGTCTTAATCAAATAAAATAATAATATATAATTTCCTTATTTAATTTTCAAGAACTACAGCAAAATTCTCTGAACTCAAATTCTCACAATAAATTGAAATCACTTACTGTTCACCACTGACATATTAATACAATTTATAATCATGACAAAGAAATCAATGAAATTAAATAATTATAGATTAGTCCCAACAGAGAGTGTATCAACCTATTCAATTATTTTATAATTCATGCGTCCATATTTGACAGTTCGAAGATGTACAGTAAAATCAGTATTACACTTCCATTCGGTCCCACCTCAGTTCAGTCTATGTCCCTCTAGTCGCAATGTTCTAGAGCCCTCCAAGCGCCCTCACGCACAGTAGGCTTCGCTCGTTGGTTTCACACCCTCTCGACAGTTAAAGCCACGAACACTTCACTCGCCGTCGTCCCGAAATGTCCAGTCGTCGTCTATACCTCACTTCGCTCGCGCACACTCGCCAGACGGCCTCCGTCAAAGACTGCCGGCCGCTGGGTTGCGGCAGTATATATATAGGTGTTAGGCCGCCACCTAGAATCTTCCCCAACTCGCGTGATGCGTCGCGGAGGGCTGAGGCGCCAGCCAGTCTCACCAGAACATTCTTGCGTGGTCGTTAAACGTATCGGAAACTCTAGCAGGCGAGAGGAGGTCTGTGACGCCAGCAAGTCTCGCCGCTGTCGGCGTTCACGGGATTCCAAGAAGGGGAGGAGTTAGGAGGCGGCGAGCGCATCGTTCCAGGAAGAAGGGAGGGCGAGGTGGGTCTCCGATTACGGCTCGGGGCAGCTGAGTCAGCGCCAGCTGCAGCACGTAACAATATTATAGCTAGAGGCCTGCGAAATTAGCGATATTATTTGGGGGACACGTTAAACTTTTAACACTCGTACCTTTGCAATACATCTGTTATCGGACCATACTCTGTCTGACACGCCCTGGGTAACGCTGATCCAATCATTGGACACTTCCCAGTTGTGCACCCCAATCACGTGCGGTTCATTTAGAAAGGGCGTGGTATGAAATCTACACAGTAGCCAATGGAAAAAACGGTGCTGACTCCGGTACATAGAGTGCTGTGAAGTGCAGCCTGATGTCAAATAATAACGCAAATTTTGCATGTCTCTAGATGCGAGTAGACATGAAGCAAATAAATTACGTATTCTATACATAATGGAAAATCATATAAGAATCGACATATTTGTGTTTACAAAACACGCAAATAATATAAGCTTTATAACGTGCAGGGATGTGATGAAATACGCTGGGAAAAAATGCAATCGGCTACTTTGGGATATTCATGTAAACCCATGGCTACCATTTTCAGAAATTTAAAACATTTATATACGTAATGGATGTTTGGCTTAAATTTGTCTATACATATATGTGAATTTTAAACGACTGTATTAGTAAGCGCATTTTGAAATGAAATGAAATGCATATTTTAGCTTCTTTCGTTTTATATTTTTTGCTGCTTGTGTGCGCCACTACTAGTCAGATTGTTATATTCATGAAACAGCTATTACCCGCAGCTCCGCCCGCGTGCAAAATATAATACACAGACCACCAACCAGCGTCTACTCAGATGGTTGGTGACATATTTTATTTATTCCCTAAGGAACTGTTCGTTTTTTTTTAATGAAAAGTACTCTATGTGCTGATCCAGAACATAATCTACCGATGTACCGAATTTCACCCAACCCGTCGAGCCGTTATGGCGCGATTGAGTAGCTAACAAACATACAAACTTTCGCATTTATAATATTATTAATATTATGCACTAACTATAGAAGCCAGTAATTCTTGAACAATTCACATTTTCAATTATGTCCTGGAAGATGAGTATTATTCGACATTTTTGGTTATCCAGTACCTTTATGAGGGGCAAATTTCTAACCTCTCGAATAAAAATAATTGTCGGCTAACCAAAAGTTATTTTATACTACTTAAAAATTAATTCAGTTTACGAAATTATGGTTCCACGAAAAAAAAATTACTCAAGACCATATCGTTTCGGGGCCACGGTGGCTGAGCTGTTAGCCTGCCCGCCTCCCACCAAGGCGATCCGGGCTCAATCCCCGGCCGGATCACTCCGGATTTCCGAATGTGGGAATCGTGCCGGACGATGCCGTTGGTCGGCGGGTTTTCTCGGGATCTCCCGTTTCCCCCGCCCCTTTCATTCCGGCTCCTCTCCATACTCACCTCAATTACCCTCATCGGCTCTCAAGACCTCAATGTTAAGAGCCACCCAAATCTCTTCACTCACTCACCCATATAGTTTCGTGACTCAATATTAAATATTTTATTGGTCGTAGGCAAAGAAGTATTTTGCACAGGCAAATATTTTGCAGAAGCAAACAAATCCTACTGCCCGTTAGACGATTGAAGAATACGTTGTCGGAATCATCTTTTCACTAAATGTGTGTGTGTGTGTGTGTGCGTGTGTGTGTGTCGTGTACGACCTAGTTGTCGATCAGCGAGATAGCGAGATAAAAGACACGGACTCCGCCGCTTATACTTGCAAGCAAGGTATATCCTCCATCTTTCCTCCCGCATTACAGCTGCTATTTACATCAGAGCCAGATGAATTGCAAGAGGGATATGTATGTACATCTGCGCAGAGTTCCTTCTCTCTTATTTATTGGCTCTCGCCATATCCACTACTGAAACGTTCAAAGGATCCTGAAACTCCTTACGAAGTTCAAAAGAAGCGAGGAATTCTTTCTACAGAAGAAAAGAAATGAGCACTAAAAATTCGAGATGGGTAGAAACAAAAAGCGATTATCTTGATATGTATTCCTTATGGTGACCATATTTTATGCACTTTTCACCTATCGAATGAATATACATAAAATAGGGTTATAAGTATGGATTAGAATACTTAAATATTTTATATATGTTATATATTCTTTATATATTCGCAAATGAAGTGCGGTTTTTTCTCAAGGTTATAAATTTTAAAACATTTATTCAGATAAAAGTAGAATGCAATTATTGTGTAGGTTGGGTATCTTCTCAATTTTTAGTTAACACAGCACAGGTACTTCTTAAATTTCGGTGCATTTGTAATTTAAATAATTACGAGCCTACCTTCAAATGCCTTGTTACTTTAATGATTCTTTCTAAAATAACACGTAACATTTTTTTAACCCAATGCAGGTTTCGTAATTAAAATATCCTGTCCTAATGTATCTTGATCCCAGAGGAAAAGGAGCACTGATAAGTCTCACATAAAAATAAATACTTCTAAAATACATAATTTCGATTTCAATCACAATGGCATTGCACTTGAATGTGCTGAAGTTTGGTGGCTTGTCTCAGGTTACCCAGTCTACGTAGACAATATGATGAACATTACACCTACAACAAATTAACACAGAGTTTCTGCAGAATATTATGTGCGAAGTGTAAAATAGTAGTAGTATTTAGTATGTTCTGACGCAAGGGAATGGAGAGTCGGATGCGGATTATGAGCAATCATGTTGTTTCGTCACCCAACCGCTATCTTGGATGTCATTGACCATTAGCCATTACTTTTGACCGTGACCTTGACCCCAGGGACTTTTGACCCCCAAAACACCAAAAAAACCAGAGAAATCCTAAAAAAAACTCAAAAAATGCCAAAAAGTTCCAAAAAGTTCTAGAAAAATCAAAAAAAAAAATTATTAAAATTTGCTAAAAATAATTTAAAAAGGATCCTCATAAATGACACATTTTTCCTGGAGCATGTGAGAGGGATCAGAGACCCAGGCGAACTAGAGGTCAGGGCAAGCGGACCGGTCAGAACTTTTAGATTTTTACCTTCAGATTTGACCTTAACCTTTGACCTCTCACTCAAAAAACACAAAAATAATCAAGAAATTTACAAAAAATCCAAAAAATGTATTAACTGAAACTATTAAAAATTAATAAAAGCACATTATTAAGAATTATTAAAATTATTTTCAAATATTTTAATTCACCAGAGGTTTCCCCCACCTCCCGTCACCTAACAAATTAGTCGGCTGACCTCCACCCTGTCACCCATACCCAGTCAGCCATCTTGCTAGACGACCGCCATCTTCGTAGGCGACCACCATCTTGGTAGATATCACCTATCCACTATCTTGAAAACCAGTGCCATTAGCCATTTGACCTTTAGCCATTGACCTCTGGCCCATTACCTCGACCTTGACCCCATGACCTTGAATTACCTACAAAACAAAAACCTCGAGAAACATACATAAAAGTCTACAAGCATATGATGTTACAGGCTACTACAGCCATAATAGATGCAGATAAACTCGACCGTGACCACATGACCTTTAATGAACTTGAAAATAAAAACCCGATAAAAACACATAAAAGTCAACAAGCATATGACATTACAGACTACTACCACCATATTAGATACGGACTACATTAGCATTGACCCTATAGCATTGAATGATCTTAAAAGCAAAAACTCGAGAAAAATCTATGCAAAGAGGCAGAAGCTAGCCGAGAAGATCCACCTTTCACGTCAGGTGCTGTCAAACTAAACCTCTCAGCTTACCTCCCTACCGCATATAATATACAAGTATGCAAGCCCTATGGCATCATATTGACTTTGAACCAATCTTAATGCACCATTAATACATTGTGCAGACACCGACAGCCTATCACGTGAGGTGGAGCAGGTGTAGGAAGTGGAGCAGGTGGAGCAACTAAAGATTGATGGAAGGATTGGGATAGGGATTCAGATTGGGATTGCGATTGCGCCACTGATTGCAGTGCTGATAGTGATTGCGGTGCTAAGAGTGGTGCTGATTGCGATTGCAATGCTAAGCGCCATGTGTGTGTGTTTGGGTCGCAAGTTAAAATAAATTCCCTCTAATTTAAAATAAAATTATATAGGCCTAAATCCAAAAGCCGAAAGGTGAACATTGTAACTAATAATCTCGCTTATATATATATATATATATATATATATATATATATATATATATATATATATATATATATATATATATTATATATATACACACACACACACAGGTCCCTCGGTATATTTCAACGCTTTCTTGGTAAACTGTATTTACACTTTGCAATAAGAGTGACCAGAAATACAGCAGTCTTCCACCACGCTTCGCCATTGGTCGATGAACAGCAAGTATTTTGTACTGAACAATGCAGCACCACGGCAAGCCACCACCATGCTTCCCAATTGGTCATCACATGAAAAACGACTTCGTACGGACCACCCTCTCATGCCGATGAGCATTTTGAACGTAAGGGAAAACTCGATCGCTGAGTCGACACTGGCGACAACCAATCAGCGATGATGTCAGTTGCGACTCCATGGTCGTCAAGGGCAAAAACGCAGGACTTCGTTTTCGCAATTCATCTGCACGGTATGGGAGCACTCTGATAATTGCCAAATACTCGTTCACCACGGAAGATAACACGCAGGTACTTACATAACAATATGTTATTTAAATATGCTTGTACGCATATGTATGTATCCAAATATAGAAATTACACTTAATTTTGAACGCCCGAAAAACTTTTTCCAAAAAACTAGGTTCAATATTGGTATCAAACTATTCAAAATGCTATTTCTTATAACCTTTCATGGTCCATAATTTAGAATTATTTTTTAATGCCCGAATAACCCTAAATACCTTACCTAACCCGGAAACGGCTAACAATCCAATCACCAAACATATTTCAATCGAAGCAGTCCCACCTAAAACAATACGAATATATAACCTTAATTGCACAGTGTTCGAAAATAGACACAATAAAAAAAGAAAAACAAATGATGAGTGTCTGGAGAGAAACTTCAATTAAATTTAAACTCCCATACCTCGCGAACAATTTATCCGATTTTAATAATCGACTAACCGTTGGCTTCCTCTTAAAATTCTCTATAAAATGAGATGTAGACGGGTCCCATTAAGTTGTAAACATATAACAGAAATCGAAAAATGTCAAAATAATTAACGATATATAATACATCTCTCGGAAACGACTAACACCACACTCACCAGACACATTCCAATCGAAAAAGCACCTCCGAAAACTAAGGAAATATGCAACCTAAATGGCACACTGTGGCAAATTAAAAATAAGAAAAAAGGAAACCTAATTTTTGAGTGCCCGATGAGGAATTCTCATTGAACTTCAAACCATCATATCTCGTGAACCATTTACCTGCTTTTAATGTCTGATATATCGTTGTATTCCTCTCTCAATTTGATAAGAAATGAAAGGTAAATTAATGCAATTAAGTTGAAAACTTTCAAGAGAAATCAGAAACTGCGAAAAAATTCAGTAGGCCCTATTTATATATAATATTGGTATCAAACTATTCAAAATGGTATTTCTTATAATTTTTTATGGATCGTATTTCGGAATATTTTTTAAATGCCCGAATAGCCCTAAATAACACACATTGATAGGTGAAGATTATTATACGGGATTCACGGTTCTTAGATCCCAGCTAAGTTTTTTTCTTTCAGCTACCTGTATATTATTACGAAAAATTTCAAAAATTATTATTTCCATGGACTTCACTAGCATCCCTTGAATGGATAATTCTCTTGCGCATGGCTGGATACATGGATAGTTTTACTATTACCTCAATATAATTACTTGAGTGATCTCCAAATTAAAAAATTACTTATTTCGGAAGACATTAAGTGTTTCACCTCGATAGGCCGCTGAACGATGCGCTAGAAAGTTTCTCATAGGAAGAGCATTTGAAATTCCACACCCACGGACAATTTTCAGACTTATATTTCCATTTCGCAGTATGTTTCTTTTAAATAAAAATGGCTTAAACAGGATTATTTTACAGCCATTTATAGGAACGAAAACAGCAGTACAGAATATTCAAAGTATTCGAGAGACTTAGAGCATATGTTTTTCTCTAATATTAGGGACCATAAAATGATATCGTCACTGCTGAGAATCTCAAGTGGTGGAGTTGTTGATGTAAAGACCGCAAGCCAGTTCAGTGCCGTGCCTATAAAGGCGACGAGGCGTGTGATGAGCGTACCTGAGTCGCCCTAACCATCCCGCGATTTTAGGGCTCTGACATGCAAAACAATATTACAGCCAGGTGAAACCTTGAATGATAAAATTATTTTTCTTTCTTTATTGCCGACGTAACTACCAGGTATTCAGTCGTTCATTTGAAAATCGTGCATTCAGCGGCAAATTGTGTTTTTATTTTTTTCAGAGGTTTTATTTCAAAGTTGCTGAAATGACGTTGAGAACTCTGAAACCGACATCCGCCAGTCTTTGTTGAGTAGTTGGTGATAATAACACGACACGATGCAAGGGATTGAGGGTTCGAATATCTTATAAAACGTAGATCTGTGTGCGGTTTGTGGGTTTAAGTTTTGAATAAGTTTAAAGCCAGCACCCGTTTTGCTTACTGGCATAAAATGGGGATCATTACATTTATCATACGTATAAAATATTTTAAGATTTTCTATCCACGCGCTGTGGTTTGTTTCATGTCATGCGCAGATGATAAATTTATTTAATGCACTGCGAGTCGCTGATCTACGAACGAAGAGTAAATTATAACAAAAAAAAAGTTACTCTGAATTAATATTAGAGCTTCGTCTGTAAGATCTGCTTTTGAATTCTTCCCTATTGCAAGTCTATGATTGTATGCATCATTTACGCCTCGTTTATCGTTAAATCCTTGACTTCTTCGGTAGCTTCCAGTTGACTGTATAAAAAATCGTATGTCAAAAGCTACTCGACGCTCTTATTTCGTGACGTAATGTGAATCCTTTTCTCTGCAAATTTAATCGCGGCTCCTCCGTACAAAACGCTGGAGCACAATTGCCTGCAAAATAAGAACTAGTGATTCCGCACACGCAAACCTTTCAGTTCCTTCCTTTTCAACATCTATGCAATTCAGACCCGAGGATGTCGTCGCCTTGTTTCGCGAGACACAAGAGGATGCTATTTCGTAATTGCTCAAAGGAATATGCAGATACGTGACGGGGATGTAAAATGACCGAGCATCCCTGCAGTTCGCATGGTGCTGTTTTCAAAGGACCTGCTGGTAACATTTCCGCGGAATCATGTTTAGAGCGAAGCAAATTACAAGGACGGCTCTAACGAAGCTAGGAAGAGAAAATTATGCCAACGACGTAGAAAATTTCGCGCGCTGAGCTCTCTCATGAACCGGATTAGGAAATATCTCCGCCGGAAACTTTAAATCAAGATTTTACGTTTATTATAAGATAGTAATTTTAATCATATTTTGTAAATCATTCGTGTTTCACAACGGTACAATATTTAAGTCATTTATAAACTGTTGCGTCTGTCGACTTTCGTGTGGTAGCAGCAAAATAAGTTCTCGACGTATGCTGCGGGAGCTTTTGGAAATGAAATTGGAGAAACGAACGAGTTATTTCCGTGATTTATTGTTCATTCCCTAAGAGTACGGATGCATATAAAGAAATTCCAATCGGCTGTGAAATGTATGATATATTTTTCCCATCAGTGAAAGATTTTAGAGCACACGAGTTTTTCTAATTTGTGTTTTGCAGATTCTATGCACAAGTTGCAGGTATTTTGATGAACAGCCGTAAATATAATTGAAGACTTCCAATATAATGGCCATTCCACGTACCAACTTTGGTGTAAAATGATTTAGTTTGTCGGTGGTGCATCTGTGTTTTAATTGCGGTATTTAATAATGTTTAAAAGAATGTTTCCTTACTCTCGGGCATTTCTGAAGCAGCTCAGAAAGTAAAATAATATTTTTGCAGCGGAAACCTTTGAATTACCATATTTTATCCACTTTTAATCAAACTGTATTTCACGTAACTTCTCAAAAACGGCATCGCCAACAAGAAAGTTTTACGGAAACCTCCAAATAACTTGCGCAGCCAAACGTTACATGAACGAGTTAAGTCCGTTATCAAGTAATTTTACCGAATATTTTATGATTTAAATACCAAAACAACCATTTGCAAAAACAGTAAAATGTAAAGTTATTTTAGGCATTACAGATAAATTAGCCCACAAAAAATATGTTAAGAAATTTTATATCACCGTGAGTTAGTAATTTCCAAATTTTGTGTATTTTTACGTGTAAAATATAATAAAAAATTTACAAGAAGATGTTATATACAAAAGAATCATTTAAATACTTATTTTTATAAGGAACATTGTATACTCCTAACTGACTAAGTTACGTAAGATCTGAGCTGCTAAAAAAAAGTGCAGTTAGAAGAATTTATAAAGAAGAATAAAGAAGATTTCAAATACGCGTTGCTCCAAATAATGCGGTCAGATAAAAGAAAAGTAAATTCCTTCCAGAGGTATCGTGGTGCTTATTAATTAATACGGCCAAGTGATAGGCATTAATACAACATTTTATTGGATATACTGATGACGAATCGCATGGACAAATGTTTTTGGGCCATCAAGTTTTGTGTTTGAATCTTGCGTAATCAGTCAATCTCTGTGCCACATTGAAAGTAAGTTTAAGTGATTTGCGTTAGTAAGTTACCTAACGGCAAATCTTCGAACATAAGGTTGAAGAGATAAAAATATAAAATATAAGTAATTCGTACGAGTTCAGAGTTAACTTACGATATTCCTCACTGTATTTGGGCGGCGCTTCACAAATACATTCGCTTTTTTTTTATAGCATTCGGACGGACACCCGTCGTCTTTGCAAAGTTTGTAAAATGCAAACTCTGTCACAAGACGCTCACTGATAAGACTACAACTAAGTGCTATTGGCTATTCACTGTAAAGTGAGCACTTTTGAAAGCCGTTTCATTTCGAATAATAGTCAATATTAAATACATTTTATTTAAGCCTTAGACCTTAACTTCCGAGTGCAGTGGAATACACACACTGTGTTTATTACTTACAAAGCAATATTTATTAAAAATATGGTAAAATGATAAACAATGGCTGAGAATAAAAATGAATCAGGGCCTAAAAAGTGCTCACTTTACCGTGGACAGCCTATAAATAGAAAGGCCAGTAATTTAAGTTCGATCTGAACCTATTTTTTTCTGTATATTTTTCTTACAAAAGTATTCAACTGGTTATAAGTATTTTATTAGAAAATTCGTGGCATCAAATGAAGAATAATTAAAATTACAATTTAGGAATTTGTAGCGTTCAAGAGATGTTTGTATTCGGCGTACAAAGAGCAGACATTAATGCTTAAAATGTTCAAGATTTACCTTTGTAGTTCATCTCAGCAATATGCCAAATTAAATTAAAAATAGGCTTACAGCTAAAAAAAGTCTGATAATAACGCGAAGTGCCAGTATTGAGTATATTTTCCAAGCGAGTGTAAAAATGTAATTTTTGCGTTTCTCTCAGTGCTGTCAAACGGAAACGTTGGAAATTCATTGACGTAATATACTTGCGCAGTTCATAACCCGATAAAAAATGTCTCTGGACCGAATAAAGTCAGCTTTCCAGTTCCAGGCATTGTCACAGTCGCAACTCAACTAGTCACTTGAAGCACATCCTGATAAATTTGTTTGACATTTGGATTTTCAAGAGGGTCAGAACATTTTCTGAGAGAAGCCATTTCAATAACGTGCCTATATTTACAGTTAGTATTTTTAAAAAGGCTAGCACGTCGTAGTTTAATATAACGGGATTTCTTCTTTTCTAATTACTTTTTAAATACTTTTTCTATTTTCTTTTATTAAATCAAACTTTTGAGTAACTTAAAATATACAGAAAGCAAAATATTAACGTTGGTAGAAATTGTGTACGGTGTTTTCCTACATTATTTACAAGTAATAACGTTTGCTAAAGGTTTATAATATTTTATTCTTAATGTTTGTTTTCATAATTATTCATCTAGATGTATAGGAAGTAGCTTTTATTCCAACAAATCCTATATTTTGTACTAAATTTATCTCACGCGTTATTCTGCATTTCCACCCAAGTTCTTAGTCGTCTAATATAATGAGCTCATATTATATGCCTTGTAGTTACAAATTTTTATCTCATAATAATCTGTAACAATGAGACAAATATATTACAGCAAATATATAACCACATTTCACGAAGTTTGAATGACTCATTGTCTATCATTACAATATGACAATCGTCAAAACGGATTCAAAAAGATATAGGCTGTTCCAGGAAACGTGAACACGTTCAAATCCTGCATTGAGAAATAAACCACTACCTATTCCTTGTATCTCAGTAAATGCTTTAAGGCTGACACCCCAGCAGTATTTTTACAATTTTCTGTCTCATAGACAGTGTTCGTAAGGGATAGAAGTCTTAATCAAATAAAATATATTTATAATTTCCTCATTTTATTTACAATAACTACAAACAAAATTATCCCAACCCAAATCCTCACAATACATTGATATCACTTGCTGTTTGCAATTTACCACTTCCATCAATACAATTTATAATTACCTCAGAGAAATGAATTCAACCAAAGAATTAAAAATCATCTCTAATAGACAGTGTATCAAAACCTATAAATTTTTTTTTTATAAATTATGTGTCCATATTTGCCAGTTCCAACATTTACAATAAAATCTGTATTACATGTTCATTCAGTCCCACCTCAGTTTAGTCCATTTCCCGCCAGTCTGAAATATTCTAGAGTTCTCCGAGCATCTCACATACAATAAATAGCCTTCACTCATCGGGTTTCACGCTCTCTCGTCCATTCACGCCACAAACACCTCGTCCGTCGCTGCCTCGTAATCTCCCGTCATCGTCCGTCCTCTTCACCGATGTCCCGGTTACCGCACTCAGCCCTAAGGTTTCTACACAGACTGGACTGCTGCAGTCTTTATAGGCGAGTAGGCCGTCATCCATAAATTTCGCTAATTATCTAGTTGCGCCGAGTGTCATTCCCAGAATATTCTTTCGCCTCCGCTACATTTGTCGGCATCTCCACATGGTGGAGGAGAGGCTGTGATGCCAGACAGGAGCCGAGCAGCGCGACGGGCAGGCCTATCTTAGAAAGGGGGGGGGGGGGTGCGACAAGGGGTGTCACCTTTCGTGCAGCGCCGGCCTGCGCATAACGGCAACCAGTGGCAGGTGCGAGCTTCAAAGCGTAATAGTATTATTCCCCCCTTCCAGTTATACAACCTTAGTGTGTAACACTTTTTCTTTAAGGTTGAAGTAAAGCAACTGCATATAGAGCACTGGACCCGACTATACAGCTTGAATAAATCATAAAAAAAAAAAAAAGTTGTACAGACACCATGAAAATTGTCAGAAAAGTTCGATTTATGCTGTATATGGAAGAAGAATTTTTATATTTTACGACATTTTAAAATATTTTACTATAATATACTTCTTACATGTACACAATTTACCATTCTATATAGCACGCATTTTTAAACAAATTTAAGCGCATTTCCATTCTGGATACTTCAGAAAGCAGAATTTATAATCAAATCTTCTTCAAGAAAGTTCGTCATAATACTCTATCTACCAAAAAGTAATTGGGCACCTGTCCACAATGTTTGCTCGGCGGTTGTCACCCCTTTAGAATCTCGTAGGGCCACCTCTTGCGGCCATAACAGCAGCCACCCTGTCTGGCATGCTCTCTACGAGTGTTTGCAGGACATCCACGGGGATTTGTCACCATTCCTCTTGCAACCATTCCATGAGTTGAGGAATAGATTTTGGCCGCGCCTGACGAGCCCTCACCCGGCGATCCAATTCGTCCCAAAGATGTTATAGAGGGTTGACGTCGGGACTCTGGGCGGACCGGTTCAATCGGCGAACATTGTTGTCGGCGTACCACTGCACAGTAGCCCTCGAACCATGGCACCTGGCACTGCCATCCTGGAAGTAACACGGGTCCATTCCGTAAAAACGCCACAATGTTGGGAGCATTTCATTATCCACAATATTACAATAAGTCTTTGTGATCGTGCTACCACGGACAAACACCAGCGGTCCCACGCTGAAGGCCGTGAAACACAAGTCAACTGACGTACTGAATTACCTATCTTCACGGGTGCCCAATTACTTTTTGGTAGATAGTGTATTTACTATGCTTGCGAGTAAGATAGTAATAATAAAATATATCAATTTTATAATTTACTTTATTTACGTGTGTTTCAGCCATAAATGTTTGCGGCAAATGGACGCACATAAAATCAATTACAAAAATTATAATTACAATTTTCTTACATGCAATCATAGTAAATTTTATAAAAATCTTTCTTGAAGGCGAGTTTACTATAAATTCTGCTTACTGAAATATCCAGAATGCAAATGCGCTTAAATTTGGTTAAAAATGCGGACTCTACCGATATATTAATTGTTTACACTTAAAAAGTATACGTTAGTGAAATATTTTATAATATTCCAAAATAAATACATTCTTCTTTCATATACAGTATAAATCGCACTTTTCTGACAATTTTTATGGTATTTGTAGTAATTTTTTTTTATATGAGTTCTTCACGTTGTATAGTCGGGTGCAGTGATTAATAGACAGTTGCTTTACTTCAACCTTAAGCTCCCGGCATGGACTTATTGTGGGTGGTCAAGATAAATGGAACATTCTGCATGCCATCGTATATGCCGGCGCTCAGGTTGCCAATTAATTTGGCTGTAAGTTTAGTAAAAGTCGTTCTAAGATCTGACGTCGTATTGCTAGAGACGTGCAAAATTCGCGTTATCTTTCGGTAACGTGATAGACTCCACTGCCTTATAAGTCAGTGAGCACAGTCCGTGGTTTCATTGGCCGCTGTACATTAATCAACGTCACCTACCTGCTTGATTCCCTTAAAGGAGATTGGCCACTCTACAGCTGAGCTTATATTATTGGCTCAAGAGTTCTCCGAGGGGTGCCAGACGTATTTCCGACCAATGGTTGCAGTAGGTGAAACTCGCATTAACTTGGAGTTCAATCTGCCCTTAAATAATAACGCGAATTTCGCAGGTCTCTGCGCATTGTGAACGTAAGGAATACGAATAGAAATTTCTGGTTTCCTAACAATATTCCCGTTTTCACTTCACTGGCGGGTGAATAAAGTCATAAGGCACACGAAAACGTAAATGTTACGCACAGCGGAAGGATACAAGATTGAGAGAAATTAGAGATTAGGCAAGGCTGTCGAAAGTGCTCAAATGATCGCGAACAGTTTATACAAATAAAACTATAAATGCGTTGGATATTGATTTAACGACCTCTCATCGTTTACGTATGGTATAGGCCGTTCACGGTCAAGTGGGCACTTTGGAGGCCCTGGTTACTTTTTCCTGTCAGCTATTGCTTACCCTTTAACCACCAATTTAAAATAAATACTGTCACGTAGGTAATAGAAAACAGTGTATATATTCCACAGCACTCGGAAGTTAATGTCGAAGATTAAAATAATATATATTTATTGACTGTTATTCGAAAAGAGAAGGTTTTCAAAAGTGCTGATTTTACGGTGAATAACCTGTACACTTTCCAGTGAACAGGGCTTTCTTCCGTGAAAGCTCTTCTTGTTGGTTGGACCTTTGACGCTTTCTGGCGGAGGATACTGCCCGACAACACGAGTTATCGATTCCGGACTGGACGAGCACGTTTCGAAGCGAGGAGTGAAAAAAAGGGCGGGGGGGGGGGGGGAATTATGAGCCGACAATAATTGCCGTGAAATATGTATTTTTGTCCCCGAGGGGGAATTGCGGGCCGCGCGCGAATACTGATAACACGTTGCGGAAGGGTTTTTGGTTCGGCTGATTTCACCCCCGCTCTTCCCTTTCCCAACCCCCTCACATCAACCCCTCTTTCGTCCCCTCACGTGACCCAACCACTCGGCCCCGAAGCAGAGGCCGCAGCTCGCCAGGACTGATTGTTAATTAGCCCAGTGCGATGAGGGGGTGAGGCGTTCGGGAAAGTCAATGAGCTTTACAGACGCAGTGGTTTTGCAGACGATCAGCACCCTCAATCGACGACTTTTTTTTTTTACTCCCTCGCCGCACTTGGTCAATGTTATTAAAGGCTGTTCACGATAAAGTGAGCACTTTTGAAATGAACCGTAGAAAAAAGTCACTGTCCCCGACTGCATATGTTTTAACGGGCGCACTGAGTGACATTCGTCCAGTAAAGTTGGTAACGATGGAGGGAGAGTTGTTCCATATCTTAACGTCGGCTAAAAAGTGTTAGGTAACCATCTGTGATAACTTAAGTTGTTTCTTTCACTTTATACTTTTTTCGATGTATCGAAGTGTAAAAATTAGCAGATTTCTAAATATTTACTTTCCTAATAATTTCACAGGTTTACTTTACTAACGTATGAAGAAAGTGATGAGATACACGGCAATGTTAATTTTACGTAAGGCGGAAGAATACACAACGTGCATATAAGTAGATCGTAAGCAGGGCTTTCAAAAGTGCTCATTTTACCGTTAACAGCCCCCACAGGTAAGTATTGCTGTTTGGCCCGCCTACCTTGTAAAAGCACTTTCGCTTACATCGCGAAGCGTTTGCTTGCGTGTTAATCAAATAACAAGCCAACTTAAAAATGCGGGAAAAAATTGCTATTACAAGTTTTATAATCGCATGAAACATTTTATATAAGACTAAAATATTATATATATTTCGTTTTTATTCCAGAATTACATATGATGACAAACCAAACTAGCCAATGATGGGGCGGAACGAATTCTTGTGTGTGTTGGGAGTTGGAAAGGTACATAAGGAATTGTATCCGAGAATGCAGGTTAAAATTACCCGTAAGTAGAATAGGCTATAATCAAAACCACAGAAACCTGAAAGCAAGTGAGGTATGCCATTGTATGACGAACTGCCTTGGCGTTATTATTTAAAAATATATATATATATTATAATAATAATAAATAATAATAATAATAATTGAGCAATGTTTTAAGATAAAGATGCTCAGATTAATTAAAAAATATAAGTAAAATACCTATTCAACTTATAACTACAGTATTTAAAAAATTTAAAAAAATATTTTCACCTAAACGTTTGTCTGAAAAGAACTCATACGAAGACAAAACCGCTGAAAATTCCCCCCCCCCCCCAACATTATGAGCTCCTCAGGAGAACAAACTACCATACGTCGAACAGATAAGATCGTTGGATGTTCTTCTATAAATATACAACTTACTGAAATTGTATAGGGAATATGTGAGCCATAGTTGTGAGTGTCAATCTTCTCACATAAAAAATACTTATCTCCGAAAGTTTCTTCTTGTATTTAGGTTCAACAATATTCGCAGGTTTGTCAGGGCTATAAAGCAACAAGTGGATTTTTAAACATTGTTAGTAAATGTATGAGATAAAATAATACATTTTTCGATATGTGCTGAAAAGAAGAACATATTAATTGATTTATCTTAGCTATTGGGAGGACACCTATTTCATGTGACACTACGTACTTAGAATAATAAATGCGACTTTTTCCCAATTTACGGGTAAAATAAAACACATTGCTTGGAAATAGCTTTACCATTTTCTGTTAAGCTAATAAATGTTTATATTTTATAAGGAAAATAGCATCATATTTGCATTAAAATATTGCGAAGGACTGTATACGCATTCACATTCCATAAATTATCTATAAGAATGTTAAATTCCAAATACTTCCGATAGGGTCACTTAAGACGATTCTTTAAATCTAACCAATAATATCTATACTAATATAGAATATATAAGAATTATGATTATGGGAAGTTGTGGCCGAGGGCATGGGGCATTGGAGCGCAGGAGCGGGGATCCGCCTTCTTGTTACGTCACCCGGCCGCCATATTGGATGTCATTGACCTTTCACCCCTGATCCATGTGTACTTAAACCTTGACCTTGACCCCGTGGACCTTTGACCTCGAAAACACTAAAAAAAAACTTTAAAAAATCGAAAAAAAAAATCGAAAAATTCAAAAAATATCTAAAAAAATCCTAAAAAATGTATTAACATTATTAAAAATTATTTTAGAAATTATTAAAGGGATCCACAGAAATTACCCATTTTTTCCAGAAATGCTGACAGGGATCAGCTACCCAGGGACCAGGGATCAGTGACCCAGGGTCAGACAAGAGACAGGGATCAGTGACCCAGTGTCAGACAGGAGACAGGGATCAGTGACTCAAGGGTCAGGAGAGCAGGATCTATGACCTTAGACCTTGAAAATGAAATAATTAGAAAAATCTTAAATTACAAGAGAGTAATAAATTAATGAAAACAATAGTAAAGGATTTATTATTTTAAAATTAATTTAAAATAGTTTTAAAATTTTAAAAATCGTTTGAAAATTAATTTTTATAATTTTTTTTTAGAAAACTTCTCAATTAAAAAGGCTTTAACCCAGGTGGACCTTTTTCCCTTTTTCCCTCGGAATTTCCCTTTTTCTATAGAAAATTTCCCTAAAAAAGTTATAAAAAATAATTAAAAACTTACATTTCCTGATTTATCTTCCCCCCCCCCCCTCTTTTCCCCACAATCACCATCAATTAATCATCTCTGTTCGAATCCAGCAGACGATTGACTCCTCGCACCCACTCCCCTCGCATATACTCATTCCGCCATATTGATTTTTTCGTTCATTTGTTCACATGCTACTGGAAGCAGCCATCTTTGTTTATATGATACTGGATGCTGCCATATGAGTTTTTCGTTTGCTATTTGTTTATACATCACTGGAGGTAACCAATTTGGTAGGCCACCATAATCTTGACAGTCATCACCCATCCGCTATATTTAAAACCAATGACCATGATTTTGACCCCATGACCTTCAATGACCTTGAAAAAAACTCGAGAAATAATACATAAAAATCAACGAGCATAATACATTACAGACTACCATCACCATATTAGTTGCAGACTGCCTTGACATTAACACCACGACCTTGAATGACTTGAAAACAAAAACTTGAGAAAAATGTGTGTGAAGAGGCAGAAACTAGTCGAGACGTTCCACTCAGCTGCTGTCAAACTAAACCTCTCAGCTTACCTTCCTACTGCTTATAGTATACAAGTGTGCAAGTCTTATGGCGTCATATTGACTTTGAACTAATAGTACTGCACCATGAATACATTGTGCAGACACCGACCAATCACCAAGTAAAATGTTATCTCCAGTTCAGTAAATATGTATGTATCATCATATTCCAGTTCGAATATACAATGTTGGCACAACATAGAAAATTCATGCCAATTACCGACAATGTCTACCAACGTGCTGCCAGCATTCGGCCATCCATGAACATAAAAATATATTTGAAACAAAAATAGCACTTATTAAAATCCTAACTGGTAAGCAAAGATGAACAATTATTGAAAATTGTTTCATTCCATGCATCATATTGAGTATTGTAAAAAATATGTTAGTTAAAAAATATAGGGCAAAGCGGTCAATAAACTAAAGAAAAAGTACTTAATATCAACTGTTTGGTCCCAACATAATACCAATAACACATATTTCAAAGAAAAATGGTCAGTTATGTGAAATATGTTTGCACTTCATTACATACAGGAAAGAGGCATTGTTTTCATTAGGAATACCTATTCTTTAATTTTGACTTAAAATTATGGTTGTACAGTACATTGGCAGAACGATGTTTATTAGTGGGCATTGTGTATACAATAGCACGTCTTCGCAAAACATTGTTAACTGTGGGTAAATGACTGTATGTATGCCTTTCTGAAAGATAAAATAATATTTACCAAATACTCAAAATACTACGAATAACCAACGCAAGTAAGTGGTTGGGTTTCTGTCATATTAGATTGGCGATCCGTAGTATACACATAATAAGCCAACATAAAACCAACAAACGGCATTTTGGTTTTTTTATTGCTATGGCATCTGTTTGAAAGAAAGAGAATTAAGAAAGCGTGCAGAAAATTTTCATTGGCTTAGTAAAGTAGGTTCAGCATCATATTTCAGTTGCAGCCAATGTAAAAATATACGTTGGGCTAACGTTGCCCTGAGTGACATTTCGACGTTGGGCCAACTTACATTTTCCAATGTTGGCCCAATGCCAGAGCCAGCCAGGTGTAAGCCAAAGTTGGGCCAACAAAAAGTTTCTGTATGTTTACCAAGTAGTTGCCACTAATCAGCCTAACATGACCATTAAAATATATTTTCAATACAATTAGTTTATTTGTTTAAAAAAACCAATTGTTCAAGCAAACATGGAAAATTATGTTTGTTTTTTCTCTCATCCTAAACTATCTATAGAGTATTGTTCAAATTATGTTGATTGCACAACGTTAGCCCAACTAACGAAAAATGACCAATCACCAACTATTTGGTTCCCAATATTGTTCCAACATAAAACGAACTGAACATATCTAAAAAAAAATGGTCAGTATTGTGAACAACATTTACATCTCATACAATACAAGAAATAGGTATTGTTTTCATTAGGAAGAACTATTCTCTAACTTTGACATTAAAGTGTTGTTTGTACAAAGTTGGCCCAACATAAAAATTAATACCAATTACCAACTTTATATATACCAACTTGTTGAAAACATTCGGCCATCTTCGACCATCACATACAATTTGAAACAAAAACATTTATGCATTAAAAAACCTAAGTTTTACGAAAACATTAAAAGTTAGTGTTTTTTTTTAATTCCAAAAATAGTATTGAGGATTGTTGAAAATGTGTTAGTTTCACAACATTGCCCAACTAAAAAAAAAGTACCAATCGCCAACTGTTTGGGTTAGAACATTCTCCTAACGTAAAACGAACTAAACCTATTTCAAAGAATAATTGGCAATATCGTGAAAAACATTTGTATTTCAATAAGTTCAGGAAAGGAACATTGTTTTAATTAATAATATATATTCCCTAACTTTGCCATAAAAATGTTGTTTTACAATGTTGGTCCAACATAAATATGCGTATTCATGACCAATTGTATATCTACCAACTTGTTGCCAACATTTAACCAACCATTTTAAAGTTTTCAAAAATTACTTTCGAAACATGTGACTTGTTTTGATGTAATGAGGTTTTGATGTATGTTTTACTAAGGCATCTCATTAAAATTTAAGAGTAAAAATATTTGGTGTGCATATTACTTTGGGACAACATTGTATTCATGTATGTTTTCTAAACTTTCCAACAAAATTCCAACTTTTGGGCCAACATATATTGCTACTGGGGTAATTACTATAATCTCAATAGCATATACAAATTCAATTACCCGCTAAACTTCTATTTCAAGTGTAACAAAACATAAAATAGAACTTCACAGGAAAAAATTCAGGATCACCAACATGCACCTACTAAATGTACTGGATATAAATAAATTTTATTTTAGAATACCAAAATTGGGATTAATATAAATTGCTCTAACGCTGTGGTAGGTACAGCCAATTAAAAATAGTATTTATATGGGTGAAATTTTAAAATAAGTATCTCGACTACTCAAATAGCACATGTTTACATGTCCTACCATACTATTACTTACATGCTATATTTGGCTAAAAATGGTTGAGTAATTTCTGATATCTCATATAACAGCTTTATTTAATCTTGTAAGGCTATCTTCCAAAATGGCGTAACAGCCATCTACGTCTTTAAATTAAATCCTTACATAATGTACTCTCATACAAATCCTGGTTTTAATCGTGTAAATTATTCATGAGGTATGACATAGCACCATGCATTTTTAATTGACACCATTTTGAAAGTAAGTACCCGAAGTGATTGAAAACTATAAAAGTCGGATGTCCTTACTAAGTGCTATATGAACACCGAGTTTGATGAAATTCGGTTGACACGCTCAAATGTTTTTAAGGGAAGACAGATCACTCAAACAGCCACACACCCTCACGCAGACAGGGAAGTGATCTCACAAACCTATATTTTCATCGAGTAATAGGCTAATAATGTGTTTTTTAGGTCACCGACAGCCTTAATAATGCTCTGCCGCTTTTCAGCACGATCGTGAACGAGGAAGTAGCTAGCCGGTCCTATTACACGGCTCCCAAGTTAGCATTTCGCTCACCGTTGCAATTTTCCCCTCCAAATTAATACGAGATATCGTAGCGCCGAGTGTCCAGGATTCACGTCGCGCTGACAGGACAAACGAGCACAGGAATTAACCATGCCACTTAAAACAAGCTCGCCAACCCTAGCGCGCCCAGTCCTGTCCGGGAGCCGGCCTGCCGTAATGCGAGAGGACACGTAGTAGCGAGCGCTGAAGGCGAAGCAAGCTGCGGAACTGCGTGAAGAGTCGAGGGGTTGGACATATGAGTTAGGGGGTTGGCGGGCGCACGGTGAGGGGGTGACGTCACGAGTGTGGGTTCGCGGGGGGGGGGGGATGGTGTCACGTGTAGGGGAGCAGTACTTGCAGCTGGCCGGCCACGCAAGCTGTAAGCCCTTTCAATTAAGCACGAGACAGTTGGCAGCACTGCCATCTGTCACTGTTGTCTCTAGAAATGGGGGCAGAGGGGGTGGAATCCGCGCGCATGGGCAATTCGACAAACCCCTGTTCCGTTTCTCGCTATGCTCCGCACGAAGCCTTTCCCCGCGCATCGGCTACATTGTCACGAGCGCATCGTCCGCGGTTGCGATGGTGATTGACATGATTATTGGGCATCACAGGACTGGAAGAGCAGGGGGAAATGGGAGATCACCAAGAAATACCCGCTGGCCAACGGCATCGTCCGGCTCAATTCCCACGTGCGAAAATCCGGAGTGACCTGACTGGGGATTGACCCTGCTCGCCTTGGTGGAAGCACAGCCACCGTGTCCCCTACATCCAGGAGCTAGCCATGTTGATATCGGCGCGGTCATCCGCTGAATGTTTGTGCTATAGGAAGGTAGGTATAGGCTATTCACGGTAAAGGGATCACTTTTGAAAGTCATCGCATTTGTAATAATAGTCAATAAATATATTTTATTTTAGACTTAGACGTTAACTTCCGAGTGCGAGGTAATATACACACTGTGTGTATTACGTATATTGCAATGTTTATTTTAAAAGGTGGGCAAAGGGTAAACAATGGTTGTAAGGCAATCTAACTAAGGCTTCAAAAGTGCTCGCTTTATCGTGAACAGCCTATAGTTGGGCTTGTATCGTCGACAGCGAGATCATTAGAGACGGTGCAAGTTGCTCAGGGAAGAGGGATTGGGGGAAGGAATTGAAAGGAATAGGCCATGGCCTTTGTTATGGACCCATCCCAGCATTCGCCTGGAGTGATTTCGGAAAACCATGGAAAACCGAAATCAGGATGGCCGGACCAGGAATCCAACCCACGTCCTCCAGATTGCGAGTCCAGTGAGTTACCACTGCTCGCTCGGTGTCTGTGCTATAGAAAGTGTAAACTCGCCCCTACGTATGGCTGGAAAACCCGCCCGCATGGCCAGCCTGTGGTTTTGGTAAAAGGGGGGGGGGGGGCACAAATGGGGCTACTAGCCCCACGCCTTTGACCCCAGGGGGATCCGTCTGAGTATTCGGATTTAGAAAGTTTAACCCCCTGAATATTTATTGCCACTTTCACATGACGAGGAAAAATCAACTAATAACATAATGCGGACTATTAAGAATTCACATCTGGGCAAGTCCGACTGTATTAGTATAAGCTGTTCACGATCATCTTGAGAACTTTTGAAATCAACGTTTGATAAACTTCTCCCCCCTCACCACGACAAGCATGTATTTTAACGGTTAAACTGACTTACAGGCAACACCAGTAAAATTGGTAACGATGGAGAGAAAATAGTTCCACATCTTAGCGTTGAATTAGAAGTTTAGGTAAACATTAGTGAAAATTGAAATTATTAATTTTCCTTTGCGTCTTTTAAACGCATACAAGTGAAAGAATGAGCAAATGTGTAAAATGTTTACAACTCCTGTGCAGGATACCTGAATGCCGTCACAATGCTACTAAAGGGGATTGGACGACAAGCGATGGATGTTAGTGTCTATAGAGCGTCTCACTCTTAGATTGCAGTGTGCGGTGTAATGGACATTCACTCTCTCTTTCCAATACATGGTTTCTGTCATTAACTCTGTCCTTGTTCCTGCGTGCACTGTTGCCTGATGTGTTATCTTTATCCAGCCTAAAAAAAAATGCAATTTTCGTTGCACTTGCGCCATGCAATCAGAATGATAGGCTTTCTCGCAGTCTTCAGTTTCGAAGGAGCCGCTTAGCTTTGCGTCGCAGGATTGGATTCCTTTACGAGTTGGCAGGGAGGTAAACAGATAAAAAATTATCTTAATCAGGCAGTTTCCTTCACCGCCCATTTGTTTCTCAGCTTGCCAGTTATGTCACAAAGCTGAAGCAATATGTCAACAGTGAGAGCCATAGGCCCTGTACTGTAATCTTGATCCGTGTGACCTTTGACCTTCACCGTGATCTTGACCCCGTGGATCTTTAACCTCAAAAATACTAAAAAAACTTTAAAAAATTTCAAAAAATCCTCAAAAAATTTAAAAAAAAAAGATTATAAAAAATTCCGAAAAAATGTATTATCAAAATTATTTAAAAAATATTTTAAAAATTATTAAAAGGATCCACAGAAATGACCAATTTTTTCCAGAAATTCTGACAGGGATCAGCGACGCAGGTGCCAGGTATCAGTGACCCTGGGTCAGACAGGAGACCAGGATCAGTGACCCAGGGGTCAGGGGAGCAAGACCTATGACCTCTGATCTCTAAAATGCAAAAATCCCTAAAAGAATCTTTAAAATCACAAGAAATTCACAAAAAATTAATTAATCAATTAAAAAATTTATAAAGTATTTATTATTTAAAAAATTTATAAAAATCGTTTTAAAATGTAAAAAATATATATATAATTTTTATATAATTTTATTTAAAAAAAATTTAATTAAAAAGGCTTTAACCCGCAGCAATTTTTGTCGTTTTCCCTCGGAATTTCCCTTTTTCCATTTAAAAATTTCCTTAAAAAATGTATAAAAAATTAATTAAAACTTACATTTCCTGATTCCCCCACCCCCTTTTTTCACACAATCACCACCAATTAATCATCTCTGTTCGAATCCAGCAGACGACTGACTCCTCGCACCCACTCTCCTCGCAAATACTCATTCCGCCATATTGATTTCTTCATTCGTCGTTTGTTTACATACTACTGAAAGTTACAGTAGTATGTAAACAAACAAATGTGCCGGACTGCTAATTAAAGGGTCGTGGGTTCGAATCCGATATCTACCAGTGAAATTTCCAGGTCATAATGTGAAACGGTATGTAATCAATCGTATTATGATTGACGAGTTTCTTAATTTATTTGTTAATTAAAATGCTTATAACCCACGTTGGCAGAACGTTGTTTATTAGTTGGCATTATGTTTGCAATAACACGTCTTCACGAAACATTGCTAACTGTGGATAAATTACATTGTGAATGCCTTTCTGAAAGAGAAAATAATACTACTTAGCAAATGATCAAACTACTATGAATAACGAATGTAATACCAACGTTAGTGGTTGGGTATCTGTCATATTAGAGTGGTGATCTGTAATATACACATAATAAACCGATGCAAAGCCAGCAAACTGCATTTTGGTTTTTTGATTGATATGGTATATGTTTGCAAGAAAGGGAATTTAGGAAAGCCATGCAGAAAACCATAAATTTTCATTGGCTTAATAATTCAGGTTGAGCGTCATATTTCAATTGGCAGCCAACATAAAAATACACGTGGGGCCAACGTTGCCCCAAGTGACATTTTGTTATTGGGCCAACTTACGTTTTCCAACATTGGCCCAAGATCAGAGCCAGACGTTGGGCCAGCAAAAAGTTGCTACTGGGGTAGTGTCGTATCCGCAAATTAAAATTCAGCCATGTGCATTGTAGCTTAGAGTCATTGTTTTAATTCTAAAATTATCTGTAGTCTGAAAACTAGTTTTTAATTTGTTTTGCCGTGCAGTACTGGGCAGGGCTCGACACACGAAATTTAAGCTAAACCGTAATTCGACTACATGCATTATTGCACCACGTGCACAAATTTTCACTTAAGAGGGAACCGGATATCTTACTATGTAGTCCATTTACTCCTCTTTCCTCTTATGAGGCTTAGAATGCAGAGTAAGGAAACAGAAAATTTTCAATTCTCCTTCCATTGTTATGCCGAGAAGCGGTCCATTCCAAGCCGCTGGGTTGTGCTCTAACAGACGCCGTAGGTAAACGTGTGTTAAATTTCGTACAGGTATTTATTACGTCAATGATCTTATAACACGACAAATGGTGAAATGAATTCATATCCGCTGTTGACAACAGTAGTATGATTACGGGGATACTGGGCCAAGTGTATTTTTTACGGGGGCTGTGGCTGGCAGTCTTCGGCTCGACTCGGGAGGGTGCTCGGCAGTCTTCGGTTCGGGATTGTCGACCATACCCGAAAGTGCTCAGCAGTTATAGCCAATAACCCTTCATTCATATATGTCTGTTTTCTGAGAGCCAGTGGCCACGCGTGTTTTATAGGCATAGGTTATGTTAAAACGTTAGTCTTTTGTTTTAGCCCATGTTTTTTTTTTAATTCATAGTACATCTCATGTATTAAATGTTGCATGATGTCAAGATAATTTAATTTCTCAATTCCATTCCTCACAGTTATTCCTTAATTTAATTCCTCAATCTATGGTAAACTAGCTATTGTTTTCATCATTTCGTGCTAGAGTGCACCTATAACTCGTTTTTTCAGCATTGTCTGCCAGAGTGCCTTGATGGATAAAATAATTAATGATGACAGCACGTTGCTCGCTTGTGATTGGTGTTTGTCAAGTGACAATCGGGCTCTGTAGGTACATAAGTCTGGCAGATTCGCGCTATTCCTCAGTTCTTCGTCTGATGTGACATATGATAAATCCGATATTTTCTCTCCTGCGACTCTTCTGTCAAATTTTGCACGATATTATTGAAATCTTCGCAATTATCCATGTATTTCACAACATTTGGTGCAGAAAATTATAGCTGTAGATTATCATAACTATTAATTTTGTATTCCTTATTTGCCCCACAGAGATCAAAATGAAGCGTGCATTTCATGGAGTGTCTGCGACCGGAATCCGGACTTCGTCTTCGGCTGTGCCATCGCTGGTTCCAACCGTGCAGCCTATGTTTCCATAGATTCCATTCGCAGTACCATGGACAGCATATTCAACTACATCGGTGCCATCTACTGGACCATTACATCGTCACCCATGTCACTTCTGCAATGAAACCTTCGTATTCAACCATGATTCTCAAAGGCACGAAAGTATGGCTGTGCGAGGAATACAGATCTAGTGGCACACGCGTGCGCAGATTGTGGAGTATCCTTTGATAGATGCGATAGCTTGCAAAGATACGTGCAATATAAGCATAGCTTTAAGACATGAGGGACGATGTAATGGTGAGAACTTTTGCTCATTTGTTGCGAAATGGGTAACGTCCGCGTAATGAAAATGTATGTATGAAATAGAAAGCACATTTTTTTTCAAGATATAGTTTATAGTCATCGTTTACATGTTATGTACGAAGCACCCTCAAAGAAATAGCTATATTTTATTTCCTGTTGTGTCAATGTCTTTCAGTGAGTGGAACTGCCAGAGGAAAAAAAAAGAGTTGTATTTTCTAAACATTATATTCGTAAAGAAAATTTATGTTTTTAGCCTTTCTTTCGAAAAGAAAGAACGGCTTAAGAAATCAGTTTCATGTCTGAGTGTCTGTGCGTATATATGAATGTATGTGTATAGGTGTTTACATCTGTGCACTGTGTGTCTCCACTTTCAGTTTTTGAATAATGCATCAACCGAATATCACCATAATTGGTACACATATAATGCTTAGTAAGGACACATGACTTTTATAGTTTTCCACCATGTATGGCACTTACATTCAAAATGGCGGAATTTTTAAATTTTGGGTGATGTCATATCCTAGGAACCATAGTAAAAATTTAAAACAAGTTTTGTGTGCTGCCAGACCACTGGGCATGCATTAAATTCTGAGATGGCTATTGTTGTTGGTCACCCATTTCGGAAAATACATCAATGAAATTATAATATTTTACGTTGTATCTCGAAAACTATTCAACCCATTCTCATCCAATTTGGCATGTAAATAATTAATTCTATGGTAAGGCATGCAAATGTAAGTGATTGATCTTTATTAGTTACTTATTTTGAAAATGGATGCTATACAAATATTTTATATTTATTCAGTATATCTGCCATACCATTTAACCAATTTCGACCAAATTTTGTATAATGAATGTATATGTTACAAATATCATACATACAAACAAATAACCAGTTGTGTAGGCCATTTTGGAAGATGGCGCCATACAAATAAATAAAGCTTTATGCCATAGCTCTGTAAATAATTAAACCCGATTTCTACCAAATTTGACAAACAAGTGACGCAGATGATGTTAAGAGACATGTTTTAAAGATCTCAGACACTTATTGTCAAAATTGCAGCAGTATAGCCATTTTAGCTTAGAATGCTATATCATTGAAACAATTATTAAGTTCCAACGTAACTTTGCATGCTGCCTGCAGACATTACAACTAGCAACTGTATTAACATGAAGCATCTATAGCACCACGCTTTCCTCGGGTGATTTATCACATGTTCATCCAAACATAGCTGTTTAACAGTCTCGAAAGCCCATGGTCTCGACTCAGTCCAAGACCACGGGACATCATTCTTCAGGAGTTCGAAAAGGGATAGTAAAGAACTGGCAACCTTATCTAAATAGAACTTGTAAAATCCCAGAACACCAAGAAAAGCTCTTAATTGTTTCACATTGCGAGGCACAAAGAAAGTGTGATTGCCACCAACTTGTCAGGGGCCATACATATGCCTTCTGGCATAAGGATATGACCTAAAAAATGAGAGTTCTCCCCTACAGAACAATGATTTATTTAACTTGATGGTCATTTGTGCTGCAGATAACTTAGACAGTGCAATATTAATGTGGTTCAGATGCTCTAAAAATGTAGTCGAGGTGATTAAAATATCGTCTATGTAAAATCTCGCAAAACATGAATAATCTTTACCTAAAGTCGCATTCATACACAGTGTGATATGTGCTACTACATTAAAAAGGCCCAAATGGATTACTTGGAAAATTTATTGTTGGTTTCTAAACAGAATACCAGTATAGTTCCTGGAATCTTCTGCTAAAGGAATTTGCCAATAACCACGAGTTAAATCGATGGAGGTCATAAATTTTGCTCCTTGATAAAATCTTAACAATTCTTCAGTTGGCATAAGGCTTTCTATACTTTTAATGGTTATGCGATTAATGTATTGGCCGTCCAAGTTCAAGCGTACTGATCCACGTTTCTTTCTTATGGATACTACTGGTGTGGAAAAGGGCACACATCATTCTTTATACTATTTTTTGACAGCATTAATTTTAAGTACTCTTCCTCTTCTGGCAAACATTTCGCCGATATATGGCAAGTCTTGCTATGAAATGGCTCTCTTGGAAAGACTTTACTGTCTGCTTGGAATAGCCTGTTTCTGCAAGACTTCTCTGAAATTTTTTTACAGTGAGCAGGAAGTGACTGTTCCAGCATTTTCTTTAGGTTCCTGGTGATAGTAGCAACACTTGCGACTGCCTGGTAAATATCCTCCTGTGAGACTAAAATAGAAAAACTCTGATATCTGTCCAATGGACAGATTTCACTTTTTAATGAACATATAAACCGGTCTGAAAACTTCAATGCCTCAGGAGATGTCACTGTATCTAGGGCATCTTCATGTGTGCTGACGAGACATCTGCAAAATCTAAACTAATTTTGTACCTTGTCAAAAATTGAGCTCCAAGAATTGGTTTACTGAGCCCCTTAATAACAAGTGTGGTTACCATTTAAACTTTACCTAAACCCTCAATCATTAACATAACTTGCTGGTTCACCACCGGAATTGCTTATTAAGTGGCTCCCACTATCCACATGCTAGGTACAGGAAAAGTAGATAACTTGTAGCCAGAATTTTAAATGGACTTGCACAGCTCATCGGAGACACAGCTGACTTCAGCATTGCTGTCAAGTTATGCAGGGACTTTCAAATCGCAAACTGTCAATCAAAGATCTGGACATAATGTTTCCTGGAAATTAATTACTTGTTCTACAGGCTCATGCAAAAGTAATTCATGGTCCGTTCCAATTAGTACTACTGTACTTACAATTTTTTCCTCGTGTTAATCATCATCACCAGATTTAATATCTAAGCTATTGCTCGTGGATGTAGTGGCAGATCCCTCTGGAAAATTATTCTTGTCACTGGTCAGTGATAGGGCCCCAACTTCACTGACCTATACTAGTTTAACCTTATATTCTGGTTTGTGGTAGCATTGTTGGACTAGTTGTTATTTCCCCACGAACCTCATGGCGATGTAGGCACGAAAAGAGGCGTTCTGGGATGAAGTGGCTCTTGATTGGAGGAATAGTCACCGTCAGGTTGAACCACAAAACCTGATTTATTTGGTGCATTCACATTTTGAGTGTCCTTACGCTGTCTTGGGCTACTTCATTACTCACTCTATGCCCTTTTATGGGTGCCTGTTTAGTACCTTGTTATGTAACTACTGAATCATCATTAAGGGTACTGCCCTGTGATAGGTCGTCTAACATCATTCTCACTTGTGGGTCATCCTGACCACTGTGTACTTCAGGGTCGTATGTTGGTTGCTCTGTATTCTCTTGCTGTTCTCGTGGACCTCTCAAGCTTCCTTTCCTGCGGTAGCCTCCTCTTGATCTGTACCTTCTACCTCTGAAGGTCTGGGAGTACCTGTTCCTTCCATTCTGTTATCTTGGTTGGTAGGGTTCTGTTCAGTAGTTCTGTATTCTAGGCCGATGATCATACCTAGGGTGACCTGTGTATTAATTCTCCGCATTATCAGTGTACAGGAGTTGCCTCCTGTCTTGATTCCCCACTCATTCTGTGTCTCTGTTAGACTGCTGCCTTTGCAGTAGATCTATATTGTCATAACTAAATATTTTCTAAATGTGGCTATGTCTTGCAGGTACCTTCCAGTCCAGTGGGTCTGGTAATGCTACGGTAGTTGGTGAAGATCATTGCTACAAATTCCTCATCACTTATAGGTGGGTCCGTATGTCTTGAAGATTCATAAATCATGAATATGTGTGTCTTGAGCTTCTTCCTCTTATCTGGTATGAATTCGCCTGACTGCAATTGAGCTCTTAAATTGCCTTGAATTGTATTGTTTCAGATATGTGTATATATATATATATATAATTACACATATGTGTTGGTGTTTGTGCGATTATTTTCCCACCAGTAATAAGCTGTCGAGACAAGGCTTAAATCTAGATGTCTCAGTATGTCTGAGTCTGGGAGTCCAAAAACACTTCAGTACTCTTCAAATATGATAAGAAAATTAATTGGATTTTCTACAACTCTTTCCTTAAAACGTGGGACTTCTTCTACCCACAGCTTGGAAAGGTGGTGTAGTAGAGTAATTTTTGGTGTGCTAGGGTGTGCTATGTGTTCAGGTGCAATTGCAGTTGAGATGTGAGAATTAATCTGCAATGAGGTGGCAGTGGGTGAATGCTGAGTTTCAGTATGGGAGGTTTCTACAAGACGTAATTTTCATATGGAGTCTGCTACTCTGTGTATTTTTTCTTATACAAAATTCTCTCTTTCACTTATATTGGCAATCTTTGCTTCTGTTTGGGTACTTTCACTGTGTGCTGCCTTCTCAACTTGTAGCAGCTTATTCTCAAGGTGTTGATCAAATTAATCAATTTGAGCTGACACATGCTCATTAATATACTCTAAATGTTACCTCGTATCTGACCATTTTTCCAGTTCGATAAAACGGAGCTCAGTTTCGTTTGCCCGGGTTATGCACTGCTCCATAACAAACTCTAATTCTCCCCTTCTTGTGGCTATCTCTTCCCATAACCCTGTTGCTACAGTGTTTACTTCAGTCTGTAGGGTGAAAACTTGGTTAGCTATGCGCTGACTTAATTTAGAACAACTTTCGCGTATCTCATGCATGTTAGATGTCAGATTATCTTGCAAAACAGCTTGTTGCTCCTTAACCTCTCTTACTTCGTGAATCAAGATAGGCTGTAGAATACTCTACCATCAGGTTATATTCTCCTGCAACTTATACTGTTGTTGTGTTATTTTTTTCCTGGGACTTATCCTGTTGCAGTGTTATTTTTTCCTGTACCTTATCATGTTGCTCACTGGACTGCCTTACATCCTGTGTCAATTGCATGATCATGGCTGACAACTGATCAAAAGGTGTCTCAGTGCTAGGGTCTTTGCTACTAGCTGGTACGACTGGCATATCCGGTGTTATCATATTAGCAGTTTGGTCTAGTGGCTCGCTTTCCTGTCCTGCCAGAGTGTTTGTGTCTGTGTTTTGCACAGGTAAATTACCCTGTTCTGTGGCCATGTTAATGGTAGGGTATTTAAACATTTTATAATCAATGGCAGCAGTTTCCCTTAAAAAAATACTGAGTTGCTTCTCCTGTTCATATATTAAAAGACGACTCTAACCAGCATACATTAACTAATCTCTTTTTTGTGCATCACGATTAGGCTGCACTGTAAAACGTTTTGTAATGCCCCACATTGGCCACTACTGTATAACTTTTGAGTTAAATTATGTACAGTTTTGTTTTGGCCCCACATTTGGGCTGGCCACTGTAAACCTTTTGTAATGCCCCATGGTGCTGTCTCCACTGTAGAACTTTTTGACATGTTTCTCTACTACTTTTTTATGCCCCACTTTTTTATGTTGCACTTTAACGAATGTGCTTTGCACCGGACTTTACGACACACTTGCATGTAAAAAAAAACTCTTAACAAGAAGACACTAAAAAATACCCTAGTCATATGTTTCAAACTACAGCCAAAACTACCAAAAACAAATAACACTACACATCTAATGGAGCAACATTTACCGATACAAAAATTTTGTAGAGCAGTTTTTAAAATATATAATCAAGTTTAGAATGATGACAAATGTGCGGGTTTTAATTGAAGTTAACTACCTGAATAAAAAAATTAGTTCAAAGACTATGGCAAACTGGCTCTGTAGTAATTAACTTTACATTATAGTGTTATCAAAAAAGTATCCTCTCCCACTTGAATTAAAACTGAATAATAAAGAAAATTTCGTTAGTTCAGTTTCTTATCGGTAGAATATGATTACTCATGACACTGAGAAATACGTAGGCAAATGTTGGAGAAAAGTTTTAATAGCTTGTTAGAGATCACCAGAGAATAATTATAAAAAATTCTATAGTTAACAAAATCAGGTCGAAACTAACAGGAATTATCTCTTAGTAACATAAAATAAACATTATACCTCTGTAGAAACATTAGGTCTGTAGCCGGAACACATCGAACTAGCTCGAAGTCTTGAGGTAGGTACCAGCACTCGTTAGCAAGTAGGCCGAAATACATAATTGCAGTTTGCCAAGTTTTATTTACATATCATCTTCGGACCTATCCTTTTGTTCCCCGAACTCTGCTAATGCCATTAAAGCCATTTTGGCAGCCAAGTCAGCTAAGAAAAACCTTCTTCCAGCTACATGTAAAACATTCGTGAAATCAATGGGAATTTTAATTAATCTGGTTTATGTAGGGCTTAACTCGGATCTATGTTCAAAAATGCATCATCAAAAAAACTATGTATTTTTCAGTGCTGCCAATTTATTGAGATGATAAATATGCATATATTTAGATAAAAATACAACCATAAAAACTGCATACAATTATATTTATAAAAAAATTAAACCTTTTAAACACATTTAGAACATGAAACAATAGGTACTCATAAACTTATACCAAATACATAAAAAATTAGAACATTATTAAATTTAATTAATACATAAAATGTAATGTTGAAAATTAAAATATGTATGCAAATAGTAATCACACATAGAGTAATAATAACTTGTTACGAAAACTGGAACAAAATCAATATCATGGAAAAGCCAATACAGAGAATACCATCATGAAATTTTATATGTTACAGGCCCGATGAAACATAACATAATTCATTTCAGAGCTTCCAGCATCAAGAGGTTCAACAGGACTCTGAAGGGCAAGATGCGAAGGCATTCCACTGCGAATGTCAACTACAAGTGGTTGGATATATTCCAAAAACTCGTACGCACGTTCAATTCTACAGTAGACTCGACCACTCATGTGAAGCCTGAAGATGTCAAGGACGACTTCAACCTTCGAGCTGTGTATGTTATTCTAAAGAGGAGGGACACACAAGCTTAAAGCCAAGGTTGGAGACCTGGTGCGCATCTCCGAACTGAAAGACATCTTAGAGAAATTATTTACAGCGAATAGCCCCGAACTCTTTCGTGTGCGACGTATACACAACTATGTACCAAGGACCTACTTTCCGGACGATCTTAATAATGTTCCCTTTCATGGTGGTTTCTACGCAGGGCAGATCGTGCCTACAAAGTTTCCAGTTGTGTAGTTGGTCGAGAAGGTGCTGAAACCATGTAATGGACGGTCGTATGTCAAGAGGTGGGGTTTTCTAGCCCGCTACAATCAATTCCTGGGTCGACGATGCGGACATCAAACGGTGAACACCGATTGTAATTAATGTACAAATGAATATGTTTTTACTCATTTCGTAGTTTTTTGAATACTTTTCTGTAAAAATAAATAGTGTTTTATTTATTTTAAAATACCCCCTGCTTTATGTAAAAAAATATCTTAATAAAAATAATTATGTTTAAAAAAAATGACAATTTTCATGACCTCGTCACCATTTCGTACAGACCGATAGCATTCTTGTCGATAGTAAATTATCTCTGGTGGTTGAAAAATGAGTTATCAGTGTGCTCTAGTGGGCGATGCTAAAAATAAATGTACAGTATATATATATATATATATATATATATATATATATATATATATATATATATATATATATATATATATATATATATATATATTGATGAAGGGGTGGCTGGAAAGAGGCAGAAGCCTTCCAGCTAATTAACGAACGCGATTAATTGCCTGGTTAAATAACCATTAAAAATCTGCGAGGGTTGTTGTAGAGGGACCTGTTAAAATGTATTTTTTTATAATATTTAAAATAAATTTTTTTATAACGTATTTATAATTTTTGGCATATTTTATAAATGTTCCAAAGGTTTTTATAATTTTTTTTTGGGAATTTACGAAATTTTTTGAGTTCAAGGTCATTCAAAGTCAGGGGTGTGGGGTCAAGGTCAAAGATCACGAGTCAAGGTCATTCAGATTCCCCACGGCAGTTGTGTGACGTCACAACATGGCGGCCGGGCGGTGCCTGGTACATACCCCTGAATCCTTTGTGCCAGAACGCAGATAGTTATGTTACTTGTAGAATATTATTTTGAATGTGTTTATTTCGATAACAATAAATTTCAGGAGAAATTCAGCGATTTTAATTGGACGCGTAACAATAAAACTAGAAGACTGCAGAAAGCTTACCTTCCCGGAAACGATTTGGCATGTTGTTAAAAATACAAGGATGCTTTCTTCTCTTTGTGGTTAGTATAATCTAATTCTAAATAAAATAAAATTTAATTTCAAGGTCTTAGGTCTCTTCCACAATAGAGATGGCGCACATAATATGCATAGCATAATGAGGTAAAAAAAATCTGTGTTTGAGATTGCGACGTCCACGACTAGTAATTAGCGTAACTTACTTGGCGTTATTTGCGTGACCTGGCGTTAAGGTGGGTATCTCCGAGTACCTTACGCCAAGCTTTTAACGCCAGCTGATGAGAATGTGAAACGTCATAAAACATGCTGTAGCCAACTTGTACACGTATAAAAATTCTTGTGCTGGGAAAGTTATTTCCTATTCGTTTGCTCTTTCTAATTAGTGAGACAAGAGTTTTTTTTTCTTTTACGTGAAGGACTGGTTTGAAAGCAGTAAGAATTTGGTGTATATATATATATATATATATATATATATATATATATATATATATATATATATATATATATATATATATATATATATATATATATATAGTCGTGTTTGCCTCGATACGAAGCATGACAGTATCATTTCTCACACCTAGGTTTTTGTTTTGATTGTAGACGGCCGGTTTCGATTGCCATGCTTTGTAAGTAATGTTATTCCAGCCAAGTCGATTGTAGACGGGGGCCTTAAGAGCAAACCACTTCGGTCGGGGTTTCGCAGTTTTTTTTTTTTTTTAGAAAACAATTAGGCGCGGTTGCGAAACAATTCTCCTGTTTTCCTAGTGTCGTGATAAGGTGAGCGATGTTCAATGCCCGGAGACATGGCACGTTGTGGAAGTTCCCGGAGTGAAGGGGGTAAAATGGAAAGGAAGTTACGGGTTGGGGAAGGGGTAAAAGGGGTTTTGGGTTGCGTGTTCAGGCCAGCGCCGACCTGAGCGACCGAGGCGCCCCTGGCGGTAATTACCCAACAACTCTGCCTTGTGTATTCATAAACTGTCACGCCCGCGGGGCGATAACGACTCTTAATGGTGCCTCCTGAAGATGGCGGATCGATCCGTCACGCGTTGAGGCGGTCCGACCGGCCAGAAGAGAAGCCCTCAATTATATTTCATGACTGGCCCACCCGCCCCATTTCAACCTACCACTTCAACCCCTCTTCTTGCCCAGGGGTGAGTAACCGACTACACTGCATCAACGGACGATAACGCACACGTATATACCTACAGTCGTGACGTCTACCCCATAGCTGCGTGTTGAACGTGGCTACGTTTTGAGGGGGAAAAAAATTGCATTCCTTATGCCCGGTTTTATATATGCTAGTCCTGCAGAGTTTCTCCAGGGATATAGATGTTATATTAAAATGGGTTAACAGTCCTCCCCCTCCCCATGAAATAAGTGAAACGGCTTCTCTTGTTCATAATTTACAGGAAAAACCAGGCCTGCTTGGCTAAACGGCAACTTACGATGTAAACACTCTGCTCGGAAAATCTAAGGTCTTTTTTTAGCTGTATTCCCAGCGAAGGTTTTTGCGACAAACTGAAAATCGTGCTCATTTCACACTTGCCTAATTTAATAATAAAATAACTATTCTTAAAGGGACGTGTTTTTTTTTAAACTACATAAATAAATTAATAATTAGATTCTTTCTAAATTAACATTGATTAGGCAGTTATGTTTACGCCTGTCGAACTGAAAGCCAACTTTAAATCCCAAGACATTTAATTTATAATTAAAAATTAAAATAATGATGTTTACAGTTTGCAGCAATCCGGCCCATAGTCCAAAAAACCTACAGATGCATTGCTTGTTCCAATATCATACACAATTTCTTCTCTGACTATATAGAAACATAATAGGATTATATATATATATTTTTAAGATATTGAGTGATGCTATAATTTTTGTCAATTATACTAAACGATAAATTGCAATCGAAAGCTGCGTGAAAAAAAGAAAACGGGCCCTCACATTACAAATTTAAAATGCGTAAAATCCTCACCTAACTATTATGTGTTTGCAAGTTTATTATTATTCACGTGCCCATTGACATCAATATCGCTTACTCTATCGGTTCTAAACATCTTTCGACATTGTCCGACAACGAGTAGGCCTAACTTGGTTATATCAGTTTAATGCCCTGCAATTTTTTAAAATATTCTGTAAAAAAACTTTTCCTTGGTTAATTCGTTTAGTGTTCTCTTGCATCGTGATATCCTCGTGGATTTTCCAAAGCGCCGATTTCCACCGTTTCGACATTTCCTTTTATATTTTTCTCTAATAGTTCCTGTTTCCGCTTAGCAGGAAAATTGCTTTCGATAAGAGTCTCACAGATGTTAAATCTTTGTCGTCTTGTTATTTCTTTTTTGATATTAAGGAAGTGTCAACAAAGTTAAAGAGTTGGAATTCTAACACCCCAAAGAGGAAGTATCTCAAAAGGGGAATGACTGGGTTAATAGAAAAGAGAAAATATACTTCAACTACATGCAAGTACGTAATTAAACATGCAGCAAGATTTAAAATACAGTACTTTGCACTACGGAAGTAGTTGTTTTAAACCAGTAGCATAAAATGGAATGAACATCGTATGACCTATTAATTAACAAATATTTGAGTAGCAAACATGTAAACAAAGAGTACTGGATTTTTTATCTTATTTTATTGCCAACACTTCTTTAACAACGCGATAGTCTGGTATATCCATTATATATTAACAAGGGGCCCAGTCCGTGACCTTTTTTTTAGTATTGTCACGTGCCTAGAATAGTTACCATGTTACAAACATATTACATAGATATATGTAGGTAATAGTGAAATGATGTGAAATTAACTCAACATTGAAGTGACTGCGGCCCCACTTAACATATCCACTGAGCCACTAAGGCCCCACTTGGAATCGCTTTATCCACTGAGACACTAAGGCCCCACTTGGAATCGCTTTATCCACTGAGCCACTAAGGCCCCTCTTGAAATCTCTGTATACACTGAGCCACCAAGTCCCCATTTGATATATATCTATACACTGGGCTATTTCGGCCCCATTCGGAATCGCTCTATTCACTTGGCCACTGTGGCTCCACTTGGAATCGCTCTATCCACTAAGTCAATATAGCCCCACTTGGAAATTAACTCAACATTGAAGCGAGACATTTAAAATAAACAAAAATGATATTCCATTGCCTTCATATCTCTATGCATTAATACAAAACTTTCAATTAGGAAAAAAGTAATTAAAAAATGCGTTTTTAAGGTAAAAGGTAATGATTGCGTTATCTGATCTTGCTGAAATTCAAACTTGAACTGTATTTAACCCTGAGGATTCGATCTGCAAAATTTGAAGAACTTCTGTTGGGATTCATGGGATTTAGAATTATTAAATACGGACAGACATAGAGACAGAGACCGTCTCATTATATAGGATACCACTATCCAGCGGAATTTATCTTAGAATTGTGTAAGATTTAGAAACTAGAGGACAAGCAAGTGGTTCACATTGTACTAGTACTATAGGATGTTCATCAAAGTAAGAATTAATATTTTGTTTACATAGTAACCATATTATATTACGTCATTATTAGAAATTTAATTTTATTTGATTTTCATTTTCCTCGTGTTTTGATTTGTAAACATTAGGATCAAGTCCCAGGTATTTAAGCAGTGTTATGATTATATTAACGTTTGTTTGTTTACATTTCTGATAATCAGCTTCATGCATACTAAAACTTCATAGATTTGTAATTATAGTTGTAGTTCTTCATGTATATATTTTAAAGAACAGCTATTTCTGTTCGTTACTCTTATCAGTTCAGATAGGCTTAAATTAGTTATAAATTTTATATTTTACTTGTAATTGTCATACCGATTTAATCTGCTGTTTTCGGCTATTGTAACTGAGTAGTTTTGCCTTCCGGCTTTCATCCTGAACAGATGCGTTTGTTAAGAATTATTAAAATTATTAATATTCTGCTCCAACCTAATTGTAGGCACGTTAGGAGAGGCGTGCAAGTGAGTAATATTGCGCGGGAAAGCTGAACAGAAATCCGAAAGCTCCTGATTTAGGTTTTTAGTGTCAAAAACCTTCAAAGAGGCCGCTGATGCCAGTGGAGATGCTAACGCCTGACACCAGCTCGTAAGCAGTAGAAGAGAGACAATCCACTTATACGGTTTCAATTATTTTACTAGAAATTGAACTAAGAAATGTTGATTTGATTTCCTGGAAATTTAAAACAACTTCTTTTTCCTGAACATTAACCAGTGATAGTGATTATAGAACTTATGATTTTCCCAATGCTAGGCTGGATTAATTTATTAAATGTTACATAATTCCAAAATCAATATAGTTATCTGCCATTCATCTCTAATGTAATATGTTTCATTAAACAAATTATTTATTTTGCTAATATATTGTGAGGTATTTGGCATTTAAAGAAAAATGTTTAATAAGTTGAACCTAAAGAGTATACGAAAACGTGAATATTGATTTTTTTCTCAGGAATTTTCACGTTCTAAAGCAATATTGCAAGATGTGTCCTATTTCATACAATGATACTCTTCATTGTGCATAATAAAACATTTCATTATTAATTTAAGTTGAATTGTCTTGTATGTGTAATTTCTTTTTCCTAGTGTTTTCCTATGTATTTAATTTTCTACATTGATTGATAATAACTATTTTAGTGTCTAGCTAACCCGTGCGACTTCGTTCTAATGATTTTTTTTAAGTTATTGAAATAAAGCCTACCATAGATTCAATAAAGTTTTATGATTAAAATACTAATATTTCTTCTTTCAGGTTTTATAGTGTTATTAAATTGATCTAGCCACAATTTTCGGGTTCTCTACTCACTGAGCTACTGCGGCCCCCTTTTGGGTGCTCTAGCCACTGAGATACTGCAGCCCCGCTATTGGGTGCACAACCCCCTGACCAGCTGCGGCCCCACTATTGGGTTCTCTAGCCACTGAGCTACTGCGGCCCCACAATTGTGTGCTCTAGCCTCTGATAAGCTGCAGCCCCACTATTGGGTTCTATAGCCACTGGGATACTACGGCCCCACTATCGGGTTCTTTACCAACTGAGTTTCTGCAGCCTCACTATTGGGTTCTCTACCCACTGAGCTACTGAGGCCCTACTATTGGTGCTCTAGTCACTGACCAGCTGCGCCCTACTACTAGGTTCTCTAGCCACTGAGCTACTGCAGTCGCCTTTGTAGGTGCTCTAACCACTGAACTATTGAGACCCCACTCTTGTGTGCTCCAGCATCTGATCAGCTGCGGCCCCTTATTGGGTTCTCTAGCCACTGTGCTACTACGGCACCTCTATTGGGTTCTCTAGCCACTGAGAAACTGCGGCCCCATTTTGTATGATCTAGCCACTGAGTTACTGCGTCCCCCATATTGGGTGCTCTAGCCCCTAACCAGCTGTAGCCCTTTGATTGGGTGCCCTAACCATTGGGATACTGCGGCCCCACTATTGGGTTCTCTGTCGTCTGAGTTTATGTAGTCCCACTTTTGGGATTTCTATCCACTGAGCTACTGCAGCCCTACTATTGGGTGCTCTAGTCCCTGACCATCTGCGCCCTACTATTGGGTTCTCCTGCCACTGAGCTACTGCGGCCCCTTTATTGGGTGCTATAGCCACTGAGCTAATGCGGCCCCTTTATTGGGTGCTATAGCCACTGAGCTACTGCGGCCCCTTTATTGGGTGCTATAGCCACTGAGCTACTGCGGCCCCTTTATTGGGTGCTATAGCCACTGAGCTAATGCGGCCCCTTTATTGGGTGCTATAGCCACTGAGCTACTGCGGCCCCTTTATTGGGCGCTATAGCCACTGAGCTACTGCGGCCCCACTATTTGGTGCTCTAGCCCCTGACCACCTGCGGCCCCACTTATGGGTGCTCCACCCACTGAGCTACTACGGCCCCACTTTTGGGTGCTCTAGCCCTTGACCATCGGAGGCCTCTGTTGGTTTATCTACCCACTGGGCTACTGCGGCCCCACTATTAGGTTCTCTGCCCACTTAGTTTCTGAGGCGCACTATTGGGTTTTCTACCCATCGAGTTCCTGCGGCCCCACTACTGGGTTCTCTAGCCCCTGAGCTTCTGCTGCAACTTTATTGGGTTCTCTAGCGACTGAGCTTCTGCGGCCTCCTTATTGGGTGCTCTAGCCACTGAGCTACCTCGGCCCCACTTTATGTATATGTATCCATTGGGTCACTGCGGCCCTGTTAGGAATAACTCTAGCTACTGGGCCACTACGGCTTTTTGGATAGAAAGGTTTACAGCCCATAGACAAAAAAGAATGGAGAAATTATAATTTATTTATCGGTGGTCTTTTTTATGCAGTAATTCTAAGAAAAGTTTAATGCAGTACCTATATGCATCCCTGATCATCATTTTTCCGGATCTGTTTGAGATATCTCGATGAAACAAAGACTAAATTGGTCCTGGGGTTTTTATCTATAGACTGTGTAGATTTGATATCAATACGTTAAGTGGCTTTTGAGTTAAATCCGTTCGGACAGTCAGATAGACACGAAAAAAATTATCATTACGTATGGCTTAGTTATCAATTATACTACATGGAAAAATAATTAAAAGAAAAAAATTCGAAAGTCTTAGACAGACACTTTTATTTTATTTAGTAGTATAGATTAGTTTAGGTTGAATTGTTTTGTTTGTGTACTTCGCTCTTTCCTAGTGTTTTTTTAATGTGTTTAAATTACTGCAGTGAATGGTAATTATTATTTCAGTGTCTATGCTTGTCACCACACTTAATTATAACTTAACATAAATTATAACCAGAATACAATGAATATTGGTCTCTCTAACAGCATACAATCTCAACACATAGGCACCCTATTTATGTGGTAAAAGTTGGTACCTCACAAAGGAGGACCAAACATAAACTAAATGTCCTTTCAAAAAACACACAGTATAACATCTGGCACCCAACGTAAGAGCCAAAAGAAAAAAAGTTATAAATTTTTGGGGGAAAAAAATTCAAGGTACGAGTAAATTGCCTAAAAGGGAGCCGTATTTTTAGCGTAGTTCATTGCAAGCGTCTGTCGAGTCAGATGTAGATAACATTGCGGAAGATAACTTCGATATATTGAGCGTGCCTGGTTCTCCTGCCTTCACCGAATAAGCGATTGCCAAACGTTGACGCAGATGAATAAATCATAAATATTTCAGTCCCACAGGCAACGTCTAATACTACTGCACACGAAAATGGAGTGGGAAATTCAGTTACTGAAAGGAGTGCGAATACAAGTATCCAGTTTACACCTGAATTTGTTATGCAGTACAGGTTCACCCAAAAGTATAGACACACCATTATGTTTAATTAACGTAACGTTTTGTCCTTATAATTTATCGCTCGGAAGCCGATAATCAATGGCACAGTAATAACTGATTTAGGAAATGATCAGAAATTCATTTAAAAAAAAAAACGGTGAAAATGTGACTATTGGTTTAAAAGTTATCTCTATTTTTCCCTTTTTATATAAAATTAATTTTTTACACTTTAATGTATTTCCGGAGATGTGAACAATGCAATCAATAATTTTTTTGGGAGAAACATGAAAACCTAAGGAATAATTATAATAAGAGAATAACAATTTAATTTGATTCTACTAGGAATTACTACGACATTTATCACTTCAAAAATAATTATAAAGAATGTCACAAAACTGGTCAAACTGGCAATCGTTGACAATGAACTCACTGTAACACGGAATGTGTCACCGAAGCCGGAGTGGTGTCAAGTTGTAGTTTGTATGTAATACCACAGATAGCAGCACTGTAGCGATTTTTGTTCCTTTTCTTCTTGCTGTTTTTTTACTTATGTTGAGGCTTCCAAGGCATGCAGATGTGCGTACGGTATTAGAAAGTTATCTTTATATGACAATGAGAAGAAAAAGTGTGAAAGAAGAAATCAAGTGGTACGTTATCTGCATGTGTAAGTGTGGTATGTCATATAGAGTAATTGCAAGTAAGTTAGGTATAAGTAAAGCATTTGTTGAACCAACAATAAACAAACACCTGCACCACTGTAGCAGACTTGCCGCGGACCGGTAGGCCGAAGATTACGTCACCCAGGGAGGACAAAACAATAGCAGGTATTTCCAAACGTCATCGGAGGGCTTCCATTCGTACAATTGAAAGGGAGTTTCAGGAAAAGATTGGTAAGTCAGTGTCGCCTATGACTTGTTCCCGTCAACTGCATACTGCAGGTCTTGATTCATATGTGGCAATTAAAAAAAAACTACTCCTGACAGCGATTTCGCACAAAAACAGAAGAATTTGGTGCAAAAGCAAGAAGAACTGGAGAATGGAAAGGTGGGGCGAGGTACTATTTAGTGACGAATCACGATCCCAACTATTCCCCAACCAGAGAGTTCATGTAAGGTGCAATAAAACTGAGAAATTCCTTCCGGAATGTTTGTCATCAGCAGTTCAATGTGGCACTGCATGTCTGCAAATGATACTGAAATATTGCGGTTCATCAATGGTTCCATGGACTCCAAGGAGTACATATCAACCATGAAGGACAATATGATCCCTTCTGCAGAGAAGCTTCATGGCCGTTACATCGTATATCAACAGGACAATGCGTCGTGTCGCAAATATAGCGCAACTATGTAGTGGTTTGAAGACAGTGAAGTACCTGTATTGGAGTGGCCAAGCAGAAGTTCCAATCTTAACCCCATAGAGAACCTATGGCACATCATTGGCACAAGAGTAGCTGCCTGCAGGCCTGCAAACCGTCATGAACTTCGTGAAGTTATATCCACAACTTGGAACAATATTACAGTACAAGAGTGTGTAGAGTGCAGAACATGGTGAAAAGGGTACAACTGTGTTTGGAAGACAAAGGGGGTCCAATAAACTATTATAAACATTCACAGTGTGATTTGGAGTGATTTGATGTAATTGCATACTACCATATGTTTTTAAATTACATACATTTCATTGGGTGTCCTTATACTTTTGGTAGGACCTGTACATGCAACGACTCAATTGACACGACATTTAGAGAATTTGAAATGCAAGCTCTCTTCCCAAAGTCAAGATCTAGAAGCTAAACTCACTACACAAAGACAACATTTGAAAGCCAAAAAGACCCAAAATTTAGAAAATCTCATATTTAATTTGAACAGTAACACAAAATCGTAGCAAACTAATTTGGAGCAAACTCAAATTACTGTCCTACAGTTGCAAAATAGCCTTTATGAGGTAAGAAGTAATCCCACTGCTCAAACTACTACAATGAATCAGCTGCAAGAAAAGTTTTATTTTGTTAGAATATACTGTTGACCACATCAGCCATGCTGTCGAGCATACCGAAGAACAGCTGTATGCATTTAAAAGAGGTCTAGTACAGCTTAGTACAACTGTAACCAACAGTGCAGCAAATGAAAATGCTCACACTGAAACAGCAAGCACGTTCAGCGAGTCTGATTCGAGAAACTCAAATTTGGAAAACATTTATAAGGCCGCGAATTCAACTTCAGATTCACGAAGCACAAATTCCTTTGCCTTGAAAACTGAGGAAGAAGCCAGTCAGCTTACCTCGCAAGCTGAGACTGAACACACGCGTGACACTTCTCTTACTCAAGACACAGCTGCGCACGTTGATTGTACAGAATACTTGCTGCCTGAAAACAAGTATACCATTCGGGACAAACAATGGAGAAGTTTATCTGCCATCATTTCCTGAGGTTAACGAACACTCTTCGGAGCATGTTACATCCAACCATCCACATACCCTTTTCTCCCCTGCCAATGAGTCGGTGAACCCTGTGTTGATCTGTAATGCCTTTTATTCCTTTTAGCACTCCATGGTGTCATTCTTGCTACGGTCAGGTGTCTAAGTACCCGCCAATTGACCTAAAAAAATTGTTGACCTTAAATTAGGCGAAATATTTTTTAGGCCAAGTGGTTTTAGGCCAAATATTTTTGGTCGAAGTGACTTTGGTCAATGCACTTTTTGGCAAAGCGATTTAAGGGCAAATCATTTTAGGCCAATTTACATAAGGGCAAATAATGTTGTGCAAATATTTTAGGTCGAGTGATTTCAGGCTAAATAATTTTAAGCTAAGTTACTTTAGGCCAAATAGTTTTGCCAGAGCGACTTTAAACGAATTTAATTTAAGCCAAAATACTGTATTTAAAATGTTGTAAGGCAAATATTTTAAGACAAAAATGTTAGGCCGAGTGACACTCACTCATTGATCTGCTGTGGGGATATAAATTTCGCTTTGGCTACAGGCGTTAGGTGTCAACGATTCAACTGTCTTCAGCTGAAATTTACGCCGTCTACGATCGCGTCACTTCGCAATACGTCACATCTTGTCCTGTGCCTAAACTGTTGATCACGTCATCTTGTAGTGCATTCCAGATGTGCCTTAAGAAGGACAGCTCCTACTGAGTCGAAAAAGAAATGTCCCTCGACTAGGTATTTGACCATGTGTGGCGAAACGTTTTCAAGGGATTAACTATCTTGGAACATGTGCACACCTTTGTGAAGTAAAATACACACTTGCCGTAAAATGAGAACAGAAGGAATGGCTTTATCTGAGAGTTTGTACTTTACTTTCATTTCTATAGCATTGCTGAAGACCTCAAATTTTCTGAATTCACTGAACTATTGCTTAACTTATTCTGGCTACACAAGATCAACTAGAACTCGATCATCCTAGATGTATATTAATTCTCTGTTCGTCTCACTTCTTATTATGATGTTATATTCTTTTGTCATCTCCAGTATCCAAAATGTATTTTTATTTAACTAAATAACTTGTTAACTTCAAGTCCAGACAACACACGTACACCATTATTTCATATAAATGATAATTTATTGTCAGGAAAAATGCTCTTTTATTTGTAAATACTTGACTGCCCGGCCATCCTGATTTCGGTATTCCATGGTTTTCCGAAATCGCTCCAGGCGAATGCTGGGGTGGGTCTCTAACAATGGCCATTGCCGATTCCTTCCCAGTCCTTACACAGCCCCTCTTCCGTGAGCAACTTGCAGCGTCGCTAATGACCTCGCTGTCGACGAGACGTTAAGCCCAGTTACCTACCTTGACTCTTATCGCAACAAAGTTCTATTTCTGTGTCACGTGGCTGGGCGGCTATCTACATTAGGTCATTCCCTATGGGATGTTAAAATAGAAGATTGTTACAGATGATTAAGCCTAACGTAGGACTTATCTGTGAAACTTCAGTTCCTTACATTGTGCGAATAAACTCTTGTCACAAATATAAAAAATAAATGCCCTAGCTTCTACTGTTAATTTCTGATGCTTGCTTTAAATTATATCAACACCTGGACTTAAGGTCCGCCCTCTTACATCTGCATTAATGTATAAAATATACAAAATTATACCTAAATATGTTTTGAAAGTACTAACGAAAAAGAAACAGTAAAACACTTTAGTGTCGCTTTTTCGAACAGATTACAGCACTGTGCAGTTTCGAAAGGGGTGGTTGACATTTCTGAAGCTGAGCTGCGGGGGCGTGTATGAGGGAAAAGTCGCCAACACCAACTCGAGATAATAACAGCACGGATATGCGCCCCCGTCACGCCAGCTGAAATTTCGTATCAAAAGTTTCAGGGCTAGGTTCGCCTGTACATCCGGTTCGCTACTGGTTCTGTGCATACTCGTAACTTGACTTCGCACCTATCACGCCTCTGCGATCTAGCGCACACCTCGCGGAAAACGTTTCGCGCTACCTCACGACTAAAATGGCGCAGCATGTTCAACGCGCGTGTTTATAATGTGTCAGCGTTTTCCCCCAATGTATGTATGCATATAAGCTGTTCACGAAAAAAAAAAAATTATTCATGCGTTGGTCAAGTGAAACTGTGGAATTGTTAGAAGAGTAAACATTTTATAAATCTGCTAATTTTTACACGCTGAAGCGCTTAAAAACCCGGAAGCGTATGAAATAATTTAAATGATAATAAATGGTTATGTAGCCTTTTATTCGACGTTAACATATGGAACTACTTCCCATCCATCGGTACCAACTTTATCTTGCGCATGTCACTCAGTTTCCTCTTCTAAAATATATACAGGCAGGGGGCAGTGGCATTTTTCAAAGGTTGATTTCAAAATTGCTTCTTTATCTTGAACAGTCTCTATGTAAATGTATGTACATACTTTTCACGGTAAAGTGAGCACTTAAGAAATCACCTTATCTGAAAGAAATCACTGGATATAACTAAACAAGTGGTGGTCACACTGGCATGAAGGCACCCAGTTAAGTTGGTAACGAATTCAAGAAATTAGTTCTAACACTTTGCGTTGATTAGCAAATCAATTATTTAAATATATGGAAAATGAAGTTGGTTTTTTTTTTTTTCAAACACATAGGACCTAAAGTTTGCATCTTATTCAAACGTTTTCTCCCTTAAGATTTTCATTTTTTCACTTGGTTGATGCACGAATGAAGTGAGACGGCCAATGACAATGTTAATCTCACCTAAAGCGAAATGATACCAAATTAGAAGAAAAGATCCCAAGCAGGGCTTTAAAAATTGATCAATTAGCAATGAACAGCCTATGTGTGTAAAGGCTGTTCACGATAAAGTGAGCACTTTTGAAATAAACCTTAGAAAAAGGTCACTGCCCCTACCTGCATGTATTTTAACGGGCACACTGAGTGACGTGCGTTCAGTAAATTTGTTAACGATTGATGGGAAGTAATTATATTTCTTGATGTCGAATAAAAAGTGTTAGGTAACCATTTGCGATAACTTATATTATTTATTCGGCTTTGTGTGTGTTTTTAATGCATCGAAGTGTAAAATATTTACTTTTCTAACAATTTCACAGTTTTACTTGACCGACGCATGTCGGATATGGGCAATGTTAATTTTTACATAAAGCGGAATAATACGCAACGTGCATTCAAGTAGATCTAATAGCAGTGCTTTCAAAAGTGCTCAATTTTACCGCGAACAGACAATGTGCATCTTTGAATAAACCCATTGGCAGTCTCGGCATTGTTATACGCAGGCTAAGCGAATTATTGGTGACATGAGGAAGTCAAGAGGACTGAATAGAGTACAAAAATTAGAGTATTGAGACCAATTTAAGGTGGCAAAAGATGACGCAGGATAAGAAGAGAGTGTGCACTGGAAATCTAGGACTACTTAGCACGAAGGCATAAAAATACAGGAAAATGTAAGGAAATGGTCAGAACACGTGGAAGAAATAAGTGAACAAAGAGTTCCAAGGGAATTGGGATATAAAATAAGAGGGAAAGATATTTGGAAAAGCCGAGAAAAGGACGACCCGCAATAGATTACTAAACTAAAACGAAACGTTGCAATTAGATGGTTCGCCAAAAGCGATTATAGTGTCTCCTTTTGACGACTCCAAAAATCCGGAGAAAATGCCTTACAGCATCGCGTTCCTACAATAGTACTCATGTTGAATTATATTGCTGAGTAATGTGGAAGGTTTCTGGCACCCACCGTTCCCTTTGGTTATCTCTACCAGCTAAATACATAGGCTGATCACGATAAAGTGAGCACTTATGAAAGCCCTGCTTAAGATCTATTTGTATGGACGATGTGTATTCTGCCATCTTATGTAAAATAAACACTGGCAAGTGCCTCATCCATGCGTCAATCCAGTGAAACTGTGAAATTATAAGAAAAGTTAATATTTTATAAACATGTGAATTTTTTACGCTTCGATGGTTTAAGAAAAACGGAAAGCGAAAGAAAAAAATTTAAGTTATCACGAATGGTCACCTAACACATTTAATTCGACGTTAAGCTACGGAACTGCTTTCCATTCATCGTTGCCAACTTTACTGGGTGCATTTCACTCAGTGTGCCCATTAAAATATATGCAGATAGAAACAGTGACTTTGTTTCTAATGTTGATTTCAAAAGTACCCACTTCATCGTGAACAGCCTTTAGCTGGTTTTGCCACGTTTATAGGCCAAAATATTTCTGCAAATAGAATTTCAATTATTTTTAATTAAATTAAAGTTTTTTCCAAGTTTAGATTACAAGAAAACAGACATTCAACCAAAATTAGTTTTGTCAGAACTTGATGCCTGGTTTCAAAGAAGCAATTAATTATTCAATATTCAAGCCATAAGGTGTAATTCGACCAAAATTTTTGGGGCAGGTAATAAACCGTTGGTGGGGGGGGAGGCACTGGGTACAATCTTACTAGTGCAGTAACATTACACTAGAGACAGAGGGGCAACGGTGGCTGAGCAGTTAGCGTGCTCGCCTCCCACCAAGGCGATCCGGGTTCAATCCCCGGCCGGGTCACTCCGGATCCTCGCATGTGGGAATCGTGCCGGACGATGCCGTTGGTCGGCGGGTCTTCCTGCGGATCTCCCACTTCCCCCGCCCCTTCATTCCGGCGCCGCTCTATACTCACCTCAATCACCCTCATCGGCTCTCAAGACCTCGATGTTAAGAACCGTTCGAATCTCTTCACTCGCTCACTAGAGAGAGAGAGAGAGCAAGTGGAATATCGTAGTAAAATATATTTTTCGAAATAATTTTAATATGAATGTTTATTTGTTCATGGCAGTAACGATTGTCAAAAGCGAAGCCCATGTACGGATGACATACAGCCCGGCCTATCGACATACGCTTAATGGCATAATTAGGACTGATGACGTCATGTGCGGTGACACAAACATTCGTCACAAATGTAGATGCTTTCGCGATGGAAGCACGCGGTTACAAGGGGAAAAAAAAATTTTTGCTCCGTGTTCGTTAATTACTGCTTACGACTGTACACTCCATCTTATTCACGACTTTCTTACAGCATGATCTAATCTATTCAGTTAGCTCGTTACGTTCCTATCAGACCTTTTGTTATCAACTAGAACATCAGAATTCGTTTAGGCGCCTTAGTCTTTTTACCAATGCGGTTAAACACCGAGGTTGATATACACATTTTTTTTTTTTTTGCCATTATCTTGCTTATTTACAAGGCTAACTTGTGTTAAAATCTAGATTGACATTCAGATTTGAGACTATAGCGGAATAAAAGCCGGACAAGAACCAGGAGGGTAGGTGAGGCTCTTCCATTATATGACGAAACAAATAATATTTTTGTATGACGAACTGAAGAAACGTCATATGCTTACGTGTTGCCACTTTAGATATTTCCCGCCGTTTAAGTATCAAGAGCCTGTACTTTGACACACTGTAAGATTTTTCAATTTGTTTAACCTACATAACAAAAAAAAAAAAAAATGCAGGGCTTTACAAGGCATATCTTGAGAAGAGTATTTTTTACTTCTTTACTTCGACTACAGAGAAGTTTATAGCGACTTAACTGAAATTATATAATGTCTGGATTTAATTTATTCAGGCATGCCAAATAATGGTTACAATTTAAGCTGTTTACAAAGGAGGACGAAGTAATTTTGTGACACTCAAATACAATATATATGTCTCACCTGTGTGTATCGCTGCCGTGGGCGGAATTGTATGGCGAGAAGCAGCACGTCAAATTGCATCAGAGGGCTGTTCTTCTCGGCATGCATCCACAGGCATACCCGTTCGATGGGCTGCCAAGCGTATGTATAACACATTTTTATATTATTAATAATATGTAATGTTATATATTATATTTAATATAATATACTATATTTATTATATGTATAATATATAATATATACCATTATATATTTTATGTATAATATATTATGTATCATATAGTATTATATGTTTAATATATTATATATATCATATATTATAAAATATATATTATATAAAATAATATATATTATCTATTATATATAGTACATATTATATGTTATTTATATTATATATATCATATAAATAACATGTAATATGTACTATATAATAGATATAATATATATTGTTTATAGAATATCATATATATTATATATCCTATACAGTATGTATCTAAATTCGACCCACAAACTTCGGCTGTAAGTTATTCACGAAAAAATAAGTTCAAAACATATATACAACCTATTGGTCTAAAGTGAATAATAAGGGTGATACACATATTTGAATTTGTACCTGGAAGACTTGTTTATTGAAAATATTAGAGATAATATTTTAGGTTGAACATCGATGGTTAACTGAACGTAGTTTTTTAAGCACCACAACACTAGTCGGTGTCATTCAATTATTCCATATAAATAATAACTGTTACTGCCCCTATATCGAACTGGCATCCATGTCACGGTAGCATATTTGGGATTTAAAGCAGGCATTATTAATCATTATGTCACAATTTACAAAAATGTACCCTTGTGTAAATACACTAAACCCCACCGTTTTCGAGTAATTCGTGTTTTACTTTCACATTAATATTTAACCATACATGGCTGGTGGGACACGCACAATACCCAAAGACACACTTCGGCGGCTATTAAAGTGAAGGGAAGATTCTAGAGAAAAGTGCATTACAGTGGTACTGCAATAAACTTTTTCTTGTACTGCAACTTCAAAAATGTGTACCTCCCTTAGAATTAATTTAAGACCATAATATTATGTCGCATATGTGTTCAACTTCTTTTTTCGTGATTAACCTACACCCGAAGTTTGTCGGTCGAATTTAGATATAGACTATATATATAGACACATACACAGCCACTCTTCTACCCCGCAGAGGTATCAGGTGTATCAACCTCTACCTCACTCCATGACGTACAAATATTACCTAAACTACCCCTACGGAGCAGAAAGCGGTCTCGACTTGAAAAACCCAAATGCCGCGGCCCAAGCTCTTTCCCTTATAAATGTCTACAATCGAAATACTATTATTCGGCGTTTATGCATTACTCATACTTTAAGTTTGGCATTAATTCAGAATACCATACAGCTGCTCGCCAGGCCATGTCGGGGAACATCCTTGCTGCCGAGTGTCAGCTCGCTGTATACTCCGCCCCACTTGACGCCGCCAAAAGGAGAGCTGCTGACGGGTCGTTCACCTCGGTGCCTCCACGCAAGCATACGCGGATTTCTTGTACTCACGAGCATGTAGAATCGCACCGACACACTCCGGAATATTCGGCGCGTTTAGTCTTTGTGCGAAAGTGCGGGCATGCTTTCAGCGCTCGAACCACATGAAACTACGTTTACAATCAAGCCCGCGCAAGACGAGTCGCAGAGAAATGCTTAAAGTTACTTTTCTAGACTCCAAGGAAATATTGCAAAAAAAAAAAAAAAAAAACACGGGCCGTTAACCTACGTCACAGTTACTACACGTGCACTTTAAAATGCTCGTCCTCGAGCCACGTAAAATAGGCAGTTTCACCAGCGTGGCAAAATTCAATTTCACGAGCCATCAGTCACAAGTCGCGGTCTCACAGATATTTCCGCGATTTTCAGTACGCCCGTATCAAAGTGAATATTATTTGTACAAGCAGCTTTCTCACGCATACTACGTCCGCATCAAGTTTACGTCTCTGAGATACTTGGCCCGTATCTCACGAGCAGGAGTTGCGCGCTACAGGCAAACGTAGCAACATCGTTTCTACGTTCACGTCGGGCATCCTTTAAACAGTTAATTAGTTTGCTCCTGAAAAATGTTACGGCGACGTTCACTTGCTCGCGTGACACACTGCACATCGCGACCGGAAAGAAATTGCATAGCAGTCCCATACTGCTAAACGTCCGCCCGACTTCCCGATACTGTCCAGCTCCGTGGTCGAGCACACACTCCTTCGGCCGTCTAAACACCGCAGCGGACTCTCACACACTGGCTAGGGCGCGCTGTCAAGGCCAGGAGACGTCGCGGTATCCCGCCACCCCAAGCACCACGGTCGCGACTCTTTACAAATCGATTTGCACAAATAATATCGATTGCAAATATCATACACAACAACCATAAAAAATACGTGCCTTAAAATTCATAATAGATTAACACTAAGCAATAAGAATAATTTTACCGTATAAACTATGTGCAATAAAATACATACTGGATTAATAAATGTACCGGCCGGTATATAACCAAATATAAATACACATAAAAACAGTAAATACGCAGCGCTACTAACTGTGGTGCAAAATTACTAAAACCCATACATTTTACTAGGTGACGATATATGAATCGTCACAAGGAGTAAAAAATTTCGTATTAACAGGGAATAATTCACAGGTGGTGTTTTTCAACATCTCCTGTGAAAGCTGATCACTATCTGAAACACTAGCATGTACATGCCTACCATTAAATGTAGCGTGAAGAGATTTGGACGACTCTTAACATCGAGATCTAGATCTTGAGAGCCGATGGGGGTGATTGAGGTGAGTATAGAGCAGCGCCGGAATGGGGGGGGGGGGATGGGAGATCCCCAGGAAGACCCGCCGACCAACGGCATCGTCCGGCACGATTCCCACATGCGAAGATCCGGAGTGGCCCGGCCAGGGATTGAGCCCGGATCGCCTTGGTGGGAGGCGAGTAGGCTAACTGCTCAGCCATCGTGCCCCCCCCCCCCAATACATGTAGCAAATAGTCAATTGTTACCAAAACATATTTGTTTGTTAGATACCAATAGCCAACGTTATGACTCTTTCTCTGAATATTCACCCTCTTCGAAATCCTAAAGATTTATGATTACGACCAATGTTGATATATTATATTTTACTCTTATTGGTCCTTGTAATAAAGTTCCTTCAGTTATGTCACATCATTACGAATCACCTTGTATATATAGTTTCTTTGTGGCGGAATTGTTCAGAATATTGTGCCGCCGGAAGGAAAGATCCGCTATCTCTTCGGTGCTATGTTTTACAAACTATGTTGGAATGTATTTTGGATTCTTCCTCTCAGCTGTATGCCGATGCCAGTAGCACACGCATGTCACTTCTGGACCGTCAGTGCAAGAGTGGCCTAAGTTGCTTGTGGTGTTCACGGGTTAAGTACCTAATGGGTTAATTGTTTAATCCCTCTTGGATTAATTACAGGTAAAGGGTTACTCACAGGTAAAGGATTAATTCTTTAATCGAAGGGGTTAATTCTTAAATATGTGTCCAAAGGGTTAGATGTTCACCCTTCGACATCTGACAAGCGACTGATCTCGAAGGGGGTGGGGGCAGCAGCATATATGTGTTGACCTCGGGACAAGAGTGGAATAAGTGTCATTTTGGGGGAACAGCACCAGCATAGGTCCTTCGTCGGTGGAGTCAGGGTGTGCACTGAGATCGGCGGTCAGTCGTCGGCGGAGGCAAAGTTTGAAATGAAGTCGAGGGTGTGAGGGGGCGGGGGCAAACGTCTATCGTTGCCGAAGTCTGAGAATCGAATGAGCTGGGTTGATGGGAGAGGGGAAGGAGGGGATGTCGGAGGGCAGTGGAGAAATGAGCTGTGATGTTTGCTGAAAGTTCAGTGGGTGAGTGTTTTTAAATTAAAAAATATATCGCTTAAACGAACTGCTAGGACAAAAACCATGAAGTAATTGAGAAACACACAACATTAAATAGTTACGGAATATGCGATATTAAACCATTGTGTTGTAAGTTCTGCATAGGTGTAAACTACACTGTCTTATGTAATATAAGGTAATGCGTTAAAATCGTCATTTTATCAGAAATTTTACCAAACAAGCCAGAAAAAGTTACTTTGATTGCTACTTCAATTGATTTTAATTGATAGGTTTTTATCATCTGCGATTTACTGCAAATTATGATTGTTATTTGCAGGAAACAATCTCTCGCATGGTGTAAGTCTTGTCTCACGATAAAAAAAATAATGTGTAGGTCTATTTAATGAACGTGTAGGTATGTATCGAAATGAAAGTAGCTATTATTTATGACGCGGTTCATGGCTATAGTGTACGAGTCGTGTAAAATGCATACTCTTCCTAAACTTAAACTTAAACATAGATGGGTACGGAATAAATATATTTCATTTTGTGTCGTGTCCGTAAGGTCTTTGGCCATTATGATTGCACGAAAATGAATATTAATAAGTAAAATTACTGTATTATTCCAAGACTATTATTTGGTATTATTTAGAAATATGCATTTACTTTGTTATTTGCTTAATGAATCCCTACTTCAACATTAAGTTCATTTTTAGTCGTGAGCCATTTGGTTGAACATGAGATTTTTAGATGACTTATTATATTTATTTGTTTACACAATTTATTGAATGTCTCTTACATACACGAAATTCATTGTGTACCGAGCCAATGTAGGCGTAATTTCTTTTAATTTAAATTTTTTGAAATTTTTAATTGTTGCTAAGGTTCTACTTTCAGGATCTTCTTTCGCCTTCATGCAAACAAAACTAATATAAGCCTACAAATTTACTCCAAAAGGAAAATTCACAGTATTTGTGCACACTCAGATTGTCAACAATATTTTGAAACAGAACTATGTATTACTAAGCATTGCCAATACAACTATTTACTCAATTTCTATTCATATTAATTCCAAATAAAATGTTACAACTTATTGGTAAAATATAATTAATAGTTCATTTTGGTGAAGAATGTGATACCTTTTTAACAGGAGTATAAAAACAAATACACTACAGGCCAATAACGGATTGCTATATATAAATAGCATACACGAATGTGCAAAAAAAACCTAGTGGCAAGAGGTGTTACTATCAATATTCATCATAAATATTATTTGTTAGAAATTATTTTTCTCTGGTATAAAATTTGATATATTATTAATTAATTTGTTGTCTAATTTTTGGCAGTTGTTAAAATAAACTTTCCATTTAGAAAATAACTTTTCTTTAAGTAAAATTCATTTTGATGAAGAATGAGTTACTTTGTTAACAGGAGTTTACAACGATTGCAATATATGACACAATAAGGAAACAACTAAACACGTCATACTTTAGGTGATTGTTCAATGGTTTCGTTCAAAAAGTGTGCAACAGAACAGAGTAACACAATTTTTACTTAAGTGTTTCGTTATGCTAGCATACTATCTTTAGGTTATAATGTAAACACGATGCAAGAGTATTATCGGAAATGCTAAATCCTTCTGAAAAAGCATGGAATTTGTTAAAATATATAATTTCTTATGCGAGTGTAGTATGTACTACGTGTATATTATCTATGAGATTATTGATTTTCAGTATGGTATGCTAGATGTATTGAATACCGAAATATAGAATCAGGAAAACATTTGTAATTTTAACAGGTTATGGGCCAAGAATAAACTGAACTGTGGATATGTGAAATAAAACCGAATTTCTGAAGCACTCAAGATGTAAATATTCACACAAAGTGATTGAAATGACAATGTCCACACCAGTCCCAGTTCGGCAGTTATCGGAACCGAATTTCTCGAATTGGAAGTTTCGAGTCAATACCATTCTTAAGAAAGAAGAGGTGTGTGATGTTTTAGATGTTAAAAGTGAGGATGTTGAAAGATATATGTGCAGGCTAACAAAAATTTAGAGGCATGAGATGGCAAAGCCAATTGTATGATAGCAGTACAGTAAGTTTCTGACAAACATATTGAATCTTCGAGATGCCCCAACAGCAAGGGATATTATGTTATCCATAGAAAGTATTTTTGAAAGAAAACGTACGTTGTCCAAACTTTTTTGTAATGAAGAAATTGCTGAAGTTGAAGTTTCGTGAAGCGGAACTTCAAGGCCACTTAGTGGAACGTGAAAATTTATTACATGAACTAGAATCATTAGGTTCTAAATTAGATTGTAATGACAGGGCATGCTTTCTTCTTTTGACAATGTTAGAGGAGTAGAACATTGTTAAAATATCACTTGAAACAATGGCTGCTGGTATAACATTTGATTTTGTAAAGAGTGGACTTCTAGATGCAGAAATGAAAATGAAAGAGGCGTCTTATACGCCCTAGAGAATTTATGCCACTCACTTCAATTGTGACACAAACCAGGAAAATCAGGTGCTTCAAATATGGATCATTAAACAATTACTTAGCGATTGTCCAAAGAAACCAAATAAGCTGCAAAATCTGGTGAACAGTAATTATTCTGGGAAAGGAAGAAGACATAAGAATAGTAGAGGTAGAGGAAATATCAATGAAATGACGTATTCAGCTGCTAATGAAGAAGTGTCATTTATTGCGACGAGTGAGGTATGTGCATAGTCGTTAAATTTTCCCAATTGTAACATTCAGTGTATCCTTGACAGTGAACTGACCACCTTGTGATGGAGGAAATGGCAAAGTTACTAGAAAATATAGAAAAATGGGACAAACCAGTCACAATAAAAGTAACAAATGGGAATGAAATGTTTGCAAGGAAAAGGGGAAGAATGAGACTTTATGCAGGTAAAATAATTGTAAGTTACAGCCCTCATAGCTCCAGGACTGTCACATAACCTATTTTCAGTAAAAAGGATAAACAATGAAGGCAGGACTCTCGTTTTTGAAAAGGATGTAGCAACAATCACAGATAAAGAATCATTCAGTATGAAGTGTGAGAGACATGAAAACCTGTTCGTGGCTAATTTCAGTGTACCTAGTTATAGCGAAATGTGTTGTTTAATAAAATTTCGACAATTTGTGTCATCAATTACTTGGACATTTAAATAACAACAGCTTCAAGAAAATTAATCTACCACATAGTAAGTAACAAGTTATGCAGCCCATATACACAAGAGAAGGCTGATAGCTTATCTTCCAAAGCTATCGGACAACCTAAATCAGTAATCAAAGGAGAATTCTTACATAGTAAGATAGCAGGACCCACGAAAACACCAACAAAAGATAGAGCGATATTATCAAGCAATCATAGATGATTTTACTAATGCCATAACTGATTATTTACTTAAGTCAAAAGAGAAGTTGAAGTAAGCATTATGAACTATATTTGTGAGTTGAATTCAGGAGGTCATAATTGTTTGAGGCTTCGAACAGACTGTGGGGGAGAGTTCAATTCACAATTCTTAAGAAATTTTTGCAAATAGAAAAGAGTTTGTCTAGAGTAAACACGTCCATACACAAAACCAGAGAATTTAATTAGTAAGAGAGCAAATTTTACATTGATGGGTCGTACTAGAAAATTATTAACTGAGTCTAATTTTCCCAAACATCTATGAAGAGATGCAATTATATTTGCGAAATATGAGCTCAATTGATTACCAACTAGTGCTCTGAAAGGTTGAATTCCTACTGACAAATCTCATGGAAAATTCAACTGGCCAAAATTACGAGTTTTTGGTTCAAAAGCTTAGACATAAATGCTCCCAATACCAATCGACAGACTTTAAACTTGTGCAATCAAGTGCAGAATGTTTGGATATGGTAGAGTTGGTTACAGACTTTGGAATCATACTTTTGATTAAATTCTGATATACCGATATGTTTCTTTTGATGGAACTGATTTCGATTACACGTCAGTTGATCACACTACTGCACTTGATAAAAAAAAAAGCGATATAAGAAGACATAAACAAATTCCAATATAAAGATTTCAGAAGAGTTAAAAAATATCCTGAAAGCCCAACAAGTTCTGAACCTGAAGAAAACGTCAGTGAAGTGTCCCTAGACTCGTATGAACCGATCCATAGCAGAAGAATGAAAAAAAAAAAAATTAATTAATTCCAAATTCAGCAATCACAAACCATACACAGCATACTGTGTTGGTTTAAGAGATCGTGAATGATTACGAAGAGGCAATAAGAATGGGTGACAAATGGCATCAGATATCAACAATGAGGTTGAAGTACGTACATGTGACCAAGTGATTTGGCAGAATGGGGACAAGCTATTCATACACATTGGATCTTCAAAACCAAACAACATGTAACAAAAATAGAAAGACATAGTGGAAAATGATTATGTGGAATATGTGAGCTCATGTGAAAATATTAATGACAATTTCGCAAAACCATTGGGCACTTTAAAAAAAATCTCTTATTTTAGAGAAAAACCTAACATTCATAAATTTCCTTTCAGTAATTCTTTCTTTGAGATGAATTTATTCTGTAATTTCAGTTTGTCATTCTTGTTTGCGAGATGTTTATTGAGCAGAGATTAACTTGAGGGGGAGTATTAAAACATCATTTTCTTGCAAGTGTAGTATGACCTATGTGTATATTATATATGAGTTTATTGATTTTCAATATGGTATGCGAGCTTTATTGAATACCGTGACGGCATTTGAATGTCGTGGGGGTGGTAAGGAAATTCGCCACACACTTGGACTAGATATTTGGTGGCAGTCAATGCCATGAGACACTGGTTAAGGTGATTTTTGAGGGGTGGTCAAACATTGTTAAGGAAATGTTAAAGGACTGGAGTTCCCGACTAGGCACCAAGTAACATTATCAAGCAGTGCCAAGATGTTGCTGCTGTTGAAGTGGTTAATCTCATGGTGCTGCGGGCCAACTGCTCTGATGTATGTGATCCCTCGGTGAATTATGATGATTACCCTTCACTTGAAGTACTTATAATCGCTGAATAGTGGACCTATTTAATGCTGGCTCACATGCCTTAAATTGAGAACACTGTGAATTGATTACTGTCATTACTGACTGATGGTCTTAGACTAGATTGAAACGGGTTCTAGGGGACCCGTACCCCGAAACACACGAAGGCAGTGCTCGAAATGAAAGACATATTCTGGCTCAGAATGATGTAATTATCCTCACATGCTTGTTACACTTCACCATATATAAAAACCTACACTGTTTCCTGGCTGTTTACCACCAGGACGGCAATACTGAAAAAGGCACGAAGTCTACATGAATTACGTAATGAAGTTACGCTTCCCCAGGCTAGTCAAGCTCTGGGGAAGAAGAGATGGTATCTCCGGGGTGGCCGGGGGGGGGGGGGGGGGGGAGCTAAACACGTGAAAGTTCTAGTTAACTACATGCTATTGAAAATTAAAGTCGTTGGTGAAAGCAAAGTTGAAGGCCACCTGGAGCACACACCGACACTACCGCTCGCTTAGAGTGCTCGACTGCAACTAGTTCCCAAGGGTGTGTGTGGTGTCACCTTAGTGGTATGCAACCAGTTGGGCACTACTTTCTGTGCCATACAATTATTGAAACTTGCAGGAATACACAAAAATTGCAATTAAAGATAAATAAACAAATACTCCGAATTACATTTGGCATTAACAGCAGGATACTTGTTCTGAATACCTTGGAATGAGGGTGAAAATACGAACAGGAAAACATGTTCCATAAAACAAAATAAATAAACACTGGAAATATTTTGTAGGAGCATCTTTTAGTGTTACCATGTTTATTGGGTCTTTCACATAATTGAATAATTGACATTTTATTCGTCCTACGAAAAGCGGTTAGCGAATCTCCCATTATGCACACTCAGTATCCTGGGGGAGGAAGGGTAACACTTGGCACTGAACTGGAGTACCCTAACTTGCTCTTTACTCACGGCACCACACTACACTGGAGTAGAGTGTGCATGCTAGCTGGAGCTGATGTAGGTGTGTGGCATGGCAAACGGTCTGGAGGGTCAAGACACCATCATGTCAAATGCCCCCTCCTGGGAGACTGTTTTCTGGTCGCTGTCGATTAGGTGCCGCAGGGGCACCCCTTGCTCTCCAGGTGTCTTGGTAGCAGGGTGTATTGGCCTCTTGAGTGGCCTGCACAGCGTAATTGAAGTTTATGTTGTGGTCGACTTAGGCTGCCTGCTGCAGTGTGTGACGCTATGACATCGCCGCATGTCCGGCATGCCTGCAGTGACTGATGTTTAATCTGTGACTGGCAGTGGAAGGGAGAGCTGGGTGGCTCGCTACCCTCGCTACCACCATCACTACTTGTGCTAATGCTCCTGCTGCACTGCCGACCCGCTACTGCTGGTAGCGACCCAGTTGGGCAGTGATCGAAGAGGGTTGATCACCTGGCAATGACCCCTCGATGGGGGTTCTATGGCCAACCCCTCACCAGTGGTGGACACCTCCGGAAACTGCCCTGATGTCATCGACGAAGCAGTAGGTGGTCCCAGAATATCACCTGGTGTGGACGAAGTGGGGGGGGGGGGAGGGTGGATACCTCCATTGACGTGGGTGCCATCATGATGCTAGGTGCCATGATGCATGCAGGCCATGTTGCTACTTGTAGTGTAGGTGCCTTTTGTGGTGCTGGAAGATGCAGTGCCATCTGTGACACCTGGACTTGTACTCTGATTATCCCTGCAGGGTGCTGGTTCACCAGGCGACGTCAGGTCTTCGGTCCTTGCTGGAGACCCCTCCGAGGGAGAGCTGATGGACCTTCCTCCCTTGCAGCTCCTTGGGAGAACTTGATAATGAGGTCACCATCATGGATCATCGGGGCACCTTGTGCTACATCATCAGTGACGTCGTCAGGTGACAGTTGAATGTCATCTCGATGTGACCGTATGGTTTTCCTTCCAAGACAGACCGAGTAAGCAGTGGGTTCAATGTTATTGGTTACCTCATGCGGCCTGCTCCATTTTGTGGCGAAGACTCTGCGGTGGTCCTTGTGGGCCTGTGGACTATTGGTACACATGAGCATATACTTGTTGGCCTAAGTATAGCTGTGGTGGTAGCTTCATGGTGATGGGTAGCCATCGCACGGTGTAGCCATGTTAATGCTCATGCACCTCCTGGTGCTCCCTTTGGCATCCCTCTCATCGGGTGTCGCTGCTAACTGGGTCAGCATTTTTCCCTACATGCAGGCAGTTGAATTCACCTGACAGGGAGAAGTTGTGTCCCAGTAGCCCATCGGCGGGTGACTTACCAGTCTTGGTACTGATGCTCCGACAGAGGGTTAAAAGGGCGGCAGGCAGATGTTCGGCCTACGTCATGAGCTGATCACCCACATGTAGTCACATCTGTATCTTCAGCTCTTGATTGTGGAGCTCCATAGGGTTTGCATGGGGATGGTACACTGCCGCCTTCAGATGCTGAACTATGCAACAGGTGCAGTAATCTGTGTCCTATTTTCGGTGAGCAGGACCTTGGGGTAGCCCCACATACAGAATAAGTCATTTTGCAAAACTTTTGTAATGTTGTTGGCTCATACTGCTTACTGGGTAGGTCTCGACCCACCTCGAGAAGTTATCGGTGACCACAATAACAAACTGCTTACCCCCAGAAGATCTGGGGTAGGGTCCATTGAGGTCCAAACACACTGTCTCGAACAATTTTGTTGGTAATCGAGGCTGGTGTTGCTGCACTCCATCAGCTCACCAGTCTTTAAACTGGTTGTACTTAGTGCACTTTTGCACATGTTGGCATGCTTGTCTGGTGAGGCCAGGGCAAAAAATGTTCTCTTACATTTCATAGTGTTGGTTTTATACCTGGGTGTCCTGCCACATTGTTACATGCACGTGCTCTAATATTATCTTCCTTGCACTGGGGGGGGGGGGACAAACAATTTTCATTTGGTGTTATCACTGGGAGAACAAGTTTATAGCCTGCCATCTAACACTCGCCAGCATTCCACTGCTTGTTGTGCACAACTGTCCTTTTTCTCTTACATGAGTGTGCATCCCAGTTACACCTGCACTATGTCATGGTACAGCTTGCTCAAAATGATGTCAATGTTTTGGCATTTATTTGGTGCAAGCTTACCTCCAAGTGGTCGGCAGTAGAATTTATTCCCACTCTACATCGGCATGGACCATGACATCAGCCCTTGGTGATCTGGACAGTCTGTCTGCCAGCTGGTTTTCATTGCCCAGGACATGCTCCATCGCAAATTCATAGGCCTGAAGGAGCAATGCTCACTGTGTCAGCTTGATGTGTACCTTACACATGTTGAGGAGTCAGACCAGACAGCTGTTATCGGTACATAGTGTAAACTGCTGGTACACCAGGTATCACCTGTACTTCTTAACGGACCAAAACACAGCCAAACACTACTGCTCATTGACATAATATCTCCTCTCGATCGGTACAAATTTGGCACTGGCAAAGTCGATGATTTGATGTTCGCTGTTGTCGCCGCACTGATATAGCACTGCATCATGTCTCTCCTGGCTGGCATCTGTTTGCAGATACAGATGTTTGGTACTGTCGTACCTCGCCAAGGTCGGGCACGACCTAAACACAACTTAATTTCCCTTAAGACATTGTAGGTGAGACTCTCCCAATGAAATGTTGTTGCATCGGCAGCAGGTCTGTCAGCGGTTCGGTGACGACGGCAAAGTCCTGGATGTGCTTTCTGAGTCAGTTTATTAGACCGAAAAATTTCCAGATGTTGGTGGACACTCGTCGATCTGCCACAGTTGTTCGGGGTTCGCTTTGTTGCCTTCTTAGTTAACTATGTGTCCCAGGAAATCAATGCCTGTTTTACCTACATGGTATTTGGCGGTTGCAGATTTTAGGTCATTGATGGCTAGCCTCTCTCGCATGTGACAGGTGGTGGAGGTGATCTTCCTAGCTTGCCGACCATATAACAATGTCATCGAGTTAGGCGAGTGTGAATTCTCCGATGAGGCCATCCAGCACCGTAACCATCATCGCCTGGAAGGTGGCCAGCATGCACTTCAGCCCAAACAGCATGGCACAAAACTGGAAATATCTATTGTCGGGGGTCGTGAAAGCTATCTTACCATGGTCCTCCAGTTTGAAATAAACTTGCCAATATCCACTCTTGAGATCAAGAGATGACATGACCTTGGCTGGTCCAAGAGGACTGAGTGCATCCCTCATGATAATGTATGGTAGTAATGTACTATGTGTCACCTGGTTCACTGGCAGATAATCCACACAAAACCTCCATATACCATCTTTCTTCAGTGCGAGTGTTATTGCCGAATTGTAAACACTGTTCGTGGTTTCAATAATGCAGTCATTCAGCATTTCCTGTATTTGTTGCTTGATGATGCATGCCTAGTGCGGTAAATAACTATGCAGCGATGTGTATATATACACTTCTTGCCTTAACCATATTGAGCGCTTTGCCATCATGGTCCGATGCAGGATATCATGCTTTGAAATATGTTCTAGCATTCGTCTAGGAGCTGCTAAATATTTTCCTGGTGTCCTGGCAGTACATTGTTGTCAAAGTCCATTAGTGAAACAGCTGGTGTGTTATCGGCTGGTCGCTGGTCAGGATTATACACTGTGCATCGCTCTTTAAGCCAACATGGATGCGATATGCCATGGGTTCTACAATTATGTTTTGCTCTGTTAACCACGGCACACCAAGAATAGCATCTTCCCTGATGTCAGGAGTAATTATTGCAGTAGTAAAAGTTTCTATATCACACACTCATACTGTCACTCCTGCCTAACCTAGCACAGTGCTTGTGTGCTGATTGGTAGCTAACCATATCATGCGGGTGGCTGGAATAACATCTGTCAGGTGCACAAAATGAGATTGCAAAAATGTATGTGATGCGGCTATGTCTAATAATACGTTGCAATGATGACCGTTAATTAACACTAAAATGTGGATGAACTGGGAATGACTGCTACTGACCTGGTTTACTAGTGGTTGTTGTGGTGTCAAGGTGGTGTTTTTTCTCTGGAACTGGGGCCTTAAGGGCGTCCTGCTACCTTAACCCTGATTCCTGTTTCCCTGATTGCTGCTTGCATTATTTGTAGGTGAATTGATGTGGGGGTTATTCGGGTACTCACTGTGCCAATGTTACACTTGGCTATCACATTACCTATATGGCATGGGTGGTAGTTTACTTTTGTTCCACTTTCATTTATGTTACCTGCACTGTTGGTTGCACTGTTTTCCTTGCCATTGTTTACACAAGAAAGTTTTTTGAATTATTCCCTAAGTGTGAACTTTCATTATGGGGTTGACTGAAAAAAAGTGGAGTTGTTATTGTTTGGTCCAGTGTTTTGTCCCTTTTCACTATCCGAATAAGGTTTGTGGCTCCATCGTGCAGCAATCGGTTCCCGTTCGCAGGGCAGTTGGCATGGATTATACTCAAGTATGATTCCGGCATGCATCAGTTCGACCAAGCTGCTGTTGAGCAGGGTCACTAATGCAGCACATTATTCTTGGCGCACACTATCTGCTACTACTTCCAGTACTTCTCATTCAGGCAGGTGTGGGTGAATACACCAGACAAGGTGCACTTTCCTGGTTATGAACATTGTCAGCTTTTTGTGTTGCTGTGTTTCCTCCAATGTCAACTTGCTCTGAGCTTGGAGTGATGTAAACGCCCCTCCAATACGGAATTGAAATGCATGAAGAAACTTCTCCCATTGCAGGACGTAGTAATTAATGGACTGCCACCAAGAGTGCACTTCTCCGGATAGTTGTGGTCTGTCACAGCTAGGCCAATCCTCCGTGTACACCTCATAGTGTTGTAATCATGATGTGCTATCACTTAAGAATCCTGATGGGTCCTTGGTGGGTTTTGCCTGCGAAGGCCGACAGCGACAGGAATCATGGTGGTGTGGTCGTAGTAGTTGGTCCAGGTGCAGGTGCTGTGGTGGCTGCATAAATATGCACTCTTGAATTTGCTCAGAGAGTGCTGTTGGTGAAGAGGAGAGAGATTCGATGAATCTGAGATCTTCAAGGATGTGGTCCGTACATATGGGAGGCGTACCTTTGACTACAGTAAGCCCTTCACGGGGTACATTGGTCCAGTATTACTCCTTCCGGCCGACATCCAAAAACAAGAACGAGCCAGTCCCGATAGCGATAAAACTGTTTCCCCTTGAGGGAAACCAGTCTGTGGGCGGGATTCTGCAGGAGGGGACCGAAAAGGGGCCCACAGCCCCCCTCCCAGCTGCATCGGTCACAAGGATTGGAAGAACCAAAAAGGGGAGAGTTCCATCAGAGAATGATCCACACACCCCTCCCACCCACTTCCATCAAACACCGATTAAGACGAACCCGGTCATGATTCACCTTTCTTGATAGGAGAAGGTATTATCCAGAAGAACCCGATGAAGACTGTGGCAGATGGCACCGGAATGTGAATTGGAAAACCATGGTGTGACTAACCAGACCTCACTGAGGTCACTAGGAGAATGAACTGAATGACTGTTTGTGTGAATCTGAATCATACCGAAAGACAGCAGTGTGGTGTGACTAAGCCATTTGCGCTCGAAGGTGAGGTGGTGGAGAATGTGTCTGGTTACGGGCATTCCCCAAACTAAGATAGTGCACAGTCGAAAGGACTGGGCCACGAATTGCAGTTAATGGGGTACCGTCATGCATAATTTTATCGTGAAAGTAGTATAAAGCACGGATGCTGTAGTTAGTTGTATATGTGAAAATATTACTGTTGTTTTGTTTTTACTTTTCGGAGAGTATGACGGTTTCTAAATTGCAAATCTTCTGGTGGACCCTGAAGATAATAGAGCCAATTTAGCTTTTTCCTTGCGGGGGTTAAATGAAATGGCTAGAAAGTAGTGCTCTAGGTATAAACTTTTAATAGGTATTGGCCACCTAGAGGGGAGGATGGAGAAGCCAGTGCCGGTTCCACCGAGAATTTTGCCTTCACATGGCCTTGTACTTGCAGCTAGTTGAGCGAAGCTGGGTGTAGGAAATGTCATGATTGGTGATAGCAGTGAAAGTTGCTGCATGAAAGTTGGCAGTACTGGGTGTATTGTTGGTGGGAAAACATGCATGGGAAAATATGGGGTGATTGGTAGCAGGTAATAAGCAGATGGCATAAGCGGGAGAGGTGCTGAGGTTAAGGCCGGCTGATGCGTGTGGAATGGGCGCGCGACGCTGTTGTGTTTACCTTGACCATGTGTGCATTTTAGGTGTGTGGTTGTTGCAGTGTGACATAAGCAGCTGCTGTGCATTGCCGACATGTGAAATTACCATCCTGCATCATCAGTCTCTCGCTTGGCTGTAAGCATTGCTCATATATGCGTACCACACACAGTCGGCATTGAACCATATCACTGTTCTCGTCTCCTGTATACATTAGGCGGTGACATTGTGTGGGCCGGTGATCTTGACAAGTCAGTAAATCCTCATATCCAGGTGAAATGTTCTATAGTTGCTTATTGTAACTGCACTGGTTGCACTGAACGTTCGGTTCCTTCATGGTTACGAGCTCGTTCGTGGTGATTCACACTGTGTGGAATTGTTGACACAGGGTACAGGGAAGAGTGGGCGTACTCAATCCACTACATAAAAAAATTAGCCCACAAAATGTTGTTACTGAAATTATGCGATTCCAAATTTAGTGGCTCATCACCTGCCGAAATTTTTAATGTATTTTGGTATTGTTGTTGACTTGGCACTTTGTTTACATTGGAGCTGTCCATCAACTCTTGGTTGTTTATGATGCAAGGTTGGTTTGGCTGGACGTGGTCGCACTTACTAATTCGTATTTTACTACAACATTCTGTGGGATGGGGAGCAAACATTGCAAACACCGGGGTGTCGGGATACCTACAGGTATTAGTCCGGCCATGGTCGCCAACACATTGCGGCAACTGGTGCAGTGGTGGGGGCCTAGGTCACAGTCTCCACCTACGCGGCTGACGTCCTACGCCTGCTGGAGAGGTGTACCACCCGGCAGTGGTGGAGGGGGAAGTGCGTGCTTGCGCACAGAGCCATCATTTCGATAGATACTTCCAGCTACTGATGGTGCCGAAGCGGGGTAAGGGACGAGTGCGACTGCGCCTGCATACTCGGCATAGTTTCCAGCGCTGGAGGGGTGGAGGAGGTGGTGACCCCTCGCCGTCCTACAATGGACTACTTGCTGCGAATGCCCTTCGCCTTTCGCACAATGGCGACTGCAAACTGCTTTTGGCGCACTTTTCATGCTACATGGTGTGGCATCTCTAGGCATCTTTCCAGCATCTGGAAGGTGTCAGAATGCTGTCCTGAGTTGATTCCACTCCTCCCGATGCTCTCTTGCTGCTGTCGGAGGGGGGGGGGGGATCTGTGAGGACAACTTTGAAGGAAAATTAAAGAGATGATGGAAATTTCGAAGATATTCATGTTCAAAATTATGAGGGATCATAAGAGAAATACGCCACACAGAAGGCAAACATTTGACGACAATTGAAGTTCGTGGGAAGCTGTTAGGAAATTCGCTACACGCTTGGGCAAGTCATTTGACGACGGTCAATGCCATGAGACACTGGTAGAGGTGATTTTTTTGTTAAGGAATTTTTTTGTTATGTTCATGACTAGGCACCAGCTACCACTGTCAAGTGGTGCCAATTAGTTTCTGCTGTTGAAGTGGTTAATCCCAGGTTGCTGCGGGCCGACTGCCCAGACGTATGTGAACCCTACGTTAATGACGATGATTACCCCTCAATCGAAGTACTTACATTCGCTGTATAGTGAACCTTTTAAGGCTGGCCCACATGCCTTAAATTGAGAACACTGTGAACTGATTATTTTCATTGCTGACTGATGGTCTTAGACTGGATTAAAGCGGGTTCTAGGGGACACATTTCCCGAAAGTCCGAAAGCAGTGGTCCAAAAAAAAAAGATGATATGTTGCTAACAATGATGTAATTATTCTCACATGTTTATTAAACTTCACGGTATGTGAAAACTACACAGTTTCCTGGCTGTAGCCCACCAGGACAGCAATTTCGGAAAAAAAGGCGCGAAGCCTACATGAATTACTAGGTAAAGTTACGTTTCCCCAGGCGAATCAAGCTGTGGGGAAGACGGGATGGTGTCTCCGGAGGGCTAAACTCACCAAGGATCCAATAAACTACATGCTACTGAAAATTAAAGTGGTATGGTGAAAGTAAAACTGAAGGCCACCCAGAGTGCCCAGCGACTCAACCATTCCCTTAGAGTGCTTGACTGTAACTAGTTCCCAGAGGGCAAACGTGACGCAGACTTGGTGGCATGCGATCCGCCGGGCAGTACTTTCTGCACCAGACAATGATTGAATCTTGAGTAAAATCTCAAAAAAAAAACTTTCAATTACAATTGACATGAATGACACAATACTTGCTCTAAATGACATGGAATGACATGTGAACATATGAACTGAAAAACACATGCACTTAACAATAAATTAAATAAACACTGGAAATATTTTGTAGTGGCATATTTCAGTGTTCCCATATTTATTACGTCTTTCACGTAATAGAATAATTGACAGTTATTCGTCCTACAAAAAGCGGTTTGCGAATCGCTCATTATGCACCCTCACTTTCCCGGGGGGGGGGGGGCGGAGGGGGGTAACACATGGCACTGCACTGAACTGCCCTAGCTTGTTCCTTGCGCGTGGCACCACACTACACTACACTGGAGTAGAGCGCGCATGCTGGCTGGAATTTCGGTGGCTGGGAGGTGTATCAAACAGCCTGGAGGGCCAGGACATCACGCGTCAACTGAAAAATAAAATCTTTTCAGCCTTTATAATCTTAACAGAATTGGCCTTGAACAAAACGTTTACAAACGAACATCAATATTAATAAACGCGATTTTGACAGTTCTTATGGCAATATTCTTGGTTCAAAGTTGGGGACATATGCAGAAGATTAGAATCTGTCTACTTCTTCTATAGTCTATGGTTTTTATGTAAGTTTGATTTTTTACAGTAAAAATTGCTTAGCTCAGCAACGACTGTGATAAATTATGGACACCGCTCTTTTTAAACATAACTTGCGTAAATACAGGTATAAAAATTTCCTTTTTTTTTTTTTTTTCCGAATAACATTGCTGTACTTATCAGAAATGTTACTACGGATACTGAAATACATTAATTTTAATTTGCATTATTTGAACTTCTGCAATAAATAATTTATTTTAATTATTAGAGATCGTATTTTGTTATGACAAAAAAAAATTAAACGCAAATTGGCATAGTTAAGTTTTAGTATATTCTGGTTGGGAATCTCAATGCTTTTAGATTGGCGACTAACCTTTTTCGCTACCGGATGCACTGGATGTCACATGTGTACTAAAGTAACTTATATGCTTAAATACTATATATTAATGTAGATTAAGCTAATGTGTACCGGAATTTCCGGTTTCGCGTGTAAATAAATGGTACAATTATAATTTACATAAAAAAATATAATTCCTGTACCAAATCTTGCGATTTGTATTGTTACAAACTTCGTAAAGATTAAATTCTGTTCTTCGCACTAGAGTGGAAATATAATGAAGTAAGTCCACATGTCACATGTTCACAATATTCGGTCGTAAACGGGATCTAGCAAAATGTTGGCCTACACAATAATTGTTTTATTTAAATTTAAGACATGTGAAAAAAATTGTGAATTTGCTAGGAATATTATTTTTAGGGTTTCCCTTAAGGGAAATGATAAAGTGCCTTTTGATGGCAGTTACGTTCATTTCGCACGTAAATTGTTAACGTGTTACCATTGAAAATAGCCAAACACAGTTGCATTTTTTAGTGTTTGCTCTTGTAAACACCATTGGAGAGCGTGTATAGTAGTTACGAAATGAAGCTAATACTTAGAAGTATAGCCAGGGCAATTATATTTCACAATTAGAGTCAAACACGAAGTTCTATACACAAGTAAAAAATATTTTTCCATTAACGCCAAAATGCGACATCTTTGCTACACCAGGAGAAAATTTCGCAATGCCAAACTCTCCCGTAAGAAATCTCGTCACCGTAGTTTATTTCTCTTAGGAAACAACCATCGAGAAGTGGAACAAAATTATTCCGCATATCGAGTGGCGTCTTCTCTATGGATGTCGTCTATGAAATGTTCCTCTTTGCAATGACAGCTTTTCTGTTGTTTCCCGACGTCGGTTTGGTGAAGAAGTCATTTGCAGAATAGGCTGGAGTTTGTTCGAAGGCGTCTGCACGTTCCTGAGGTCGTCGTTATTTTCCCAAGGTCAGTATTCCGGCTGGTAAAGGCGGCGGGTATGATGGATGCTGTAGTATATTTGCGGTTCCTTCACACTTTAATCAAACTTTTAAAGATAAATCACCCCCCCCCCCGCTCATGACGTGTTCGGCGGTTTCCCGTACACGTCGTGCACAGCAAACGTTTCACACCGCTGTTAACCCGTTCGGCTGCGCATCGATTTCTGGGCTCAAGTGTCGCAAAATCACGTAATTGTGAAATAACGTGCAGCTTTACTTGTGTTCAAGTGCCGTGGAGCGTGCTGCTTGCTCGATGTAACCGTTAGTGGCACTTATGCCTTGCTGTGCACGATAACGGTCATAAAATTTAATTCGTGTACAACGTGTTCGCCATCGCGGACGCTGCGACCGGAACGGTTAACATAAAAGTATCTTAAGTTTTTTTTGCCTGTATGTAATCTATTACTGATATTTCATTTATAATGAATGTGAACGAAAATCTATGAGAAAACATCTGTGTTGGTAGCGCCTAGTAATAGATTAGTTCTCGTGCTAAACATCATTACAACTGGGTGTGCACGAACTCGGCGCGTTTTCCTTTGGCGTATTTTTCCTAGACTTTGTTGAGCTTCTGGTTTGCACCAGGCGGAGGGATACCCTGGAAGTAGAACTTCAGCAGGGGCTTCAGAAAAGTGTGAAGTAACCGCGAATGGATTGTATGCCAGTGACGTTGCTTAAGCCCGACGCACACGGTACGACTTTTCCTGCGAGTTTTGCTGAGAGATTATTTAAGAGCTAGGCGAGAGGCTATGTGACTTGGATACGCACGTTAACCGACGCTGGATTTCTCGTCAATGGTATGGGTTTCCAATCAGCAGCACCGGTAGCTATAAAAATTTTAACAGCTGGCGAAAGTAATAAACAATTATCTCTGTACTAAAATTGACGACTGTGAACAAGGGAATGGTTAGCCCGAAGAAGCGAAAACTAGCAGTGTTTTTTTTCTAATAATTCGGGCGAGTGCACAGATAACCTCAAAACTGTATACAAGAGTGTTTTTTCTACAGGCTGTTCGCGGTAAAGTGAGCACTTTTGAACACCCTCTCATTTTGAATAATAGTCAATAAATATATTTTATTGTAACCTTAGGGATTAAATTCCGAGTGCAGTGGAAAATATACACTGTTTTTATTACTAATATGGCAATGTTTATTTGAAAAGGTGGTTATACGATGAACAATGGCTGAAAGGAAAAAGTCACTAGGACCTCAAAAGTGCTCACTTTACCGTGAACAGCCTATACGCATTTCTTAACGCTGCCGAAAACAGTAGTGTTGCAATGTAAATAGGGTCATGTGACGTGTTCCCTTGCTCTCATTGGCTGAGATCGGAAACTAACAAAGAAAAAAAAAAATTCGATTCCGATCACCGAGAAATGGTAGACTAGCCAGAAAAACTGCACGCATGCATCGATATTTCCAATGGACAAGCACATCTAACGCCAAGCAAAACTCTACGCATGCGAAATCGTAACGAAAGTTGTTCCGTGTGCGGAGGGCTTTAGGCTCAACTCACAATATTCCGTAGCGTCCGTCAGTCAGTCATCCGTCTGAGTTTTCTTTAGTTGGTTATAGTTTGGTTGCAAGTACATTTTCAGGAGAGAAGTGTTTCGAGGAAACATTTTTTTTTACGCGATAAGAATTTATACAGTTTTTTTTTTCTCCCTGAATTTACCGCCAAAGATAGATAAACACAGATCAACCGCCTTGCATTTTATTTCGAAGTGCGTATTCACGTGTGAGGAATAGATCGGTTGAATGTCACGTGACCGACGGACGGACGACTGACGGATGTGACGGGCTATTGCGAGCATAGACTAAAAACGAGCTCGACCTATTATTCGTCTTCTACGCATTTATACAGCATATGCCTGTCCCAAAGCAACACAGTTGTCAAAGTCATATGGTCAACAATGATAGGCGTGTTGGTTTATATCTTAATTTTTAAACGACAAGCGCTATTAGGGCCTAATTTAATAAAATACTTTTAAGGTGGACTCACAGCCAACCGTCGTATTATGTCAGTCGCCCGTCCGTCCCGCAGTCACGTGATCTTCAACCAAACTTCTCGAACTTTAACTTTCTATGGATCGGCGGATGTGCCACCGCCATTACGCACTTGAAATAAAATGCAAGGCGGTATATACGTGTTATTGATTTTCAGTGGTAAATTCAGGAAATTAAAATATAAACTATAATTCAATATAAATGCCTATCACATAAAATTATTTCCCCAAAATGTTTTTCTTTGGAAATTGTATTTGTAACCGAAATACACCTCCAAGTAAAGAAACTTCATGATGTTAAGTTGTCACGCTGAAATGTTGCCGTACAGAAGGATTGGCGGACTACGCATTGTTGTGAATCGCTATCAACATACGGACAAAAACACAGGCGGGTGACTGACTGATGGACGGGCGACTGACGGACGCGACGGATGGTTGTGAGACCACCTTTACAAATTTGAATTTAATCAAAAAACGCATTACGAATTGGTTAGAGGAAGCATAAGAACATCTCCAAGCACATCTTTAATAAACTGTATTCTAACCACAAATACAATCCACGCCCTTTTTGCTAGTATTGTTGGCGGAAAAAAAGTTGAATGTTGGGGCTTTGAGACTGGCTGTGCGCAGCCAGCTAGGTCGGTTTACCTAATCTTTGCGAGTCCAGCATTAAGGCGATATTACACGATACCAGATTCCGCAAAAGCTTGTGCAAGGAGGTCAGCCATAGCTACCGGTATACGGTCTAGTGTGGCACCCGTCATGGCACTTGCCGCCTAGTACGGCCAGATTTCATACCAGGTTTGGTAATTGGACAGTAGATGTAAAAGGGGAGTTCTAGCTCACCCCACATTTTCATGGAAAAATCGAGCAAATTACCCTCAAATTGTCTATTTATATGAAAACAAATTTATGAAGACTGCAAGAATGGGGGTAGAAATATAAATGTGTTAATTCGAAATATGAGCTTATATTGTTGATAATAATGAAATCGTTTTTAGATATTTAACTTATTATAAGGATATTTCTCATTAGGCCTATAGCATTTTTTACATATTGTTGTGTTTGTCCTTAGTAGTTTTATAAAGAGAAAATGAATTTATAGATTTATTCTCTTTACATACTGTACATGTTTTGTTTAATAATTATCATGTTGAATATCATGTTGAATATCTACTATTGCATTGTGTAATTTATTATTTTTATCCTTTTCGAGATATCTATTACATATTTTCCACATTCGCATAGTATTTTCTCATTTTTTAACTTATAGCGACTGCTATCATATTCACTAAAGCATTTTTTTGCATTTTGTTGTATGTTTGACTATAGTAGCTTTGTGGAGATAACATGAATAGATAGATTGATTCTCATTGCATACTACACACGTCTTAGTTTAATAATCAGCGTGTTTAATTGCATTTGTATTGTGTAGTTTAGTATTTTTATGCTTTTTGAGAGAGAGTATAGAAACATATTTTCCACATTCGCATAGTACTTACACATTTATTAACTCATATTGATTTTTGTTATATTCAGCACATCATTTTTTACAAATGTTAATGTTCTTATCTTTTGTGTATTTGAGCGTGTGAAAACTTTCTATATTTAATACTTCACCACACTTTTAACGTTGCATTTCTTGATTTTCCATTTTTTATTTAATAAGAAAAATAATTTATTGAAAGAATGAAAAAATATTTTTCCTTAATGATTATTTTCCTTGGTAAATAAAAATATGGAATCTCTATTCTCAACAAGTTGAACAATTCGCGTTAATTCATCAGACTACAAGATCTAGAAACAAATAAATGGTTTACTGCTACAGATTTTGAAATTTATGAGTCTAAGTTTGGCAAAAAAAAAAAATCGTATTCTAGATGGTAAACTTAAAATTTCATTGCCAGAACGCTATGTCAAGATACGCGATACAAATTCTTTGAGACTAATACATGAGAAGGGATTTTATCTTAAATTTCATTGCTCGCTTGCAAAATTGCTATTTCTAGAAATCCAGAAAATTTTGCTTGAAAAGTGAGAAATTTGCTTGATTTTAACTTAACATTTTAATGTTTTTAAGGTGGCACAAATCCTGACCGACTGTTCTTTTCAAATTGGAAATTTGCTTTATTTTTGATTGATTTTGCTTATTTTTAGCTTAAATTAGCTTGTTTTTGAAAATCTAAAATTGGAGTCAAATGGGGTTTCTAGAAACTTGAAAAAAAGTGGCTTGAAAACGATAAAATTACTCGAATTTGGGGGATAATTTTCTCGATTTTTCCAAGAAAATGTGGGGTTTTTACATCTGCTTTGGACACGTTCTTTTTTCGTGGCAGGTTCCACACCGGCTTTCGTACCTGGCCAATCACACAGCAGTTTCAGAGCGTAGGGCGCTCCCCGTTGCTACTACTTGAAACGAGTTGATGAAGAAAGCGGAAAGGTCGCCTCCATCTTGATTATACATCCGTGAGGTGGAAACTGGAGATGGGCTAAACGGTTATTTTTAAGTTACGCGTTCCAACGTTCCAGTTACAAGTTGGTAACACGTTCCAGTATAGTGTTATTTTTGTAACAGGTTACTGTGAAACGTTTCAACCATTCCCGAAAGAACTTCTATCCTTGGCATGTGTAGTACACACATTCTAGGGGTTACACGCTTTATGATTGTTTTATTTGCATAGAACAACAATATGATCTGGTATGGAATACAAAAAAAAATATAACATAACGGTGCGTCTCGTTTTTCAAAAAATCAAATGTCCAGTTTATTCGCTCATATGCCGGGAAATGCCGAAGGTGTTTATATGTTAGCATTAATTGAAGTTCACTTGAATCTAAGGGAAAGTCTTGTATGCATGGCCTACATGTTATTGTTTGTTAAAAGGAAAATCCACTGTTTTTTTTATGTAGTCAATTTACGGTAGTTTACTATTTATATTACGCAATTTTCCGTAATTAAAAAAAAAGTAATAACAACTTTGGACCATCTACCATCTGTGTTTCTAGGAGGGTACCTAACCATCTGCGCTACGCAGTCGCACAGAAATATATAAGGAAAATAAAATTTTTTCCATAAAGCGGCTCTGAAGAGTGCCACACAAAATGCACTAATCAAATAAGTTTAAATTTAGCTTAAAAGTCAAGAACTGTACTGTATTGCTTTATATTGTAGTAACTCTAGTTTATAATGCCGTTTGCTAGCGTAATAACCATCGTATTTAAAGTATAAAATTAGTAGGAAACGTAACACATGCGCTTCTATACGTAAAACGCATTTTATTTTTAAATCATGGTTTAGCAACTTTAATAACGCGTTAACGATATTAAAAGTCACGCTACTGCATTTATTTGGTAATAAATTACAGATGATTTATACTGATACTTCAATTTTAATCTAATTGGGTTTTAAACATTGCCACGAACTTTCGGGAAGTTATACACAGTTTGTTCTTCTGAACTTCGGCTCCTCGACGTTCCAGAAAAAAAAAGGTTTACGCATACGCACAATTCCAAGCCGAGACGTTCCAGAAAATAACGTTTACGCATGCGCACAGTTCCAAGCCGAGACGTTCCAGAAGATAACTTTTGCGCATGCGCAATAGTCAGGCGTCGAAGCAGTTCCAAAATTAACACTATAAATTGTGGAACAAGATATTTGTGTGACGAGTTACCAAATTGTAACAGTTATTTATAACCGTTACGTTAAATAACGCCCATCTCTAGCTGGAAACTCTTTGAAAATCATTTAAAATTCCACAAACCGTTCTAAATACTTAAAACATGACCTACTCAATGAAAGTATTAAATTCGTTGTATTTATTGACACGAAACCTAGTGTGCGGGGTGGTATTTGCGCCGTCCGCTACATAAGAGTGTCTTTTGGGTTATCATTAAATTTTACTTGCGGATAATATCCCGGCACGTAAAGAAAAAACTGTATTTTGCAACCGGTCAGTAATTTTGTCAAAATTAAAAGTAACACACTCGTACTCTAGTGACTTCATGGCATTTTCAAGAAAATTAATAAAGCTATACTAGTAAGCAATCAATTTATTTAAAAGACCAACAGCAATATAACAATATTAATATATACCAGCTACTTTTCTTTCATAGGTCTACGCATGTTACTAACTGGTAGCAGTTCTACGAAAGGGGTTTATATTTACTAGAAACCACACACTGCACCGAGGGGTGCCAAATGCTAGTACACAAACTGCTGTCGTGTAATATGAATCTTCCATGGCGGCTCATATAGCGGTTTATATACCGGCTCGTGCACCAGGCCTTGTAGAAGCTTGTACAATAACCAAGTATAGACCATTCACGGTAAAATTAACACTTTTGTAAAGTCCTGATTAAGATCTACTTGCATGCACGTTGTGTATTCTTACTGTCTTATGTAAGATCAAAATTGTCACGGGCCAAATAACTTCATTCATGCGTCGGTCAAGTGATACTATGCAATTATTTGAAAAGTAAATATTCTACAAATTTTCTCACTTTTACACGTCGAAGCATTAAAAAAAAATAACAGAAAGCAAAAGAAATAATTTAAGTTATCAGAAATGATTACCTAACATTTTCATTCGATGTTAATATACATAACTACTTCCCATCCATCGTTATCAACTTAACTCGGCGCATTTCACTCCGAGCGCCCGTTAAAATATATGCAGGTATAGGCTGTTCACAGTAAAGTGAGCACTATTTAAGGCACTTAATTTTTACTTTCACCCAATTTCTTTCATCCAGCTGCTTTTTAATATAAACATAGCAATGTAACAAAAAAAACACGGTGTATACATTTCAACACTCTCGTAAGTTAACGCCTAAGCCTATAATAAGATATATTTATTAGTGGTTAATGCCTGTTGGCAGGGCCTTAAAAAGTGCTCACTTTACTGTGAATAGCTGATGTGGTAAATGGGCAGTGACTTTTTCCCAAGGTTGATTTCAAAAGTGCACACTTGATCGTGAACAGCCTTTACGGCTGGCAGGTGTCGGCTTAAAGCCGGCCCGTTTTCCCCAAAGTCGCTATGTCTGCCGGCAGGCAATGGCGGCAAGCGTTCGTCGGCGGAGGTCGCAGTCGTGCGAGGTCCGGCGCAGGGATGTGCTGCTCGCGGTTCTGTTCGCCAGCCGCAAGAAGCACGGCGGCGGAGGCGGCGGCGTCCTGCTGAAGAACATGTGCGCCGAGGTGGTGCCGCGCGGGGCGGCCGCCGCCGACGCCAGGACTGCCCACCGCGCCGTCAAGCAGTACCTGCAGGAGGCCGTCGACTTCGGCGTGCTCACCAAGGACTCGCGCCGCAGGTACAGGTGCGTACGACGAGAGAGACAGAGAGACAGATTCCTTCCGCCGTGGTGTGTGTATATATATATATATGTGTGTGTGTGTGTGTGTGTGTGTCAGGTACAGGTGCGTACGACGAGAGAGAGAGAGAGAGACAGATTCCTTCCGCCGTGGTGTGTGTATATATATATGTGTGTGTGTGTGTGTGTGTCAGATACAGGTGCGTACGACGAGAGAGAGAGAGAGATTCCTTCCGCCGTGGTGTGTGTGTGTGTGTGTGTATATATATATATATATATATATATATATATATATATATATATATATATATATATATATATATATATATATATATAGGCACTCCACGGCAAATTGAACACTTCTAAAAGACCTGCTTAAGATCTACTTGTTTACACGTTGTGTATTCTTCCGCCTTGTGAAAAATTAACATTGTCGTGGGCCTCATCGCTTTACTCATGCGTTGGTCAAAGTGAAACTGTGAAATTACTAAGAAAATAAATACTTTACAAATATGCTAAATATTACTCTTCGATGCATTAAAAAACAGAAAGCGAAAGTAATAATTTTAAGTTATCATAAATGGTTAAGTAACACTTTTTATTAGACGTTAAGATAGGGAACTACTTTCCGTCCGTCGCTACCGACTTTACTGGGCGAATGCCACTCGGTGCTTGCAGGGGAGGTGAAATTTTTCTAAGGTTCATTTCTAAAGTGCTCACTTTATCGTGAACAGCCTTTAGGTGTTGGTGTATAGAGGTTCGTTCACGGTAAACTGAGCACTTTTGAAAACCCTGCTTGGTATCTAGGTAAAGGCTGTTCACGATAAAGTGAGCACTTTTGACGTCGAGTCACTATCCCGACCTGCATATATTTTAACTGGCGAACTGAGTGACATGCGCCCAGTAAAGTTGGTAACGATGGAGGAAAAGTACGTAGTTTCATATCTTAACATCGAATAAAAAGCCTCAGGTAACGATTTATGATAACTGAAATTATTTCTTTCACTTTCCGTTTTCTTAATGCATCGAAGTGTAAAAATAAGCACATCTACAAAATATTTATTTTGTAATAATTTCACAGTTACAGTTGACCGACGCATGAATAAAGTGACGAGGCCCACTTTCAATGTTAATTTTTCATAAGGCGGAAGAATACACAATGTGCATACAAGTAGATCTTAAGCAGGGCTTTCAAATGTGTTAATATTACCGTGAACAGCCTATACACTTCCATGCATATTGTGTATTCTTCGCCACAGGTAAAGTTAAGACCGTGTTCCAATTCGCCGGGAGAGTACTCTCTTTGCTCACTCTTGACGTCACAGAGCGTCCCCCTTGCTGTCCAAACTCCGAGGAGAGAGCGCGGAAGGGAGAGTGGACGATGATGTACACTCGGTGCTCACTCTCGCACCCTCTTTCAAGTCTAACCTAAAATATCCAGACATGTAGTTTGTTGTTTCTAAAGCAGTGTTAGAAATATTTTAACGATTTAACTTAAGCATTGCGATTGTGTAATATGTAATAACATCTATATTCCGTTCGATAATGGAACATAACAAATTATGATATTTATTATGTTTACGTTTCATTTATGTCAATTGTGTGATATTATTAAATACGTAACAATTACGTTTTTATCATGCAAAAATGAAACAAATAAAAATAAGTTACTATTTCATCAAATACTGTACATTTATCCGAGGAAAGTGGAAGGCCAGCAATATTTTCTTTTTCACTATTTATTACCCTTTCTGCCAGAGAAATAATGCCGAAGGCTTACAGAGGGCACAAGTGAGCCAGAGTATGTCAGAGTGAGCGTGAGCACGCTTTCAAGTTAAGACACCGTCTAAAATATAATGAGCCTCGTCACTTTGTTCATTCGTAAGTAACGCGAACGTGTGAGATTTTTAGAAAATCACATAATTTTACACTTATATGCACTAGAAAAAACCGAAATGAAAATAAATAACTTCTGTTTTCACAGATATTTGCCTGAGACTTTTAAAATTCATCTTTAAAACAGGGAACTTATTCCTGTCAGTAGTTACCAAATTGACTGGGTGTGGTACAACCATTGTTCCCGTTAAACAATATACCTGACAGGGGCAAATAAATTTTTCCAAACGTTGATTTCAAAAGCGCTCCGTAAACAGTTAACAGCATTCAAAGCGAAAAACCTCTTGACGTCCTCAAAAGTAGCATAATTCGCTTTGCTGGAAAACATCAGTCAGCCGTTTAGGATTGATACATACAGCAAGCTCACTTGTAACGGGTTGTCATGATGCATCTTCAAGCGTAAGTGCTGCCATGATGCATCTTCAAGCGTAAGTGCTGTCATGATGCATCTTCAAGCGTAAGTGCTGTCATGATGCATCTTCAAGCGTAAGTGCTGTCATGATGCATCTTCAAGCGTAAGTGTTGTCATGATGCATCTTCAAGCGCAAGTGCTGCCATGATGCATCTTCAAGCGTAAGTGCTGTAATGATGCATCTTCAAGCGTAAGTGCTGTCATGATGCATCTTCAAGCGTAAGTGTTGTCATGATGCATCTTCAAGCGTAAGTGCTGTCATGATGCATCTTCAAGCGTAAGTGCTGTCATGTAAATTCAACTTTAATGAACGGCACTGGTACTCATATAAATAACTGTAACGGCTTCCTGGATTATATTCCAAACTTCGAAACAAAATTTAAAAGGCTTCGAAAGCTATGTTGTGTTTCTTTACACTTTTAAAAATCAAGCCCTTCGGCAAATCTTCCCATTTATTACGTGTTTGGTTGTTTCCTAAAAACGCAATGTATCGCAAGCGTTCTATACCTCTGTTAATGGCTGTTAATGATGAAGTGAGAACTTTTGAAATGAACCTTAGAAAAAGTTACTGACCCTACATCCATGTATTTTAACGGGCTCACTGAGTGACATTCGCCCAGGAAGGTTGGTAACGATGGATAGAAAGTAGTTCCATATCTTAACGTCGAATAAAAAGTGTTTGGTAACCATTTCTGATTACTTAATATTAATTATTTCGCTTTCTGTTTTTTTTTTTTTTTAATATTGAAGTGTAAATATGAGTAGATTTGTAAAGTATTTACTTATTTAATAATTTCACAGTTTCATTTGCCCGACGCATGAATAAAGTGATGAGTCCCATGGCAATGTTAATTTAATAAACGTGGGTTATTAATTAACAACAATGTATCTTTACAAACGTAATTTCATTAAAATTGTACTGTGTGTTTAAGCAAATGTATGAACAAGAGAACGCATTTTTTTAAACCAAGATAACGCACATTATTATCAAAGTGACAACAACATAGAATAATTTTCCTTATTCTCATCATCTGAGAACTTATAATATTCCTATTACTTGGGTACTACGTACTTTGGTACAAATTGCTGGTTATGGTTTCACAGATTAGATATGTAATATATTGTGGCTGAATTTAATTTTATATTTATCTTTAACATAAATTTCGGTGTTTGATTGTGTATTAAAATATATGTCGATGTTATTCCAGTTTTATCGCTATCCACCATATAATATTATATATATATATATATATATATATATATATATATACACACACACACACACGTATAATGGATTATATCTTTAAAATGTTGGCCTCAGTTGGAATAAAAATTTTAAAAAAAGGAACAACCAGCCGAAAGAAAAGACACATTATTTTTAAGTACGCCACTCGCGTGGCTTATGTTTGTACGTAACGACAACAAATAAAATAAAATAAAAGAAATGGAGAACATGCACACAAATAGGCCTACCGTATCTTTTATTCCGCTCACATTTCTACGTATTATTGGTTGCTATTTCCTAGTTTTCTTCCATTACTTATTCTAATTTATCTGACAGGGCTTAGTATTTTGTTGGGGTTGTGGCAAACATTCAAATCACAGAAACTTAAGCACGTTACACAATTGTGTTTCAAACACCTCGGGCAAAGTTACGTCGTGACGGATAATCAGAAGTGGCTTTCGAAACATAGTTTCGCCATAAAAAAAAACAGTTTACGGTTAAAACGTATAAATTTCACACGTCCAACATTTGCCATCACGTGCACACTGGTCCAACGTAACGTAAAGGCAACAATACTCCTCCACACTCAGGGGATCACGACACACGTGACAGTATATTTATTCCTGCCGTGGAATAACAGATTCATCACAGCGTCGTAATTTGCCTAGGCAGGTTTGAAAAATCAAAACGTGCACAAACACGATGCGGTACATTTCAATATTCTCCACAAGAAGAGAAAATAACGCTCCGTTCAGTCTCTCTTTCCTATGGGGAAGATTCCGTCGCCAATCAGTCATGTCTGCCAACTTCGGGTTTGGAACCGTCCCGCCGTTACATCTAAAGACTGTTCACGATAAAGTGAGCACTTTTGAAATCAACCTTGGAAGATAGTCGCTGCCCCCTACATGCATATATTTTAACGCACTCACTGAGTGACATGCGCCCAGTAAAGTTTGTAACGATGAAGGAGAAGGTAGTTCCATATATTAACGTCGAACACAAAAGAGTTAAGTGACCATTTGTGATAACTTAAATGATTCTTCTCGTTTTCTGCATTTTTAATGCATCGAAATGTAAAAATGCACAGATTTGTTCAATACTTACTTTTCTAATAATTTCACATTTTTACTCGTCCGACGGATGAATAAAGTGATGAGGCCCACGGCACAGTTAATTATATATAAGGCGGAGAACACACAACGTACATACAAGTAGATCTTAAGCAGGGCTTTCAAAAGTGATCATTTTACCGTGAACAGCCTATAAACTTATTTTAATAGGTATTCTAACAAAATCTCGTTTCAGTTGTAAATTACGAATTCAAAACTCATAATTTTTGCTGCAATAAGTATGACATATGGTACTTTTAAAAAAAAAAATCTATAATTTTCTTGCTGCTACTAGCGGTACTAAACTTCCAGAGAGAGAGAGAGAGAGAGAGAGAGAGAGAGAGAGAGAGAGAGAGAGAGACACACACACACAAGCTCCACACCTGCCTATTCGTTTCATCCTCGGAAGAAATAAACCACCTGTCACAAGTGCCTACGCACCGTAATTTGCGCAGATATTTTTAATTGCAACAATGCAATATGCTTCCTTCAGTGCTACCTAAAAATTTTAATTTGTAAATGGGCAATAATTTACAAATAATATACCAAAAACTAGGTTACAGCAGTATTTTATCTATGAACTATTTCTTACCAGCCATTGCCAGCACACCGCTGCTCTTACTGGTTTTAATTCGTATTTAATTCGAAATAAATATTACAAGTTATTGAAAATACCAAGTTAAAGTTTCATTTATGAGAGAATACAATACCTTAACGTTAACCGCAGTGTTATATATTTGTGTTATACAAGTTATTAAAAACACAGGTTGACATGTTAATCATCGGGAGATTTTTCAAAGGATCGTTCCGAAACACCCGAAGAAACCTAGCATGCACTATAGTTACGAAATTCGCATGGCGCGGCTGATGAGCGGAGTTCCAATGACACACCGCGAATCCCGCACAAAACCTCTATACCGTCTACCTTGGATCAGAATTATTACGAGAATTCATAAGGTCTCTATGCATAGACTGTTTTCTGTTAATCGAGCAGTTTTGAAAACTATCGCTGCCCCCAGTTGCATGCATTTTAAAAGGCACACGTAACTGGCATGCATCCAGTTAAGTTGGTAACGGCGGTAATAAAGTAGTTCCACATCTTAACGTATGTTAGGCGAACATTTCTGAATACTAGAATTGTATATTTCGATTTACGTTCTTTATGCACATGTGTACGAATTAGCAAATTTTAAAAATGTTAATTTTTTTAATGAGTGATTTTACATTTTAACTTGCCCGACGCACGCGTAAAGTGATCAGGCTCGTTCTATAGTTAAGTGTACACATGGCGGAAGAATACACTGTGCATACGAGCAGATCTTAAGCAGGGCTTTCGGTTCACCGTGAGCACCATCCTATAGTAGGCCTACATGTTATCACACTGGCCGCCAGGGGCGAAGTAAATCAAGCAGTTCCGGAACGCTTTCACTTTGAAAACAGCTTTGAAGGAGGAGCGGGGATGGAATACGGGTACTTATTTCGTAATTAAAGTGGGCAAATTAAAATAATGTGATAAATGGGTAGTTCGCAACACTTCATTTACGTAAAGATTCATTTTCAATCAACAAATGCTATATTTTGTATTTCACTTCAATTGTTGGACTGCGGAAATGAAAACAAGCGAACAAAGCTGACGTGATCTTGTTCCTCGTAGGAAAAGAGGTTTTCGGGATCATTATCATGGCGGGGGTTGAGGTCGGAGGGATGTGCTGCAATCTTGCCGACTGCAGAAATTTAGGTGAGTCGTGGTTTGAATTGTATTGCAAACTATGGTCTATTCACGGTTTCTTCGGCCTTTTTGAGTCAAACCTTTGAAAAATCTCCCCATATGTGACGTGCTTGATTGTTTCCAACATACGCCATATATCACACACGTTTTATACTTGTGTTAACGTAAAAGCTGTTTTTTTTTCCTGTTAAATTGAAATGCTATTAATATTTTATGAATAAATTATAATGATACATTTATAAATAATTAGAATAAAAACAGCGAGAAAACATGTGTGTTGGTAGCGCCTAGTAAGAAATAGTTCTTACACAAAATACTGTTATAACAGAGTGCGCACGAATACAGTGCGTTGTCCCTCAGGTGTAATCTTCCAGACTTAGTTAAGCTTAGTTGGCACGAGGCGGAGGAATATCCTGGAAGTAGAACTTTAGCAGGGCTTCAGAAAAGTCCGAAGATACCGTGAATCAACTATATGCCACGATGGTAGTTTAAAATCTAATAAATAAAATCTTCCCACATGTCTGTAAAATAAATTGTCATCCCCCCCCTCCCCCAAAAAAAAAACAAAGCATGTACGAAATTACAATGCCATTAATAGTCGATCGCTGTGGTTCTATTTTTCACAATGTTCGATTTTTTTTCAAGCAGTTTTTATTGATTGGGAATACACGATGCTTGGGCAACAAGAAAAATTTTGTCACAAAGCATTGTTGCATTGTCACTCCTGAGCGTCCTGGACAGAGAGGTACTTTTAGTAATTTTACTTTTTATGTATATAGTAAACATCAGGAGAGGTCCTAGTCAGCCATTTCAGGGGGAGAACAAGGTCGAATAAGGATCAGAACACAGGAGAACGTATTAACCAACAGTAAGTGAGTTCCAGCTAATGTCTCTGCAAGCAAGATGGTTTCGTCCAGTGAAGGGGATGGGCCAACCAGCTACTTTCATGTAACCAATTCCATTGTTCCAGTTACAAGTAGGTAACACGTTCTAGTAATGTGTTATTTTTGTAACGGGTTACTGTGAAACTTTTCTAGCCTGTCCCGCATGCGCCGTTTACAAATTCTGGGTGTAAGGTGGTTTACCAAATGCCGCATTTGGTTTTACTCAGCTCCAGTCGAATATTGACTGTGAACATTAAAAATAAAATATGTTATTGTTTTAAGTGTTATATACAGAACTTATATATTTTTTTAAATTTGCATGTGGTTATTGTATGAATTCTAGTGATGAGTGTCAGGCAAAAAGTGGATGAACGAATTGAAATTAAATCTTAAAACACAATAAATGCACTACATTACGTTATATTTGAATAATTTTGGGTTTGCTTTGCCGTTTATTAACATAATAACCCTTGAAAGTTGATTTTACTACTGTTTTAAAGCAGATGATTATCTGGAATCAGAAAATATTTAAGACAAGAGTGGACGTCTGTAATTAGCCAAAAAATCGCGCTAGGGGAGAGTTTCCGTCAGGAGCTCGACAAATTGCAGTACGCGTGCTGTTTTTACATGAAATAATTTTTATTACTAAACTTGTTTTGAAAATTTAATAATACGTTAAAAACCAACAAAACATTCGTTTTTGAATTAATCTAGAATAAATTAGTTTTATTTATACTGAAACTTTAATTTTCAGCTATCTGAGCTTCAAACAATTAATAGCACAGGAAATGACAATTACGCTGTTCGTTGTTCCAAAACGTGACGCCCAAGAAACGAACGTTTTCGCATGCGCACGGGGGCAAGTCGCTAAGGTGTTCCAAGAAATAGCTTCTGCGCATGCGCATAGCTGCAACACTATACGTTCCAAAAAAATATATATAACTTTGACATATGCGTAGTGTTTAATTTCCAGGTGTGGTGGGGGAAGTAGAACAGTCCCACAGCCCCAGCCGGTAAAATAATCGATTGTCTTGTTCTAATCGATACATAACAATTTACCGCAAAACCATTTATATAAACTTGATTAAAACTATTCTCACAAAAAAATTTTTGCAGATTTGTTAAGTATTTATTTTCTTAATAATTTCACATTTTCATTTGACCGACGCATGAATTAAGTGACGAGGGCCGTGGCGATGTTAACTTTACATAAGGCGGAAGAACACACGAAGTGTATACAAGTTGACCTTAAGCAGGACTTTCAAAAGTGCTAATTTTGCCGTGAACATCCCATACAAACTGACACTTGAACACCGGCCTGTTTCTGGAATGGTCTTCGGACAGTACTACCTCTCACTGGTGTACGCACGCAATGCTAATAATGCGCGCAACCAATCCGGACACCTGTATTCATGCTTACGTCCATTTCCCCTTTCGCTGGCTTCGCATGCCGCACTTGTATCTTGTAGACTAATAGGACGCCATATTAGATATCTCAATTGTGGGATAAGCAAATTTCATAGAAGTAGGTATTCTTTTACATCCATTAATTCTGTACATTCTATCCCGACATTTTGTAATCTGATATAATATTTCAATAGCAATTAGGTTAGGTTAAGTTAGGTTAGGTCAGCTTACAAAGTGTAGGTGGGCTTAGGTGAATATACTCACCATATACCATTTGACGAAATATATTTACCAAATAAATTAGAAACACATATATCCTTACGTATTGTATTATTATAGTTTCTAAAATATTCCAATAACTGCAACAATTGCAACATTATTCACATCACGTAAACAATTTAAATATAACATAAATGCAAAAAAAAAAAAAAAAAACTAAATAATTATCTCAATCTCAAAACGTTCCGTGATGCAGTCCAAATTCCCAGTATCATTTCTACATGCTTTTAATGAAACATTCTGTACAGGTTTTACTTCACCTCACATGACAGTACACCGTGATTTAAATGAAAACTCAGCCGGAGGTGGCCAAAATCTCTTTGATGGCTACAGATCCGCATACACGCAGCTCTAAAACAGCTGATTCGCAATAATCGAACTTGCGCCCTCTATTCATAAATCGCAAATTTGCACACGGTTTAGTTAAAATGAGAAGGTACAAGGCGCGCACATAACTTCGCTCACCGCTGACACAGTTTGGCATGCAGAGTTATACTGATTGTACAGTTTTTCGCCAAAGCTCTGCGTTCCTAGCGACGCATCTTTTGGGCAGCTTAGATAAGAAACCAAAACGCTACGCGTCAACGCATTAGGTTATATTTTCCTATCAATAGTCTACGTCGCCGACAGCGCAATCGGCATTTGCCATTTTTGCGAAGGGAACGTTCTAGAACTAATTTTGTGAAGAAAAAAAAGTGTGTTATTATTGACTGGCATGGAAGCAGTCGAGAAGTAAATTATCTTGCTGGCCGTTACAGCAATGTTAGACAACCTGTTAGTGACGTTTATTCTTGTAGAGGAGGCGATGTTGTCAACCGAGTTTTAATTACGAAACGTGTGTTGAAATGACGTTTTCTGAAACCGTGCATCCCCCATATTCCACAACAATGGTTGGCCACCGGCCAACTCAATCTGCTGTTCGTCCACTACAGCAGAGAATCTCACTGTGCTCGCAAGAAGTGCCATGTAGGTATACTATTCACGGTAAAGTGTGCACTTATGAAAGCCCTCTTATTTGAAATAATAGTCAACAAATATTTTTTACTTTAATTTAGGCGCTAACTTTGGAGTGCGGTGGAATATACACACTGTGTTTATTACTTGCGTTGCAATATTTATAAAGGTGGTTAAAGGATAAAATATGGCTGAAAGAAAAAAACTAACTAGGGCATCAAAAGTGCTCACTTTGCACGATGCAGCTATAATGGCGTGCCTTTGCGCATTGTGTGCACGTGCTAGCGCGCTCATTTTGCTGTCAAACGAAAGATACCGTCTAGATCTGTCGTTAGTTACTTTCATTTCGTTCTGTTATTTGAAAGAAAATATTACCCGTTATAGTCCGTTCACGCTTTCTTCGGCCTTTTGGAATCAAACCTTTGAAAAATCACCCTAGCCATAACATGACAACCTGTTGTGTTCAATCACTTGTATTCCAAAATTGTATAACCCTGTGATTAACGTTAAAGTACTGTGTTATTGAATAAATTAATAACCTACTTAGTATCTTCTATAACTTGTAATATAAATTTTGTATTGAATACGAATTAACAACAGCGAGAGCAGCGACATGTTGGTAACGGCCGATAAGAAATAGTTCACAGTTAAAATTACAATACATTTGTATTGTTAGGTAGCACTGACGGAAAGACATTTTATTGCTGCAGTAAAAAATATCAGCGGAAATTACCGTGCGTAGGCTCGCTATAGTGACATGGTGTTTTTCTTCCGTCCGGAAGATAAGTTTAAGCGAAGCGGATCGTGTCGCTCTCTCTCGTTTTCTCTCTTTTCTCTCTCTCGGAAAGTTTGTACCACCTATGTGGCAGGAAAAGTATAGATCTTGTTACTTCTAATTTCAGCACATTTTATACTAATTACAGCAACAATAATGATGCTTGAAATTGTAATTTAGATTTGAAACGAGATTTTATTGTTTAATACCTATTATACGTTATTTAGATGTGATGCGATGGCGCGACGCTTACAAATCCAGCAGGTTGGCAGACGTGGTGTGGAAAGGAGAATCTAGAATAACGCGCTTGTCCTAACCCAACACATAGCCTTACGACTGGCAGTAATGTGGCAACGTGTCAATGACACGGCGTGTTTTGAACGAAGCGTCAAGTTCGTACTCGTGTTTTTCAAACATCCTAGCAAGTTACAATGTTGTGATAAAAATGTGTTTCCACGGCAGGGTTAAAAGTTTGTGATCGCTGTATTTGAAAGGGTGTGGTGGCTGCGTTGTAATCGTTACGCAGGCCAGGTGTGTGTGTGTGTGTGTGTGTGTGTGTGTGTGTGTGTGTGTGTGTGTGTGTGTGTGTGTGTGTGTGTATTTCAAATATGTGCAAAATATATACGTTTTAACCATGAACTGGTGTTATGACGAAGTTACTTATTAAAATTCACGGCTGTTTATCACAACGTTGTACCTTAGCGCTAGGTGTTTGAAACACAATTAACGAGCTTACGTTTATGTAATTTGATTGTTTGCCATATTCCCAAAAAAATGCTAAGTCCAACCAAATAAATTTAAATAAATAATGAAATAAACCTACAAACCAGTAAGTACCAATGCATGTAAATGCTAGTGGAATAAATGTTACGGTAGGCCTATGTGTTTGCATGTTCACCACTGTCGTTTACATTTGTCGATGCTACGTACAATAAATAAGCGACACGAGTTGCGTGCTTGAATTTACTGTGTCGTTTAGTTGGACTGGTTGTCCCTTCGTTTTAATTTTTATTCCAAACACATATTAATAACAACAGGTTAAATACTATTGTTGTGTCTGCCACAGTTGTAACAAACACCGTCGTGGCTAAATATTAATGTGTATTATGTGTAACGTGCTATATCGTGTGTAACAAGTAGTTATAAAGCCGACCTAAATATTGTTATAGGCCTAAATTGTGAACATTCGTAGGAAATATGACAGCATTCTTTGAACAGCTGTAAACAGGAACCAACGCATTTGACAGTTATAAAAGTAGATGTCAGATGGCAGTGTTTATGTTTACGTGTAGCGGAAGGATACGTAAGCAGTAACCAAAAGTCGATATTTAGCAGGGCTTCAGAAAAGGCCGAAGTTATTGTGAATCAACTATAACGCTGACGACGTATTCACGTAAAACCCACTCTAAAAAAAAATTATTAGTGGCTCCAAAACACTGTTTAGTTGATGCTTTCCAAGGCGAAATTTTGCTGTTGGAAAAAATCACATTATGGTGCCCAATAATTCGTAGACGGACCAGTAATAAAAAGTGCTGACTAACATATTAGTATATTGAAAAAAACAATTACTGGCTGCCACGAAATATTTCGTTGGCAGCAACAGCATTCATGTATTCCACAATAAAACATTTTGCTGCGACTGCATAACTACATCCGTGATATTCTGCGCATGCGCTCTGGCATATTCGAAGTGCCCATCTTCCGTCAGGTCACGACGCCATATTTGTATGTTCGGTTATTTTCACCAGGTTACGAACTAATTCATGAGGAATAATCTTAAGTACGAAAGAACGGATTGTACTATTTCTTTATTTCAAGGAAGTACATGTTACACGTAAATAATTCGAGAAAATTAACTTTCCATTAGGCAAAGTGTGCAAGCCTTGTCGTGTGTACCACTTTTTAAAATTTTTTTTATATGCATGCTTAAAACAAAGCTTTAACGTGTATCAAGGTAGAGTAATGATAACACGCTGAGCTCACGTTTGAAAAGTCCAAGGTTCGAATCCTATTCATGGCGTCTTTGGATTTAGTGTTAATGTAATTGTTATTAGACTACACCCACCTAAAATAGCCCACAACCCGCAAAACACCTTTGTAAACCCCACTAACTAAAGAAAGTTCACGATAAAATGAGCACTTTTTAAATCAACCTTAGAAAAAAGTCACCTCTCATACCTCCATATATTGTATCAGGCGCATTGAGTGACATGCGCCCAGTAATGTTGATAACGATTGAGTGAAAGTAGTTCCATATCATAACGTCGAATAAAAAGCGTTAGGTAACCATTTGTGACAATTATCGCTGTCTGTTTTTTTTATGCATCATCGAAGAGTAAAAATGAGCAGATTCGTAAAATATTTAGTTTTCTAATAATTCCATTGTTTCAACAGACCAACGCCTGAGTAAAGTGGTGAGGCCCATGACAATGCTTATTTTACATAAGGCGGAAGAATACACAACGTGCGTACAAGCAGATCTTCAGCAGGGCTTCCGAAAGTGCTCATTTTACCGCGAACAGCCTATAGTATTACTGCTATCATTGTAATATTTTCGTCGCGACTAACGAACACATTAGTTTGTAGTTTCACTAAATACTGGAATTTGTTGGCACCACAAAATCTTTTGTCGCGTCTATATTGACAAAACAGTTTTGTGGTCGGCAAGGGAATTTTTTTGGTCACCACGAAACTGATTTTCCAGTGCATGGCTGCGTCCCCGTCAAAGCCACATCCCGATTTTTTCCGTACCGAAACGAGTTTGTACACTCTAAATTCGAATCAGTGATAAACTACTGTTTTGCAGCGAAATTCAATCAGCGAAACTCGAATCAGTAAAAATGGCCCCACTTGGAATAGATGGAAAACCACTGGTTCGCACAGTGGAACTACTTCACTGATTGAATATGTGACGGCCAAGGGCGTGAGGTGAATTGAAAACTTATTCCGATAGTCGCTTTTTTGTATTATACAATTCAACTTAATTTTAAAAAAATTACAAAGACTTCGCGGTGACCAGGATTTGAACCCATAGTAGATCGCTCCCAGACATTTACTTACCCAACCGAGTTACAAAGTCAACGTTGCCAGTTAGAGCGGAAAACTTGAAATGAGTTGAATTATCGATTATATGTAACATTAAATATTGTATGTCCTATCTCTTTGTTACAACCAAATACGTATGAATGCAATGGTTTCGCCATATTTAATGCTCGGTAGACCTTCAAACCAAGTGCTATTGATGATTGCGTGAAAACGAAATGAAAGATCGAATGTTCATGTTGCCTCTTAAAATGGTACAGTCAAAAGACCAAACTCACACGAAAATAATATATGTTAAAGGGTTTTATTAGTTTATGCATTGGTATATTATTTTACACACGTTGTTTTACTTGTGCAACAATAAAAAAAAGACATCCCCGATAAACAGAGAATGAAATGGTTGATGAATCGACGGACAATGTGACTGAATCAATGAATGAAGGAAAATGGGCATTTTTCACTAATTCGCCACGCTGTGAAAAATTTCTATATCTCTACAAGGAATTCTTTGGCAACTAGTTGGCAAAAATGTTTTTATAACATTGGAAATAATGTAGACTTATATCGCAGAATATTAGCGGGTAGCGTCTGAAACCAATATTGAATTCTAACTAGCAAGTTATGTAGACCGCGAGTTTATTAAAAATATTGAGCTACATAAACAGTATTGTATGTTTTCTAAAATAATGTCTCGTAAATATACACCATTATATCTGTAGAGATGTAAGAAAATATTTGGCTTTTTTTTTTTACTGTGCAGTCAAAATGACTGAATTGACTGTTGAATAAGTCAGGTGCTGTTACTGATATAAACAGTGAAATTCTAACCGTCTCAGATTAAGAGGTGGGAATAACTTAAGATGCTATCCTATGACGTCATTGAAGATGATTTCTCGCCCATCGCCATAGTGTGACGCACAAAACATTGTAAACGTTGAGGCAGGTTTTTGTATTTAACGCGTGCAAAATGCAGAAGTTTTAAAACATATAATAACTAACGAAGCTAAACTCTCAAGCTAGACACCAGCATGCTCTCATGGAGTAATTTCGTTCAAATTTTTACAGGTTGGGTTTCCAATGTCCTGGGTGTCACAGCATGGCGGGCGGACTTCCATCATCTTATCAAGTACAGACAAGGCCGTGGCACTGAGTGCACGTGCGTGCTGGAGAAGAGCGCGTGTGTTTGCTGCGCAGGGCCCTGGGAAAACCCACAAGTGTCATGAAAAGGAAGGAGTAACATAGGGTGACCTCCAACCCCGTGTCAAGGGTTTCCCTTTGCAACTGGTCACAGTGGGAAAGGACTCCGTGGTTGGAAGATCGCACCCGCGTGTTTATGTCTCTGACATGACACAATGTTGAGAGAACAACAACATTACAGTACTCATGGGTAGAAATGATGGAAAATCGCGAAATTTTTTTGAGCCAACACAGCTTCTATAACGCTCTAATTAGTTTATTCTTTCGTAATTGGGTGGACAAGGTTTTGCCTTAAAGTAACACAGTCCTCATTGGCCCAGTGAAATGGGGTAGTAGCTTCATACATGCATGACAGCCAATAAGGAAATAAAACTGTCGGACATGTGTACAGTACGTTGGATCCTAGCAAACAGTCGACTTTTCCCGCGATAAACCATCATCTCTAACCATGGGGTAATCACAGCCGGCTGGTAAGCAGATAGTGGGCCTTATTTCCTAAGGCTCCACGAGGCTGAGCCTAAATACTCAAACATTGAGAATTCTGCATCACAACTCCAGTGATGGCGACCAGCTGAGGACTGGAGAAATAACAATCTTTATGTTGTGTTATGCGCAGTTTCGCGGGCGACGTCCGCAGGTACGCCGAGACGCAGGGCCTCACCGTGACACAGAACAAGAAGAAGAAACGCTCTAAGGGCACCCAGGCTGACGTCGACACGGACAACGGCTCCAGCACGTCCAGGTCCACTGCCAGCGAAACGGACGCCAATGCTGCTACTTCCACGGTAAAGCCTGTTCGCGATCAACCTTAGAAAAATGCCACTGCCGTTGCCTGCATATACAGGCTGAGTATGAAAGAATACCCCAATTTTGAAGGTCTATAATATCAAAACCAAATAACTTACAACCTTCGGTGACCAATAACCGCGTAACCGTGAAGTTTGTTTACTCTATCTTCATAAATGTTCAATGTGACCACAAGTGGAGTCTCGTTAGGGCAAGCAAGGCAAGCAGTTCTTGCCCTGGCAGTTTCCTGACAATGTTATATTTTAAATAAATATTAAGTTCAAACTTATATTTAGGCTACTTTAGGGTAACTTTTCACTCGTGCGGTGTACATTCTACTCGGGAAACAATACTGTACATTATAAGAAACCAACTCGTTGGCTAGCAAAACCAAGATGTTTGGAAGCGCTGTAAGTAATGCTTTCAGCAGGTAGGCGGTCGCAATGGTTCCCCGGCCGACGGAGGGACGGCAGGGTAAGAAGACCGCCCGGGGAGGGGCGGGGACTTATGGCTGCGTCAACCTGTATTAGAAGCTACGGTGGTAGTGCTTTCTTCACCGAACTGAAGCGGACATAGTCGAAGCCGGCCTAGCCGCAGGCAGTTGGCGTGGTGTAGTTTACAGTAACTAGATCGCTGCGTGGGCAAGTTCGCGCGCTCAACGCGAAGCGCATTGTTTTTATTTAATTCTTTACTCGGGCAAATTTTATGTTAAAAAATATTAATATTTATACAAGCGGTGTAGTTTATATTTACGTACGAAAAAATGTTTAAATGACACCATTTTGCATCTTGAAATCCAAATTTTTTCGGGGGAGGCCCCCCCCCCCCCACATCCCCCCGTCCCTTTATCGGGGAGACCAACGTCACTACTGTCCCCTGCACACAGTAGCTTGACCATGAATTTATAGCACGCATCGCCACTGGTGTCCACAACGACCGCCTGGAAAATGAAGTCCCCTGCCGCCTCTTCTAACTGAGGAAATAACCATTCTGCAAGCATGTCCAAGTAAGGGATTCCAGTAACAGTGGGCTGGTGGGAAAAAGAAAGGGTCGGAAACCGTGTATTTGGGTCCAGCGCAAAACACGTTCACTTTGGGGGGAAGCGCGCTCGTGTCCGCTGGTTTCATGTGGATGCTCCAGGCCCCATGTCCGCACGTTGTGCCGGTTCACCTGACCATTTGTAGCAACGTCACGGATACCTATACGAGATGTCGCCGCAACGCTGGATTGGTCGCGGAGCAGCTGGGCACCAGACTCTTCATCACTGTCCCCCAAGAAGCCTGGATCTTACCCCGCGCGATTTGTTTCTACGGGGGTACATAAAGGAGCACGTGTTTCGTCTACCATTGCCGGACGTCATTGACGACCTCAAGACGAGAATCACGGACTCCATCCAAACCGTAACACCAGACATGCTGACAAGAGTGTGGAACGAGTTTGAGTATCGCATAGATGTCGTTCGGGCTGCTCGTGGTGGTTCAATTGAACATTTATGAAGATGTGGTAAACCAACTTCATGGTTCCACGGTTCATTTGATTGGTCAACGAAGGTAGTAGGTTATTTGTTTCTGATATTATAAACCATCAAAGTTAGGGTATTCTTTAATACGCATCCTGTATTTTAACGGGCGCATTGAGCAACATGCACCCGGTAAAGTTGCTAACGATGGATGGAAAGTAGTCCCATATGTTAACGTCGAATGAAAAGTGTCAGGTCACCATTTGTGATAGGTTAAATTATTTTCTATGCTTTATATATTTTTTTAACGTCTCAGTGTGTAAAAATTATCTTAGAAGATTTATAAAATGTTTACTTTTATAATAATTCCACAGTTTTACTTGACCGACGCATGAATCAAGTGACGAGGCCCATGACAATGTTAATTTTACATAAGGGGAATAATACACTACGTGCAAACAAGTAGATCTTAAGCAGGGCTTTCAAAAATGCTCATTTTACCGTGAACAGCCTGTAATATCAAAGATTATTGACTTGCTAACTATAAATTGCGAACTTTAGGACCTCCTTATAATAGCTAACTCCACGCATATTGTGTATTCATCCACCATTAAGGCTGTTGCCTGGTATGAAACAGTGAGAATTTTGAATAGGGAAATACAGTCATGTTAAGAAAATCGACTTTTTAAAGTCAATATTGTAGATAATAACTTCAAACAAAAACCTTACCGTGAGAAATTATACTTTCGAGCTCTTTAACGACGCCAATATATATAATAGTTTGTTTTTTCCAGTAATTTTTTTCATTTAGTTACAAGTTTTCTGATTTTTCCAGGAAACAGGCTATACGATAATGTTACACTAGACTTCGACAACAAATCAGCACGTATTTTTCTGCTCAAAATAGTCCCGGATCGTATGTATCTATCTTTAACAGGAACGCAAAAAAAAAAACCGAATGAGTGAAGATATTTGGGCTGCTCTCAACATCCGGGTCTTGAGAGCCGAAGGGGGTGAAGTGAGGTGAGTACGGAGCAGCACCGAAACGAAGGTGCGGGGGAACGGGAAATCCCAGAAAAAAAAACCCGCCGGCCAACGGTATCGTCCGGCACGATTCCCACTTGCTCAAATCCGGGAGTTACCCGGCCGGGGGTTAAACCCGGTTCACCTTGGTCGGAGGCGAGCAGGCTAACCGTTCAGCCGCCGCAGTTCTAAAAGAAATCCGAATTTCGCCAACAAGTAATTTCCCTATACAAAATTCTCACTGCTAACATTACCATGGGTCTCATCATTTTATTAATGCGCCGGTTATGTGACGCTGTTCAATTGCGAGAAAAGACGATATTTGACCAATATGCCCTTTCTTGCACTTATATAGATTAAGAATAAATAAATGAAATAATAATATTATTCGCAGATCTTAACCTATCACTTTTAATTCAACGTAATGACAAGAACCCACTTCCTGTGCGTCGTTGCCAACTTTACAGCGTGCATGCCAAACAGTGTGCTTGTTAAAATGTATATGTATGTAGGGGCAGTGACTTTTTTCAAAGGTTGTTTTCCAAAGTGCTTAGTTGCGTCTACAACTTGTAGTTAAGTAAGCAAAGGTTAAACAACAGCTCGCAGTCCCGTACGGCAACAAAATTGTGTCTCTGGCTATAATAGCCTTTCGCCAATCGGCGACTGGTATTATCCGTTCACGGTTACTTCACACTTTTCTGAAGCCATGCTAAAGTGCTACTTATAGACCGTTCACGATCAAATTAGCACTTTAGAAGCCCTAGTTACTTTTTCCTTTCAACCAATCTACATCCTTCCACCCCTTGTAAATGTAAATCCTGCCGTGTGAGTAATAAACACAGTGTATACAGTCACCATACCCAAAACCAAAAGTCCTAGCCCACAATGGAATATATTTATTGGTTTTTACGTCTAATGAAACAGCTTCAAAAAGTGCTCACTTTACCAAGAACGGCCTATACAGATTATTCCTCCGCTCGTACAAACTGATCTTAAATAAGTCTAGAAAATTACACCAAAAGGACAACGCACCGAATTCGTGCGCACTCGGTTGTAATAATATTTTGCATGAAAACTATTTCTCACTAGGCGCTACCAACACACAAGCTATCTCGCAGTTTTTATAAATATGTATTAAAATTTAAACATTATCCTTACTACTATACAAATGCTAAAGTGTGTTGGATTGTTTGTTTGCCCTTTCACGTCAAAATAGAGAAACTGATCGACGTGATTTTTGCATAGATATAGTTGGAGGTCCAGATAGTGACATAGGCTACTTTTCATCCCAGGAAAATCTCTTAAACGGTTCCAAAAAATGTTAGGATTACTGCATAAAAAAGCATTGTTAAAAATTTCTCCTTTCTTTTTTGTCTATGGGCTGTCTTACATTCCTTCCCAAGAGCCATAGTAACTCAGTGGGAAAAGAACCCCATAGTGGGGTCGCAGTAGCTCAGTGGGTAGAGAACCCTATAGTGGGGACGCAGTAACTCAGTGGGTAGAGACCCCTATAGTGGGGCCGCAGTAACTCAGTGGGTAGAGAACCCTATAGTGGGGCCGCAATAACTCAGTGGGTAAACACCCCTATAGTGGGGCCACAGTAGCTCAGTGGGTAGAGAACCCGATAGTGGGGCCGCAGTAGCTCAGTGGGTAGAGAACACTATAGTGAGGCCGCAGTAGCGCAGTGGGTAGAGAGCCTGATAGTGGGGCCGCGCGTGAAGCAGCGAGTAAAAGCTAGTAATTTATAAATAAAACATTGGTCAAACTTCAGTTTAACGAAAAATACGATAATTTCGTGTTCAAGGAGGTATAAAACACTTGTGATTCATGGCGTATAAAGTAACTAAATTCGGAACGCATGGGGTGATTTTTCGAATATTTGGTTCAAAAAGACTGAAGACAGTGCGAATAGACTGTAGCTTGTTCACCAGCCGTCTGTCCAGGTATTGGCTGTTCACGGTAATGTGAGCCATTTTGAGGCAGTAGTTACTTTTTCCTTTCGGTCATATTTTATCCTTTACCATTTGTAAAATAAATATTGCCATGTAAGCAATAAACCCAATTATATTTTCCACAGTACTATGATTATAACAACTAAAACTAAAATAAAATTTATTGATTGACTGTTATTCCAAATGAGAGGGCTTTCAAAAGTGCTCACTTTACCATGAATATCCTATAGCAGAGAATCTTTTGCAGGCAGCATGCGGTAGCCAATTAGACGTAAAACCCGTTCCCAGAGCCTCGCGCAACCAATCAGAGATTCATAGGACCATCTGTTTTACCGAGAAAAAAATTTACGTGAAGGCCTGACTCCAATGTCCTATGGCCAGGGCCACTGATTTTTCGAGGATAAAATTATAGCGCACAGTAGACTTCAACACTATACAGGATGTTGAAATTTTGCATGTCAATACTTCGTGGGAACATTCCTCACATCTGGAGTATGAAAATTATTATATGAACATAGGTATTCAAACGCAACGTTTCTGTAATACAGTCCATAATACATAACGTACAGTGAATGGCCCGCGGGTTGGATCATGTTACTGTGGAATGCCATTGCATCATTCGTTTGCATGATACACGGCACTTCAGACTATGATCTACACCTAAAACAGTAGGAACTGCACAGGAATAAGTAACACATGTGCGAAAGCTTATCGTCAACACTAAAGCGGATTTTCGAAATACCTTCCATCAGTACGAACTCATGCATCAAACCACCATTGCATGGACATCCGGATGCATTGATGAATCCCTGAAATTCCTGATTGTTTCGCTACCCGCCACAATTTTGGTTACGGAGGGTGCTCACGACTTCCATTGGGGTTGCATACACAAGTGCCTTTCAATGACTACAAACAAAAGTCTAGTGGATTCAAATCAGGGCTCCTCGGGGGCTGGTATGAGGCTGCCAATTTCAGCTGCGATGGCATTCCACAGTAAAATGATTCAGCCCGCGGGCCATGCACTGTACGTTATGTATTATGAGCTGTAGTACGGAAATAAATCATTTGCGGACCTATTTTCATATAACATTATTTCATCCTCCAGATGTGAGGAATGCTCACCCGAAGTATTGACATGCAATATTGCAACAAAATTGTATATACACCTCGGCTGTTGTCATATATCCATTTGCTGCTGGGGTCATTTCCACATTTGACTGAGCCACTGTGGATGGATTCTGTATCTTCGACACTGCGACTTCGTGATTCCTTGCGCAAACAGTTCACGCGAACCAGGACACGTTTCAGCCGATCGAAAAAAACTGGACGACCCCACAGTGTTTTGAACTGTATCGTGTCTAGAAATCTTTTCGTGAAATATCACTGCCCTTGCCTATGACATATGTGCAATTCTCTTTTGGTTATTCGCCTCGTGTCATTGTCGGAAGACAGTTGCTCACCTAACTGGGCCTATCAGAATTAGGTGACACCGACACTGAGTGTCCGTAATTCGAGGGAAGACACCTGTAATATATTCGCGAAAAACTGGTGGCCCTAGAGATCGGGGTATGCCCAAATTAAAGGAACTTCCACGCTGTTTCGTCTCTTTGTACTAATCCACTCTACGCCACAGATGAGGTACGAATACAGAGTCGAAACAGCCTATAAAAGCTACTCGCAGACTGGCGCGGGATGTGGTAGCGGTAGCGATACTAACGCTGTAGCAGCAGGGTGCACTGTTAAAAAAAATTTCCTTAATTTTACGGAAAAAGTGCTGGTAAAAATTTATCCAGAAGTGTCCGTAAACACTCCGTAAAATTACTGACAAATTGATTTTCAGAAACAGACTTTCCGTAAATTTCATGTAACCTCTCCGTTAATTTCCAAGTTAGTTCTCTGTACTTTCCGTTTAAAATAAAAATAAATAATGAAAATGTCTAATTTTGTGGGTGTTCTACCGTGTATAAAAATGACATTAAAAAAGTTAAAATATTTTGCGCTTAAGCGAGGTTTGAACCCGAGTAAAAAATTATCAGTCCACGACTCTAACCATTTTTTTTTTAAACCTTCATTTGACGTTGTTGTGGACATTTTTGACGTTGACGAAGCTCTAGTGAGACCGACTTGTTGACGAATTCCCAGTGCGACAATCGAACTGAACATCTGCCACGTTGGAGGCGCCGGGGCGCGAACCCGCGACTCTCCGATTACAAGTCGGCCACCCTACCCCTGAGCTCACCTACAACTCTCACTAGGAAGTAGTGGTGTAACTTTTATATTTATATTTGTAATGACAAAAGCAAAAATTCAGTTTCTAAGAAATTTAGTGCATTTTTAGTGTTGCCAAATGTTGCAGACGCCTGATGCTATTTCTTAATGTTTGAAAGAATAGGTCATAGTCGCGTGGATAACCTGAACTGCCGCAGAAACGATCATTTTCGTGTTACAGTGGCGAGGAAAGCTTCGTGTAGAATCGGCATTGTTCGTCCCCGTAACTCGAAACTAAAGGGAAAACGGAGACTTTCCGTATTTTGTATTTACAGACTTAATTCCGTTTTTCGTCATTACGGATTGCCTTTCCGTATATACATTGTACATTTCCGTAAAATATTCCGTAAATATACGGAAATTTTCAACAGTGTGCGAAGTAAACATTTTACTGAGTGAATTTGAGACACCCTTTACCGGTGGGTATCGGGTTATTCAAATATCCCTCACTCTTACTGAACATTCACTTACCATAACTATACCCTGTGGCACGGGGCCTCCTCTTAGATATTTTCATCCTTTGGCCCGATCCCAATAACTCCTCCACTTAGATTATATACTGTATTGATGTTTTAGTTCCTTTTGCGAAGCTTAAATGGTCACTTGGTAGGTTAACTCTCGTTGATTGACAACCGCACAGTTCACTTTCGGCCTTCTATTTTAATTGCCTACGTCTTCAATTACATCGAATTTTCTACAAGCTCCCCTTAAAAATGAATGCAAAATATCTCTCATAAATTCCATTCCCCACAAAATATAGCCAACTACTTCAGTGAAACGGGCACAATAAAATGCGACAATTTCAAATATGCGCATGAATAAAATTATTTCACACTAACAAGCTTATTTGATCATATAAAATTTGTACTTGACAAACAATAGGAGAACCATCGCCTGAGTACCGTGACGTGTGTCCAAGGCAACTGTCTAATGAAGTACATAACACCACAAAAAATCGGTATCCTCACCGGAAATTTAAGGCGCTATTAAAACAACGCCGGGACAATACCTGCAGTAGTAGATTTGCTGTTAGCGTAGGCCGTGGAAACGAACGACCTCCTTGGTAATGGATGTTACGGACCCGTTGCCATTTGCTGCGTCTTTTTTTTCTAAACTACCGTATTCTAAGTGTTATGTGGAGTTAAGGCACGAAGGTAAGGCGGGATTTTATTGTGTCTCAGGGCTAACCCCTTACTCCTACTAGGAAGGAAAATCATGCAAGGAGACAAGCATCGCGGCAAAGAGGGATTGGGCAGCCGTGGCCTGCACTTTGGGGCCATGGCTACCTCCCTAAGTGTACTTAGAGCTAGTCTTGACTATGAAGAGCAAGGGAAAAACCGTCGAGAGAGACGAAAAAATCCTTGCGACAGAGAAGTAAAAATTAAAAAAAATTATTGCATGCATTAGATTAAATTAAATTAAATAGAATGATACAGGAGACAGTGTTTGGAAAACATGATATTAGTTTATAGGGTTGGGAATACTAGCAGAGAGGGGGGATCAGCTGATTGTCGCCGGCTCCCGAACAAGCCCGCAGAATAAGGCCGTGTCTACATAAGGCAGCTCCTATGGACGTGTCCGAATCTCGGCGTCAAGTGACGTCACATTGAGGTGCTCCAAATATGGTCTACAAATGCGTTGTCCGAAGTGAGCTTTCATAATCTGACACTAGATCGCACTAAAATCGGCATATTATTTGTTGTTACGTAGTGATGTTTTTAATTAGCTGTATTGTTGATCATTTAGTGTTTACGAAATTATTGATCTGAATATTTATTTATAATAAACGCCTTAACGGTTTTATATTAAATAAGTTCACCAACTCACATCCAAATTTCATTTTTTAAACTTACGTTTTAAAAGTTTTAGCCTTCAAATAAAATTGTTCATACAGGGCGAAGACATCCCCAATTATCTATTACCATTTAGTCTTACTGGTTTTGAGAAAGCCCACCTTGCACCTCTGTTGTTTATATTAATAACGTAAACATTTCACGAATGCGTGCGGAAGTACTTGAAGTCTTCTTCTTTTTCTATCAGCTTAGGACACAACTTCGGACAAAAGTTCAGTTTTCCGAATGCTTCAACTTGGGACTCAGGTTGACTTGGGACACGGCAGCTTGGGACAGCGCCATGACGTCAGAAGATCACGTGCACCAATCAGCGCATCCTTGTCCTAAGACACAGGTTGGGCCAGCTCAAATTAAGGCTGGTCCTAATGCGCACACGCTCCTCTGTGAAGCAACTTTTTCAAATTCTGGATAGCCCTTATACGAAGGACACACTAACCATACATCGTCATCCCTCTTGCAATATGCACACCGCGTAATGGATTTGTCAGCAAACTTTCACAGTTACGTTAACACATAGCGCTTTCATTACGGGAAGGCTTTTATCCACAAATATTTTAACAGCCATTCACGGGAGTCTGCAATATTTGCTGCCCATAACACGTCACTCATGTAGTCCGATCTCCCGAAGGCACACAGCCCACTTATTGAGTGCTCGTCGTTCGGGCGCATTCCTCTGCACCGGGTACACCGCTAATAAGGCCCGCACTGTCCTGCCTAGGCGCCGTCCACACTGTAAAAATAGTGGGAAAATTACCTGACAAGTGTAAGGTAATATTCGCAAACTTGTGGGGGAAGCATAGTTTTCCTTACAGGTAAGGTAAAATTACAGCACTCTGGAGCAAAATTCGCGTACATGGTAGTGGGAAATCCCAGACATGGATGGGAAAATTAACCTTATGACGCATGCGTCTCTTCAGCATTCTCAGCAGTTAAGTGGGAGGACGGGCAAAAGAAACAATACTGTAACACTAATATTCACAGATGCTGCTACGCTGTCGTCGTGGTGTAAGGGACAGCGCATCGGTTTACCGTGATAGAAACCCATAGTTCGCGCCCAACCACCAGCAAGTGTTGAGGATTTTAATGTTGAGGTTTCGGTTACTATTCTTCAGCGGATATAGGTAATACAAAAATTAACACTTGCTTATACTCAGGGATATTTTATAATATAATTTTATTATACAATACAGTTAATTTTCCCTTACTTGTATGGGGATCCCCCCCCCTTTTTTTTTCACCATCAACCTTCCATTTTGGCAGGTACTTTTCTCGTACGATTAGGGAATAGTACTTTACTTGCTATGTGAATGTACTCTACATTTCAAGGTAATTAGCTTGCCTTACATGTAAGGGAAATTACCTCAAAATTTTTTTGCAGTGTAGATACCGACCCCTCACGACTCGCGTCGCCAACAGCCACGACTGGCCACCTGGCACGCAGCGCAACCAAGCGGCAGCTCTGGGTAGCAACATACTCGAAGAACATGAAATATCAATATACAATAAAGGCTAAAACAATATTATGAAAACCATAATACTGAATTATTACAGGCTCAGCCGCACAATAATTTACATAATAGGCATACCGGTATGAATAAAAAATATTGACAATTAAAATGACTAAATATGACGTCGCATGAGCTCAACTGGCCGTTACCAACCTCTGCAAAAACCAACTAGGCACATGAAAAGTTCCTGTGACGACCCACTCGTCACAAACTCGACACTTTTGGAGACTCGCGTGTTCCGGCAAAGCGGCTCATATGGCGGAAACATGTACTAGCTTATAGGTTATAAACAAACTGCGGCGTAAATGTCCCATTCTGTGGGGCCGCGGTAGCTGAGTGGTTAGACTGCTCGCCTCCCACGAAGACGAACCAGTTCAATCCCCAGCCAGGTATCTCGTAGGATTTTCGTATGTGTGGCATCGCGCCGGATAATGCCGCTGGTAGGCGGGTTTTCTCGGGGATCACCCATTTCCTCCCACCTTTGCCTTCCGGCGCTGTTTCATTATCACCTCCTCAACTCAACTCCTAGTTCCGTGCCTGTCGTTATACAAAAATCCTGGTTTTTGACAGTAAGATTGTCTTAGTCATTCATGACCTCGTGTGATTCCCCGCAAACATTTTATATCTTAAGTAGGCATAAAGCTTCGTTGTTTTACTTTGTACGTGGGAATGGCTAGTATCATCAATCATTAATTTATGATTCTTCAGAGACGGAAATGACTTTTGGTAGCAGGGAATAATTTTTCTTACATGGGCCACAGAAAATGTATTATGGGAAGGAGAATTCCCCGGTATCTCCAACCCCCCTCCTCCTTCTTCAAAGTTTATCCACACACTTGATATAGTCCATTTCATATTAAGTGGTCTCAAATTTGACAGACAATCTGACCAACCTACACACTATGTAAACAGTAAATGCCCTCGCTCCTACAGTATTGTATCAGCTGATGAACTGGTGCGGGATCCGTGTTGTTAGGTTGGCTATTTTGATGATGTGTCTGGAAGAAAGTAGTACTCGGAACTAAAAGTTGTAATTTAAAATCTTAATTATACTTACAACACTTACGGTTTAAATTATGTTTCTAAAACAATATTAGATTTTCTTGGCTATTAATAACGGGACTTTAAAAACTTGTTCAGCATTTATGACAGAATATGTCGACACATACGAACAGTAAACGATTCCAGCCAATGGGTAGCCATGTTTATGTTTCCAGCCCGGTGAAGGCAGATTTGCGTGCGCTTTTTTTCTCATCGTGTTTATTATACGAATATCTTATTGGTGTTGAAATATTTAATCGGTAGTTAATTATTTTTTATTTGCTTTTCCAAACATGGTTGGTTGTAGGTACCGTTGTAGTGCGGTTTGTTGAGTGAAATGTAATATTAATCGGCACGTCGTTAAAACTACTCGTTCCGCCATTTTCCTAACCGCCTTCCACAATGAAGTGACACGAATATAATTCCCGTAAGTTTAAGTTTGTTTGTATCAGGAAACGTGAGCAGTGTTGATTTTACTGAATGATTTTGTAAATAAATTATTTAATGCTAGTGACGAACAAACGTGATTTTAGTGGAGCAAACTCGTAAAGATTGCCATAAATAAACACGTGTTCAAGAGGTTACAACAGTAAGGTTGCGTGTTTTGTAAATGTATTTGTAAACCGTTAATATAATTATTGAAATGCATGTGGCCTGAAAAATGCCGCACTTTCCACACTTTTGTAGTGAGTGAATATTATTTGTTTGTCTACATAGTAAATTTGATTGTTAGGTTAAATTAGGTCAAAGTGTGTGCGTGTATATATTGCTGCATCTGTACGAATATGAACAGCGACGTATGTATCGCGTTTTGTATTTTCATTAAAGTTATAATTTTCGAAGTTAATAATTTAAATGTTATTACCATACGAGCAAAACTTTCCATTGCTCCATCAAAACAATATGCAACTCAAAATGCCACACATTTATGCCGGAATCACATAGCTCCGACCAACACAGCACGACACGTCCAAAAACGCAACCACGACACATTTCAATGTGACTACTTGAATTTACAGCACGACCGGCACCACGTTCTCGGCATTTAGGCTACGTTAGTCTCAAAGTGAAATTTGTAATACGAAATGGCGACAAATTGGTATCGGTAATGCATACAAAAGTAAAATTATTATTTTTAAGAGTTAAATACAGTAGTTTTCAATTTCTTTTTCTTTTTAGCTGTGCATTTACCATTGTAGGGAAAGCTTGCAATCCAATCTAATTTTTCAATGTTGTATATTCTGTGCATCGTGCTGCACGACACGACGAAGAACAGAAATAATTTCCTATTAAAAATTGCTGGTCGGACGACAGAATCGGTTGGGCTTACGACGATCTATCTTGTATTTCATTGGCTTTCGATCGTCGTGTCGTGCGCATTGGGGCTATGTAATTTCGGCATCGTAAGAACATCAAAATGATCCCGTCTCACGAAAGACGATAAACTAACTGCCCCCCCCCCCCCCATCCTGTTTACTTTTTCCTTTTTGCCCTAGAATTAAAATTAAGATGATACCCTAATTGGGCCCACACTTCATTGCTATGAACATTTCTCTGTGTTATTATTGATTGAAACTCTAACACACTGGTTCTACAGGATTTCAAAATGTAAAGCTTACTGGCCATACAAACTAGTAAGTTGTATCACTTGTATTTTTTTTTAGAACGTATTCAAATTTGTGAAGCTTGTTATGGAGGGATACTTGTTAGCAAATAAATTTAAAGGTTATTACTTTTTTTAAAGTCTGTATTTGAAAGTAACATAATGGCATACAGGTTTCGACGTTTGAGTTTTTCATAAACGCTTTGAGCATTTTTGTTTTGCAAATTAAACCCTCTCATATGTTTTTAGCATAAGTTGTGAAGGATACTGTAAGAGTAACAGAATAATAGTTCAGATAAACAGGATTTACATTGGAAAGACAAACCTTTGATATCAAGTAAATTACAACATGCTTATCAAACAAAATTCTTTCAATTTAAGCACCCAACGAATGTGCTCCAAAATCATAAAGAAGTGTCTCATGCATCAGCAGGAACTGCGATATTCCAAAATTTATCACTAAGGAAAACGAACTTTGTGATGTCTTCAATCTTGGGTAGGTGGAGCATCTTTTTAGTGTGTAAATAACATGTTCGTTTGATATATTGTTGCTGTAGGTGACATCTGCTTCTCTAGAGCGCTTTTTAACATCTCTGAATTGAAATACAGTTTTTCATTTGGTACCCGAGAACAAGTGTAGGGTGGTATTCACAGTTTTGAGGAGGGAGGTTGTGCGACTGAACTTCAGTGTAAATATCAACACTGAGTTAGAAATAAGTTTTTATTCGCAACATGACAATCTGATCACGTAGGTATTTGAGAAAAGTTATTAAAGTATTTTGTATGTAGACCTGCAATACTTAACATCTGAGTTACTAAATGAGAGTTATTAAAATTACTGAAATTAAGTAACATTGGCATAAATATTATTTTGGCTACCTACATACTTTAACATCCTGAGAATTATAACCACCATAAAAGTATCAGGCTGTACAGAGTTTGTTGTCATGTCATATCACAAAGATGAATTATGTACTTTTAATGCAATAGTAGCCATAGCCTGTATATAAGAATGTATACTGTCTTTGAAAAAATGGATTGGGTTGGGGGGGGGGGGTTGTATATCGGTATTTGTATATTAGGGGGGGGGGGATCTTGGTATTTGGTGTTCGTGGAAACCATGCAAAATTTTTATGTTTTCTAGAACTTACTTCCGGTAAGTGTGACAAGATTAATTGTTATTAATATATTTAGAGTGTATTCAAAACAGTAAAATATCTTTTATTCATTTGACAGTCAAAATACAATTTCATTTTCGTGCATCGTGGTTACAGATTTCTTGCACGGTAAAAAATGATGAATTTATAGACTTATTACATGGGCTGTTAGTCATTTACATAAAATATTTATAAAATAAAAAAATTGGGATTGTTACCAACCTTCAACTGTTTTAACAGCCCTTCACAGCTTATTCCGCATTTTATCGCCCGTGTTCACATATCACACATACCAAGGAGGCAATCAAAGTCGGTACGATAAGTCGCCGTGAACTGTAAAATATAAACAATCGTAGTGGATTTAAAGACATCAATAAATTTGAAAGCATTGATTCTATAGTGTAATTAGAACAGAATAGTTCCAGAACACTCTCCATATTACTAGGATTTGTAGCTTTGATATTTATTGCGTGAGTTTGTCTGTATTTATCTTTAAATAGCAGAAGATATTTGAACTGATACTATTCCCTCACACCACTGCCAGCAATAACATAATGTCTTGTACAGAACACATGGTTATAGAAACAGGTTGTACTCGCGGTCAACTGTTTAAGCAGCATACTGTGTCACCGCATCACTGCAGTACCGACCGTATGAAGTGGTAGTACCGGACCGTACGAATTGGTAGTACCGAGCGTACGAAGCGGTAGTACCGGACCGTATGAAGTGGTAGTACCGGACCGTACGAAGTGGTAGTACCGGACCGTATGAAGTGGTAGTACCGAGCGTACGAAGCGGTAGTACCGAGCGTACGAAGCGGTAGTACAGGACCGTACGAAGTGGTAGTACAGGACCGTACGAAGTGGTAGTACAGGACCGTATGAAGTGGTAGTACAGGACCGTACGAAGTGGTAGTACCGAGCGTATGAAGCGGTAGTACCGAGCGTACGAAGCGGTAGTACCACGCCAGTAGTGTGGGCAGCTTAAACCACCACCTCAAACCGCATATGTCAGCAAAAGAAGGGTCACCGGCCCAGCAACAGGTTGATTCGCGGTTCGCCAATCAGCGCCCGGTAACTATTACTTTCCAGCCAGTAGCCGAGACAGTAGGGAAACGTTTGCAGCACGCGACAGCCACTCAGACACGAGGATCGTTCCCAGAGTTTCGTGCAGCCAATCAGTGAATGGGTAGAACCAAATCAAAGGAACCTCAACACAGTTTTGCCTCTGAATACTTGCCTTCTCTGTCGTTGAATGCTTTTTTCGTACATTAACAATAGAGTTATTTGAAAATAACTTAGAAAAATGTTTCCACGAAACACAGGAGGAAAAAAAAGGGGGGGGGGGTCGTTACCTATTTAAAATTGTAGTAAATATATTTACGTGTTAATTACTACTCCCGCTTTTCATCCGCAGAAATAATATAGCGGGTTATAAATAAAACCGATCTCGAGTTACACCTTTAAAATAAATTTTACGTATCGAAGGCCTAACATGCTTTCGAACCCGAAATCATGAGAATCGGAATCCACTATACGATCTCGGATGTGTAGATTCTCAGTTTCGTTCCTGAATGTGATCAAATTTAGGCTGCTGAGCAAATTTCTAATAAATACGTCTAGACCACTTGCAAGACCGTGGCCGAAATATTCAGGGCGGCGTTCCACAACGTTACTCTGCTAGTAAATCCTTATTTTTCTCTCCCAAAACACTTCAAGTCAGTGTTTTACCCCCTCTTCATAGTGTCAAAAATTGCAGAGTATCTTGCTGGAGAAAAATTATATTCGCACTATTTCAGTTAGTAACGAAGCGTGGCCTTAAAATAGCGGGAAGTTTGATAGAATTAAACAAACTAAGAAGGAAATATGGATATTCTTGATAGAGATACACACGGGAAAATTACAAATGCCAAGTGATAAAATACGTATTTTTATTTTAAAGTTAACATGAATAAATGTTGCATTTTCAGATGTAATGTTCGTGGTTAACTTTTGGAAAGTAAAACTGTTTATGTAGGTAACTAGTTTGTTGACAAGAATTAGTTTTGAGGAAAGTAATACATTTCTTTTGGAATTGATATTGGTTGCATATTCACTATACATATTTCAAAACACAGCATGCTATTTAGATAATGCTGATTCCAAAATCACAGTTACTCTTGCTGTCCTCAACTGTTACTCTGTTACTTTACTCTCAGAGTAACGTTTTGGAACGCCACACAAGAGTAGTGAGAGCGACGGGGTCCTAAAACCGTATGTGTTTTATCACACCTGGATTAATTACAGGTAAAGTGTTACTGGATAATGCATGTAATTATTCAAAGGGCTAAATGTATTAAAATGTTTAATTACAAGTAAAGGGCTAAGTGCATTCAAAAGGTTAAATTTATAGAATGGGTTAAGCTTTCAAAGGGTTTAGTGAGGTTAGGTTATGTAATTTGGAAAGGAGCATAATTCTTGCCTCTTCGGAGTCTGGCGGATGACTGATCTCTGAGGGGTGGGAACAGGATTATATATTTCATGTAGCAAAACACAAATGGCCAATTTATTGTTTACCGTCGAATGCCAAGCCGGTCAAATGTTGGCCAACAGCTGGCATGCACCCGGTACCATCGATGGTCCTGAAGTGGCACCACTAACTAGCCATATTATGAGTATAGCTGGCCCAGGTTTGGGGAACGCAAATGGCCCAAGCATGGCCTATATGATTAAAACAGCAATGGCCCATCAATGCACCACTTCACAGCCACCAAATGGCCTACTGATGGCTAGCAATAGTTCTACCATATGTCAAACACTATATCATAAAAACAATTATGTTTTTCACAATTCTCAAATTTTCTTAGTTTTTAAATTTCGTTTACTTGTCTGTTAAACACATTACACGACATGAAAATTTTACACTTACTATTGGAGGGGAGGGGGGCAAACTTTTGACCCTTGCATTTACAGCCCAGTATGCTAACCATTTTACCAATGTTAATTTTCTAAAAGTGGTTTGATATTGTTTTCTTTTTAACTTATCATTTTAATTATATGCAGTCGTACATTTTAATTATTACATATATGAAATTATTCAATACCAGTCACGAAGTCACACCTAATACTGTATTTGCACCATTTTTCCATAGATACTTCCAGCACTATATATTTACAAATGATCTACTCATTGTGTCATATGATCTATAATTTTACAATGCACACACTCACAAATATACATATACATGTGTGTGTAGTTTGAAAAAGATCTCTGCAAAGAGTGGAAACCATAAAAATTCCCATAATAAGCCGAATTGTAGCAGCAGTTGTCTATCGATGTACCACTTCACAGCCATCAAATGGCTTACAGATATTTACCTATACTTTCACAAGTAATACATATAGGTTATGTGTGGCCTTTGCTAGAATACAGTTGGTATGGCATTTATAGGTCATTAGTAGTTCACCTACTCTGAACCATCAGTTTCATTTCCAGCAATGTTCCATCAGTATGCCATAAATGACATGCCAATGTCCTGGTGCCAGCAGATAACTATATAAGGGACAGTTGTATATACCCATAAGATTTCTGTCCATCAATGGTTCAAAAAGACATAAGTTAAGTGCTGCCAGCACCGCAATACATTTGGCAAGCCATTTATGGATCATTAGAACTGTCAGCAATCAGCTTAATTTCCATCAACATCCCATTTATGTGCCATTGATGACATGCCAAGTGCCCTGTTGCAAGGATTCTGCCATAGCAGGGCCATTTGTGTAAACGCATAAGTAGTCAGTGCCAGCAGACATGCAGTAGTGCCAGCAGTAAAACCACAATCGGCCGACTGTGAATTGGTACATGGGATCGGCTTACCCCTCCTTTCCCCTAAGAGGTCTGCTGTGATTGGTCGGTTGGTTTATGGAGCAAGAAGACACTTAGATGTTGACAGTTCGGTGTTTGATAAGGGAATGAGCTGTGATGGTCGGCGAGGGGATGGGGTGTTGGGAGCAGAAGGGTAGGCCCATCCTGGTCGGTGTCTGATGATGGAATGAGCTGTGTTGGTGGGCGAGGAGAAGGGGGAGGGTGTAGGGAGAGGTCCTCCCTGGTCGGAGTCTGGCGAGGGATGAGCTGAGATGGTGGCATGGGGAAGGGGGAGGGTTAACAGCAGCAGGGTCCTGCTTGGTCAGTGTCTGATGAGGGAAAGCTGTGATGGTGGGTGTGGGGTGGAGGCGGTCGGGAGTGGCGTAGATGTTGCCTGTTCGGAGTTTTTCAATGGAATGTGGTCTGATGGTGGATGAGGAGAGGTAGATGTGGTAGGTCCATCCTGATCAGAGTCTGGTGAGGGAATGAGTTGTGATGGTGGATGAGAAGAGGGAGGCATTGTAAGCAGCAGGGTAGGTCCGTCCTGATCGGTGTCTGGCGATGGAATGAGCTCTGAGTGTTGGTGAGTGGTAAGGGGGAGGTAGATTCGATGTTGCTTCTTTTCTGTCTGTCAGACGACTGAGCTGTGATGCTGGGTCGAGAGCTGTGCATGCTTGCATGATCAGAAGTCACCGAATGACTGAGCTCAGAATTAGAGAAATGTAATAATCCAGTGTTTGAAAAAGAACCAATTGAATTTTAACCAAGACAAATTTATTGTTTAAAAAATAATGAATTGAGACCGAAACAAATATAGCATTTGAATAATTACAAATTGAACAAGCACCAAGACAATTAAACAAATCAATCATAAGCACTTAAACATTAAATATATTCAGAGACATGAATTACTAAGCATGGGCAACAAAATCATAATTACCAATGAAACAAGTACTGAAACATTAATCAAACAAACAATAAGTACAGAGTAGCAAGTATCTACACACCCTAAGTGCACATCCATTGGCCATCACTGTAGACTGGCAACTGAACTAAGATTGAATATTTCATTCATTATAAACCTTGACCAGCTAGCCCGCAGGCCATGCACTAAATAGCCCATAAATCATCCATGAATCGCCAATCAACCCACACTAGCCTGGACATAACTGTTAAAAATGAAGTACCGAGCATTGAGTAAACACTAAGTACATTTACCAGTTTAAATGAGTACCGAGACAGTTTTGGTTTGAAGCCCATAGTAGGTAATCATATTTTATCACCTAATAAGTAATCGCCTAATAATAATCTATACTAATTACACACTTAGCATGAGACAATAAGTATCAAGAGATAAATTAAAATTAGAGTAAATACGCACTAAGTATTTGCTACAAGAGATGAAAAACCAATTAAATTGAAACTTAGACCCTAATTGAATGTCCGCACCGCACCACTCCTCACTGCAGACTGAACTCAGTTTGTATACATCAAGAGCATATAACCCCCAGCCCAGCTCAACCGTCACTGGCAGCCCAACACTTGTTATTTTACTAAATGAATTTTCAGTGAAGTATAAGTTTTCAGTAAAGTGTACACCACCTTGTGTTTGGAAACTGTAAAGACTTTCACATATTCCTGTTTGAACAGTAATTATTGTTTTAGTATATTACATTTTTAAAATAATTTCAAACTTTAAAAAACGGGACATGTATGTTTGCAATAAATTAGTTAGAATTAAATAACACGATCTTACAGTATATGAAAGAACTATTAACTAACCACATAATAAAATTAATTGTTTGTTTTGCGAGTGGTGATGCAGCGAGCAGGCCGTGGCATAGCATCGGTATGCGGAAGAGCCGACGAGGGGCACGTTGGCCAGCATTCTCATTGAGTGACTTAGCAAAGCAGCAGGCATGAGCCGTTGCCTTGCATTGTATCTGGAGTATGCTTGTGTGCTACACAAGTAGTATAATGCACATTAGTTAACACCTAATATTTAAATGTTAACACAAAGGAAAATTTCAGACAGTTTAGAGGCAATGTAGAATGAACATTTTACATTACAGTAAATAAAAATACTGAGAAGAATGTTATGCCAGGCATACGGCATGAGTTGGTTCGGGGAACTGAGACTTTGTAGTAGTCAGTGCGCTAGATAAGTATTTAATTTCAAAGTTTAGCACATTTTTATTCTTAACAATATATCTTTAAACAGTTTGTGAATGGTTGTAGCAGGAGATGTACTTCGCTTTTAGTGTTAGTAGGAGATAGAGGGAATATGGGAAAGTTTTTAGTTTCCCAGCACATGGTAATGTACACTTTACTGAAAATGTATACTATACTGAATATTTATTTAATAAAATAACAAGTGTTGGGCTGCCATTGACGGCTGAGCTGGGCTTGGGGTTATATGTTCTTGATAGAGAGAAACCGAGTTCAGTCTGCAATTAGGAGTGGTGCAGTACAGGTGTGCAATTAGGGTATATGTTTAATTTAAAATGGTAATTCATCTCTTGTTGCACATACTTAGTGTGTAATTACTGTAATTGTAATTTAGGCCTATCTCTCGGTACATATTGTCTTGTGCTAAGTGTGTAGTTAGTATCGATTATTTAAAAGGAAGAAAAATCTGATTACTTCCTATGGGGTTCAAACCAAAATTGTCTCGCTACTTGTTTTAACTGGTAAATTCACTTAGTGTTTACTCATTGCTCTGTACTTCATTTTTAACAGTTATGGCCAGGCTAGCGCGGGTTGGTTGTAGATGCATAGGTGATCAGATCCCGGGCAGTTCAGCGCATGGCCTACAGACTAGCTGGCCAGGGTTTATAATTAATAAAAATACAATCTCAGTTCAGTTGTAAGAGACAGCGATGGTGAATGGACTTGCACTAAGGGTGTAGTTACTTGGTACTTGTTATTTGTTTAATTAAAGTCTTGTTTCGGTACTTGTTTTATTGGAAATTACTTGCTTGGTGCGCATTCTTAGTATTTATAATCTTGTAATATATTTAACTTTTCAGTGCTTCTGATTGATTTGCTTACTTCTCTTGGTGATAGTGATTGATTAGTTTAATTGCCACAGAGCTTGTGATTGATTTTTTAAATAGTCTAGGTGCTTGTTTAATTGGTAATTATTTAAATGTTATATTTGTTAGGTCAAAATTCGTCATTTTGATTAAAATGATAAATTCTCTTATTTTAAATTCAATTGGTTATTTTTCAAAAACTCGATTATTATATTTCTCTCGTTCCAAGTTCAGTCACTTGGTGACCTCCGATCAGAAAAGCATGCACAGCTCTCGACCCAGCATCAGAGCTCAGTTGTGCGGCAGACAGCGAAGAAGCAATATCGACTCTATTTCTCCCTTACCAACCACTCACCCACACTCAGAGCTCATTCCTTAGCCAGATACCTATCAGGATAGACTTACCCTCCTGCTCCCGACATCCTCTCTCCTCTGCCGCCATCACAGCTCATTCCCTCATCAGACGCCGACCAAAGACCAAACGGTACCCTGCTGCTGTTCACCCTGCCCCCTTTTCCTCATGCACCATCACAGCTCATTCCCTTGCCAGACTCCGACAAAGCAGGGTCCTCTCCCGACACCCTCCCCTTCTCCTCACCCACCAAAACAGCTAATTCCTTCGTCAGACACCGACCAGCACGGACCTACCCTGCTGCTCCCGACACCCCCTCTTCTCAACCACCATCACAGATCATTCCCGCATCAGACACCGAACTGTCAACATCTAAAATGGTCCTTGTGCCTTTCATGCTCCAAGAATTAACCCACCAATTACAGCAGACCTCATAAGGGAAAGGAGGGGTTAACACATATATACTGCTGCTCCGACCCCTCAGAGCTCAATCGTCCTCCAAACTACAAAGAAGCAAGCCCTATTCTCCTCCCTAAATTACAGAACCTAACCTCACCACTTTCAACAATTAACCCTTTGAATAAATTTATCAATTTCAATACATATAACCATTTACCTGTAATTAACCACCTTCCTGCAATTAACCCTTTCAATAAATTTTACCCTTTGAGTACTTACCTGTAATAAATCCAGGTGTATTCTTACACCATATGTAAAATTAATATTTTCATGGGCCTGGTCACTTTACTTATGCGTCGGTCGAAGGAAACTGTAGAATTACCAGATAATAATTTTTTTACAAATTTTATAATTATTGCACTTGCATGTGTATAGAAAAATAGAAAGAAAAAGGAATGATTTTAAAATTTACAAATGTTTACCTAGCACTTTTAATTCAACGTTAAAATACGGGACTACTTTCCCTCCGTCATTACCAACTTTACTGGGCGCATGCCAGTGTATATTGCTGTGGAAATACTTGCAGGTAGGGGCAGTGACTTTTCGATTTTTTTTTTGAGTGCCAACTTAACCCTGGACCGCCTTTAGAAGAAAATTTTATTGTATATCGCTGCCCGGTGTATCCATTGCATTGGAAGACGCCGAGAGCTGGAGGTCAAGTTTGTAATGTAAGCCGCAACAAGTGGCCTATCATAAAGAATGCCACCACACACACCGATAAACTTATCGCAGCTCGCACCTCGCTGGCCCTGAGAAGTTGATATTTCTCCATTTATCACGCAGGCATGTCGTTATAACCTTTACCTGTCCCAGAAAGAGCTTGGATTGCCGAGAACGATATGAACGGCACCTATCTCATGTATAAATAACACGTGTGGGCCTCTGAGGGGGAGGAGTTAAGAGCCGAGAGTCTGGTATCGCGTGCGACTTTAAGCAACAGTTAGGGCGTATTCGGAACAGCGAGGGACGACTGCAGGGATCTGTGAGAGTGCGTCGGCGAGGTTGTATGCAGTGAAGAATGGGACTGATACGCGGGACTGTGGACTGGATGCGTGAGCGAAAAGACATTCGGGACGATGGAAATATACAGTTTTAACTAAGCGTGTGGAAATAATTGGATCAGTTTAAGGGACATTAGCAAGAGTAAAGACTTTAGTAAAGACTATAATTGAAATTGAGACAGTAATAAAATATAGTGCTCAATAAAAATAATAAGAGTTAATATGATGCTCAGACTGGTAGTTAACACATGTTTGATTGTTTGTAGCATTGAGACTAAGTGTAATTATTGAAATTACGTCTTTTATTTTTATTAAGACCTCCATCCCTCACAAACTCTGATACGCCCTTCAGGTGTCCCATGTAACAAAATGTTTTGATAATTTTGTTTGCACCGTGCAGGCAGACGTCTCTCAGGTGACAGACGAGATCACAACTGGGATGCTGCGAGTGAACATTGGTGTTCGGAGGGGAGGCGAACGTCGCGCCAAGAACAGAAAAGCCCCCGTCGTCGCTGGAAATGCTGACCAGCGCGATCATGACGTCATCTTCAAAGATGAGAGTAAGAACGTGCTGTTCCTCAGCAAGCAGGAAAACTCGTCACCAACTCCCACGGTCATCGACCTGGAGTCTACCCAGAACCACGACTCAACCACCGCATTGAAGGAGGAAGACTTTAAGATTTTTAAATAGTATTCAGCTATAGTGGATATATACATTTTTTTGGACTAAGGGTATTTAGTAATTTTTATTGTGACATGTAAAACAGGATTTAAGAAAAATACCCAACACTGTTTTCGGACCTAACCGGAAACTTTATTATATTTATGTTATTTGTGAAATAAAGTTTAAGCATCAACCAAATTTCAGTCAATTATAATAAGCTCAGTATTACTTAAATATATAAATTGGCTCCGTTTCAAGTAATTTCGTTTCTTATTTGCTTTCACACTAAAGCTGAACATTAATACTATACACACAACAATGTATAACAGCTGATGTAGGAGAAATATATAATTAAAACCTTAAGTTAAAGTGTACAAGTAAAACAGCATAATTATGTTGTAATTGATTGATTTTTTTCGCCAACTACACTGTTATTGCACCTATATTTCTTCTGGGTGTAAATAAAATTGTCTAACATATCACAGCTTTGCCCAACGTTTAATCACACAGCCTCCAGACTACACCTTTGCACTTTTTGTCTACATTGCACGGGTTTATATTTATATTTAATTTACTATAATATATGGCAGTAGCCACAAATTTATTTTTAGGGCGGGTGGTCATGCATTGATCAAGTAGTGCTAGTGCCTATAGACCTGTATTATTTACTTTACTTATGATTACTATCTAATGCCATTTTACTGACCTAATTACTCATTCTACTATTAACTATATTTTTTCTTTTCTTTTAATGTGTATGTGTTTCGGGGTTATGGGAGGGTTGAATCTGGAACCGCAGCCCCTCGTCCTCTACGTCAACGCCCCCGAAGGGACTCTTGTAGCTACCGAGCTCCTGTAGCGCGAGGGCGAGCTAGGGAGACAATGAAAACACGGTGCTCATCGCGTGTGCACAGATTTCAATCAAGCACTTCGAAACACCACGCAAGCACGACTGCTCTGCTCGAGTGGTAGGCAAGGAGCCGCCAGCTACGCTTTTGGTCGTGGTGGGGCCTCGGGCCAGGAAATCCCTCGCTGACCTAAGGATGCTTGTGCGCACGCACGCACGCACGCGCACCCATGCTGTTGCCGCAGTCTGTTAGGACACTGTGCCACACCAAACCACGTACACTCGCTCGCCCGTAGGTCGAGGTGTTGTGCCACCACAGACACATATTAATTATTTTCAAATAATACAACACATTATTACCGCCTTAAATATTTTCGGGTAACCAGTTTTCAAACAGTAGCAATTCATGTAGATGAAGACCGGGATAATTCTCGCGCTGAATAATGGGTAGCATGAGATTAAAGTGTGTCTACACTGCTTGTTAAAAAAAAAATTAATATGAGAATAAATGTGATTTTAACGGGTGTTTCTAACCCAATCTCAGAAGTCGCACTAGTTAGTCTATTTTATATATTTGGTAGTATTAATTATTTTACTACCACAAAGCGAAAAGTAGATTTTGAAAATGCTGTAGCATATTTGATTTCTATAAAACACATTTCCATCACAGCAATTTTGCAGATAAGTATAGGAATGTATACTACTGAAACATTTAAACAGAAATTTAACTGTTCAAAAACGTGTTCTTTTTTTCTATTAAAACGATTTTGTGCTAAATATCTAATAACATGAAGTGACTTCATAGTTGCCGTACATTTTGATGGCCATAGAAACATGATTCGCTGATGTGATGAAAAGAAAAAAGTTTTCATACTTACGCAATATATTGCCCAACCAGAACCATACAAATTTATGAAGTTTTTTCTGTGTGGGGCTGGCACATGTCGTGTGCATTAAACAGTTGATTTAATTCAGATGCATTTCCTTGAATGTAGCTATATATCATATACTTTTAAACTATCTCCGTGTATTAGATCACTAATGCGCCTCATTCTTAGTAGAAGGTACAAGTTTTCAACTATAGGTACGTGGTCATAATGTAAGTATCTGTTTCATATTTTAGGCTGAGATGTAATTTAGTAATAAAATACCCGCATTACCTGTACTGAACAAAAATGGAAACGTAAGCATGAAGCTATAAATTTTATAATAAAATTATACCCAAACAAGCGCAGCTTCTTATACAGGTCCAAAGTGAATATACAGTTTTTTTTATTTTTATTAATGGGGAAATTAAGTAACGCATGAAAGTAGGTTAGAAAAGTTTGACTCAGGGATGTACGTATATTTTTACTTCGTTCGAAATCTAATTTATCGTGTGGATGTTTTGGGTCTGGTTTCTGAAATAACGAACTGGCCGTTTTCTGTCAATCTTTTGCGCAGCAAAGGAAGAGTTTTATAGCTGGACGACCATTGTACTATCAGCTGAACTGAAATCCTATGTGTAAAAAGAACAAAGGTAAAAAGAACAATGGTCGTTTCCCAGACATGAAAATGCTATTTCTTTGTGCAATTTTCGAGGGAGGATAACGAAATTTATGGCTTGAGTATTGTTTAATTTTGAGTATTTTTACGGCAATTAAAAGTTGCAGAAAATGGCATGCTTGAAATAAAGGGGTTTGTTCTAAATGTGTTTTCTTAACAAAATGTTCGAGCAATAGTGGCGAGTACAATTTCTCATTGTTCATGCCAAAGTCGTCTCAACTGCAGGCACAAACATCTGTAGTCTTTTGGTCGCTATTTAGTGTCTTAAAACTGCCAAAAATATTCTCGCGTGGTTGTGACTATACGCACGTTCCTCGCTCACATCTCAAGGGCATGGAAACTTTCTTAAAACCAGAAATTATTGGTTGGATGCGACTTAGTTAGTGTCTCATAAACAGGAACATTATTAGAAAAGTGACCAGTGGCCTCACAATTCGGAACACGAGAGGGAAACAGTAAGGCTCCTATAAGAGTGTATGGTTTTTTCGCCGTGCTCTATCATCGGTGTTCATGCGAGTCTTCAGATGTAAGTGTGGCCACACACTAGTTAGTGTAGCACGTAACGTAACAGGTAACCGTATCAAAGGCGTGATATGTTATGCCGTTACAGGTCAAAATAAAGTGGCCGTACCAGCACGACGTAATGTACGTGCGAAACACAGCAGCAAGGTGTCCCATTGTCAGTATAATGAAATGGATGTGCGAGTGGCAGTAGCAGCGTACATGTATATGCACTATGCTATGAAGAGCAGGAAAAAAACTGCGATGTTGGGGGCGAACAGGATTGTATGCAAACAGAGGAGCGGTACGGTGAATCACAATTATTAAGTACTCTGAAGTTCCTGTCGATTAGCGGCCAATACAAAAATTTCACAAGAATGCCCACGAGTGAATTTGAATTTTTAATAAATGCAGTCGGGCCAAATATTGCACAAAGCAAGACACCACCTTCAGGAAAGCGATTTCGGAGAAAGACAGGTTGTTAGTAACACTACGTTTCTTGGCAACTGTTGACTCCTACACAAGTCTGCTGTGCCTGTGTAAAATTTCAAACCAAGCAATCAGCTACATCATCCCAGAAGTGTGTGCAGCTCTAATTGAAGGATTGAGGCAACACATACAGGTAAGTAAACAATTTATTTACGTTGGATACATACAAGGCACTATTGTAAGTAGAATTCAACACAATGATAATGTGTTGATAGTTTGTAGCTTCCACTTCAACCAAAACACATGATGAAGTTAGCCTATCGTTCACATACAAAAGGTAATCATCAGGATATTAATTGTTGCAAATTTAACTCGTCGTGGGCAGGCGATGTATTTATGTTCGCCGAACTGGTCGATGAAGACGTGTGGCGACTATAGGCGGTGGAAGGTGAAAATGGTTGTGGCTGATTGAAACTTGATGATGGCGTAGCAGATAATTGATGTTCGGTTTCAAAGGTGTGGTATTGAAGGCTGTGAGGATGAACGTGTGCCGAGGAGTAAGGGACACGTAATATGGATGCAGATAATGGTGGCCTGTCATAAACACCCCTTTCTTCATCCAAAAACACACCCATGATAGCACTCTGTACAGCACATCGCTTGAGGGTATCGTAATTGCCAAAATATTCAGACTCATCTTTATGAGCACTAGCTGCACTTGAGGATGTCGAAAGTTTAATGCTGTATCCAGGCGCCGATCATCTTGGCACCTTCGCTTCTTTGCTGGTGTACCCTTGTAACAGGTGAGCTGAAATTGACGTACTTCGTTACACGAATTGTCCTGTTCTATGGCTGTCTGCTCTGTATTGTGTTCCTCTTGCGAAGTGCCCAACTCACTTAGTATCTGAAAGTGTGAAAAAACAGAATTTACATAATTGCATTGCAAGAAACTATAATTTCGAGGGATTAAAAACAAGGAACATCGGCCTTCGAAGAAGGTAATTTAGTAATCACTGCAACAAATTGCTATACAAACAGGTTTATATGCATGCGCACATTATTTACAATGGTTCGAAGTAATATAAATAATTGTATGTACATAATTGAATAAGCATTTTCAGGAGCATTCTCAATGCATATGTCACAATTAATGTACAGTTGTATATGATATTACGTTGGACGTTCGAATATTCCTTTATGCGTTTGTGCACAATATAGAACTCGACGATTAATATTATAACTTTGATATAGCCTGGCCCCTGAAGCTATTAATACAAAGGAGTATTACCTCAATAAATCAGAATATTACGACATGTATATCCAATATTTATCTGGAAATGCTACGTCAAAGTTTCGACTGCTGTATATAACGTCATACTGGTTTCTTGTCAAATACATATCTGTATACTATCACTTATACTTTTCCAATTTCTGGGAATGTATGCCAACATTTGATTTTCTTTTTTAACTGGCAGTGCCTTAACTAATAAATATGTATTACTGCAATAGTTCACGAATCAATATAGATATATATGTGTTTGACATATTCCAAGCAGTATAATGATAATAAGAAATCATTTATATGCGTATTGTGTTATGCAATTTATGACAAAATCAAATATTGTTAACATATGCGAGAGCACTATGACATTAGAAAGACACAAACGCATCAATAATACAATTGTATCTGTTCGGGTGACTTTATCTCCATTTCTGTGAAATCTCTTTTCAGATTCCCAATAAAAAGGTCGATTGGCTGTTACTGGCAAAAAAGTACGGTGAAATGTAGAATTTCCCACATACTTTGGGTGCACTAGATGGTTGACATATAGTACTACAGTGTCCTTTCAACTCGGGAAGCTAGTTCTTCAACTATAAAGGCAGCTTCATCATTGTACTGTTCGCTTTGTTTGATGCAAACTACAACTTTATATTTGCGGATGTGGGTTGCCAAGGTAGGATTTCGGATAGTGGTGTATTTGCAAACACTGAGATTTACAAGAAACTTGAAACGAACTCCCTGAACTTTCCTGATCCTGAATTTTTACCTGGAAAGGAAAGAGACATTCCTTTCTTTTTCATTGGAGACGAAACTTTTGCAATGGCCGAGAACCTTATGAAAGTGTATCCAGGGTTACATCGGAAGGTTTCGATGCAACACATACAATTACAGGCGCTGTCGAGCACGTAGAGTCGTTGAAAATGTGCTTGGCATCGCATCAGCTGTTTTCCGAGTGCTTCGGAAGCACATTCTTTTGGAACCTGAAGCAGCACAATTCGTTGTGATGGCTATAGCTTGCTTGCATAATTTCTTACGAAGACAGTACACTCCACCTGGCACCTGTGACTCAGAAACAGCAGGTGCAGTGAAGGGAGGCAGTTGGAGAGCCACAGGCGACGAAGCTATGGCATCATTTCTTCCTCTTAGAAAGGTTTCACGTAAACCACCAATGACAGCAATGTAAGTGAGGGAGGAATTGGCTGCTTTCTTTGTCACAGATGGACGAGTTGATTGGCAAAACATCTATGCATAATAAACTTCATATATATATATATATATATATATATATATATATATATATATATATATATATATATATATATATATCGATTCATTGCGACTACGTGGAATTATTTTCTTCATTGATTTTTTAATGGGTAATGGTTTTTCTATATAAACAATACGCATAATAAACACGTACTCTCCCATATCCATATACACTCTCTAAATTTATGTGACATTGTATACGTACAACTGAAGCACAAATAACTTCTTCTAGACCTTTAAATGTCAAAACCTGAACATGTAGCTAGTCACCGTGCATCGATGTTTATGTACAGTCACTTAACAGTAGTTTCTAATGCCCTGCTACGGCAACATTCCATGCGGCCATTATGGCATACCACGTACTTGTGTACACTTCTTCCGCCCCTGTAATGAAAGGCACACATTATGGTCGTTAACATAAAAGAAACAAAGAAACTCAATTATGGCACTTCCTGAAAAACGTACATGTTGATACATTATGCTATTTACTCCCATTATGAACATGTTAGACTGCAGTTAGACATTTAGAGCTGGTAATTTTGTCGTGTAACCCCGTGTATTAGGTGGTTTACATTAGAAGTAATTAACCACTTCACTGTAGTTACCAGAATCTTTCCTTTTTGTGAATTAGTAGGCATTGTTATGTATTCTGTTTGTGTTTTTTATTCGACCAAAGAACCTATCCGAACCTGGTCATGGACACAGTACATTAATTTTATTATATTGTAATGTCTTGCTACTCACCTTTTCCAGTTCCCACAGTCTTCCTCATTTTCATGTTCTCCCTTCGGAAGGATGACAACAATCCCTCCATTTTTTACACGCCTCCGCAGGTCGGTCGACAGCTTCCGCTATCTCTTCCCACGCATCGAATCTTCTAATTTTGCTGTAGTGTAACATATGCTTAGGATTCAATATTACCTCTTTACTTATATATATATATATATATATATATGCAATAGTGGCTTCTTCACTCCATTCCATGTTTACACAACGTATGTCAACGCTGTGTACAGCTACACTAACGACCTGCCGCGATGAAGGATTCACGAGCGCGCCCAAACTTGCTCGAACTGTAACTGTATCCATACCCATAGCATCTCTTTGGCACAGCATAAAATACCAACTTTGGACGGGAACAGCCCGTGCCGAGCGCCTTTACCACATTCTGATACGTTTCGTGGTTATGAGTCCCGCACACACTGTTACAATTACGTGTTATGTTACAAGCTACAGTAACTAGTGTGTGGCCACCTTAATAGTGGGCGCCGTGGACGGCGTTTCACCATGGACAGCCCTCAACCCCCCCCCCCCCTTTTTTTTTTCCACTGCGCTCATTTTAATCCAGCACAGCATCGCGTCGTCCATGCCATCACATGCACAGACAGCTGAGTGGACATGTTCATATGTGTCTATTTTGTACCGTCCACCGGACGAAGTCTAAACAAGTAAGTAAAATCTGTACTTGTAGTTATTACCCCAGCAACAATGCAAACTGTTAAGTTGGTATAATTACATCGCCCTTCACACTGTCCTCACTCGGGAGTAGAGGACTCGGTGGATTGGGTAGCTCATTAAAACTAGTGGTTGACATGCTAAAGCAGATGACAAACTTTCTCAAGAATCAATTTTACTCATGAATTAGGGCCGCCGATTTTTCCCGAAAAGATTTACGCGGAGGTTAGGGTTCAGTATCCAACGTGCACACTTGCAGCCTTCCTTCGGGTGTTGGTCGCTTGCCTTTTAGTGAAGAGCGTCTGCTACATGATTGAGTCAATCATAATTAAGTTTCTCCGATACTGACCATCCATGATTCGTGGGCAGACAAAAGATGCGTTACAATTCAAATGCTTTAATTATGAGAGTGGTTTTGAACTAAAGTGTTATGTAACACAACTTGTTGAAATCTTTTCGTGAAAAACAGGTGTCCCTACTCATGATACAATGCGACGAAAACGTTAACAATTGAACTTTGAATACCTAAATGATTCCTGTTTGTTGTGTGCATATAGTACGTATATTACAATTTCTCGTTGCTATCATTGAAGGCAACTGGACAGCAAGTGATCGTGCCATCGTCATGGGCCATAGATACACCGTTCACTCGACAGCACGTGCCGTGGTACCCATGATGCTGCCGCTGTGCCCACGATTTTGCCGCTGTTCCATCCACGGCTTGGCGCCGTGCTGCCCACAGCAAGACACTGTATCATCTGAATGGCGCATAACAGTGTTTATTTAGGAACCATCTCCACATTCGCCTGAAATAATTTCAGAAAACCATGGAAAACCTGAATTTGGAATTGGGTCGGCAACTGAAACCAGGCCCTCAAGAATGCGAGTCTAATTTTTTACTACTGCACACCTGCACACTGCATTCTTATGAAGAAGAGGGAGTTAAAATTATGACGAAAGCAAAGAAAAAGAAAACCAATCCACGTACGATATGTATTTGTGATCATCTCGTAATTTTAAATGGTTTCGGAACAACTTAGATATATACTGCTTACTAGTTTTCCCATTTGCCTTTTGCAGTGCTCCATAAAACCTTCAATGGAATGATGATGCATATTTTCGTATATAACGCAACCGAGTGTAAGTAATAATAAATAAAATTCAATAATAATTTCTCACTTTTAGCCATTCTATGTTCTCGAACTCTGTCAACAGCTGCTCTTTGGTTAAGGTAGTACTTGGTTTTAGACCAAACTCATACATTTTAGTAGCGACTTTTCAAACGATTGCAACCAAGAGACCAGCTCGCCTAACTGGGGCCATCGGACCGACAGAGAAACGGTAGTAAAATACTCCACAATAGAAGCCCAGTAAAAGTCTGGACCCCATTAAAGTAAATTTCACTATGCTCAACTCATGGTAAAGTTTGCTATTTATGACACTAGTTGTGTTGTCTCGACTGCCGCGAATGTTGCTCATTGGAAAAACCTTTGTTTTTGTAACGGGCCATGGGTAACTAATGCAGCTTCACTCAGTTCGTGTCCCGTTCTTTACCATACAGATTAAATTTCATCACAGCGTAGGCCTAATTCCCTGCTTGGACACCCAAAACTGTTTGACTGCCAAGGAGGCGACCAGCCTGCCACCACACCAAAACAGTAAAAAATAGCCTTTGTTTAAAACTCAGCCTGGGTGGTAGATACCCCTTTCGGAAAACCAAGCATGGGGACCGCCAGGGAATACCCACTTTTGTTAACCTTTGAACTACAGGGGTTTTTCAGCGGTGCCACAGTGATACAATGTGTTTTCTTAGACTAGAAGAGGATGTGGGACTCACATTCATAGACACAGCGTTAACTCTTTCTGCAATCACGAAACCGCTAATTTCTGACACTAATGATGGCAGTAGCCTGACATATCACAGAGTTGTGAAAGACTTAACATTCCCGATGTAAGACCTAAACATAGTGATGGAGTGCTAAATCCATAGTTTTCATTACGCCTATTAGGCCTCGTGTATCCCGACAGGGACACAAGGGATGAGTCTGGACAAGGGACATGTTCCCAGACATCAGCAACATCCCAAATAGGCTCCGGCAAGCAGTTCGCACAGCGACTACTGTTTGTGATTGATGAGAATGTCTGTGAAAAAAATCCTTGCTTGATAGCACCAAGCTTTAGAAACGGTACCGAATTTTCCATGTGACATCACTCAGCTCTGGCTAAGAGTTTTGACAACTACATACCAGCCTGGGTTTTCCTGAAACTGGTCTGTCCCACAACAGACCGACGTATTTTTTTCCCAGGGTTGCTCACATCAGTTATATACTATAGACCAAGGCCGGAGAATAAATGTGTTTCCCCATTGTTTAGTGACGCTGTCGGGCTAAGCGTTATACCCTTTACAAACTGGTTCCCCGGCCGCACGCTAGCAGACATATGCAGCTTGCTGGCAACACATTACACACATTATAGGCTCATTGCCCGTCTTCACCTCTGGTGCGATTGCCGCGACAGCCTACATATTACGTCCATTACAGGTTGGGCACAGAACGGAGCATCCTGGAAGGAATGCCTCGCCTAGCATAAAAATTTTTTATGCGAATTCGGACCAATATTTTTCCCCATTTACCTCACAAGCCACTCAGATTACATACCCGGAAGTTTACCCCATATGTAGGGTCTGTTTTCTCGTAAACGGGGCGGATTAGAATGTTACAACAAAATTCACTTTGTTCTGGACATTTGAACACGCTAATTAACAGTATTTCTTATAATTTTAGCAAGTACTCATGGCTATAATATTTACTGTAATGGGAGAGTAGCGACTCTCATTTTGTTTTTGACTGAGGATGTTATATGCAATCACCTTTCCAGAGGTCGATTATCTTGATATGCTGATACATTGTGCGAATTTTTTTCTAATCTCTAAAATTGTTCTATATTTTTTAATTGTAAATGCTTGTTTATTTTCTTCAGATTCTCGAGGAAGAATGATACATTTAAGTGGCAGTATATACCACAACCTTTATACATTTTTTTTACTTTTTTTTAATGGAATGAATTCCCATCCACTATAACACATTTACGAGAATACACTGTGCGGGTCTTTTCGTCAATCCTACGATCCCCTCACCGCGTGAATATGAAGCGGTAAACGAAATATTTTTTAGAGTGCATATGTCAGCTACACATCAACCTAATATGAGTCCGCATTTTGAATGAAACTTTCGCCATCAGGGCTGTCAAAACCACATGATTCGAATTATTAGTTAAAACAACTGTCAAACAGATTATTGCATTTACTGTATGAGATTCGATACAAAATAAATGCTATAAAATTATGAAAATAATAACAATTATTGTTGCAAAATTACCTGTCTGTTGGAAAACTAAACGTTTGCAAAGTATTTTATAGTGCTATATTGAGAGTACTGCTGGCGAACCGTGAGTTAACATTGGGACATGCGCGGAATATGAATATTAGTCTACCTCATGTTCAGTATGTGGCTGGCTGCATCAACGACCGATCCCACCGAAGACACACAGCTAGCACATACACCTACAGAAAGCCCCATGTAAAAGCAGCACACATCAACGCATAACAGTCGTGCAAATAATCACGCGCGATACTGGCATATCTGATATGTCGAAAATTAGCACCTTGACTATCTATTCTAATATACCTAAGGTCAACAAATCTTAAACACATCCAATTTGTTAATTGTATAGGGCTTTTTAACGTCCCCCGGTTTTATGCTTGAAAACTTAACAGGGGGACGGCATACAGACTAACTTGAAATATGACTTATGTTTCACCAGCGGACCCGACAGACGTTGTCCTGTACATATGCACAATTTGCACTATGTATAGTTTTTATCTACACTTCAAAACCCTTCACACACTAATTACATCTGAACGTAATATCTCAATTAGCACGCGATTTATTTTAACACAATAACAACACAAAGTTACGAAATTCTCCTGAATCTGATCGCAGCGCCACTATCGGGACAAACTGGAAGTAAGATGAAATATTTTTGGATATTCGACACCGCGATCGCAGCGCTGTCTGCCGGATACAATGTAAAACATTCCAAGATCAACAATAACTTATACATAAAAAATTTATTAAAAAAACATTTTGTAGTGGACCGAATTGTGAATCTAAGCCATTCTCGAATCCACTTGAACACACACAAAAAATTTCATCAAAATCGGTCCAGCCGTTTAGGAGGAGTTCAGTGACATACACACGCACAGAAGAATTATATATATATATATATATATATATATATATATATATATATATATATATATATATATATATATATATAAAGATATAAATATGTAGTATAGTGTGTAGGGAGCTGTGAAGAACACGCACAAGGCATCTTCGTTGCGATAGTCAATATGAGATATAATCATATTATATTAAAATATATATGTGCTGTGTATGGTATGATGTAGAATTAGCATACGCAACAATGGGACAACACATATAACACTTGAGTGACCAGGCTCCACAGCTGACTTGCAATAAATCAGTGCGAAAGGATGCGATCTTACCTAGGCTGCCTCTGTATAATTACCCGGTGCAGTCCTGGGCCGGTAGGGGAACAAGTTTATTACCGTTAGCACTCTCTAGAAACTAGCATTTGGCACGTACACCATTTATGTGTGTACATCACAATAAGGCAGGCAATTGAAAACTCTAGTAAACACATATGTGAGACCCTGGGTAAGAAATAGGTTAACTTAACAATACAGTAGAGAAAATGACAAAACAGATACGCCCTTTGAATATATTTCATTTATTATACTTTTCATTTCCTTTAGTATTGTAATTGTTTAAATCAGAAATAACTAAAAAACCCTGATGGCAATATGAGAAAAACTATAAAGACACAACACTATCCTAACAACGCTAAAAGTGGTCATGCCTAGCCTACTTGAACCCTTTTATAGTTACGTGGCATAGCTTGCCAGAGTGAATATATTGGTTTCAAAATCAAATTAATTAAACGGTTCTCTGTAGTAAATATTACGTTAAAACAAATTGTACTCTCACTAAACAGTCTAGCTCTGGTAGAAACTACTCTTATCATAGGTTTTGCAGTGGGCGTATGTGTGCTGGAAATTGACATACTTATAAAAGTCATGATGGCGTCGCTTGTGTACTGATGCTAACGGACATCGAGCTGAATCAAACTGTAAATAAAATTAGGTCAAGATGAAAATGTCAAATCTTTTGGTAGGACTTATCTTTTAATTGACCAAGCGGTTTGAAGGTAGGATGCTCTTGCAGGATTTGACGTAGCAGGATTAAGGTGGAGATACGTGGAGCTCCGCTCTACACGTACATAGACGGCGTGTTTAAACTATCTAGCTCATTACCACTTAACCTCACGAATGGGCGACCACTGACACAAACTCCATTGCTGGTTACAAGTTTACTTAAAAGTTAGTTCAGGGACATGTCTACACACCCTAAAACTAATTTAACGTCCTACCTCTCCGTCCACTTCAGACGGGAGGTCCTGCCCTACGTCTGACGTCGTTGGAGGCTGCTAGCGAAGAGGGCATTAGTCTCTGCAGGCTGACGCTAGCTTAAGGCGACCTATAGCGCCAGCCAATCAACAATCAGGATTTAAACCTGCGGGCCAATGGGGATCGAAACTATTCAAACCACCCACATGAACCACTTCTAACGACCTAAATGAAGAAAAACCAAAGAATACGCGATCTCGGAACTGAGATATAATACGATAAAAAAGTAGAAAGAATTACAAAATAGAATTACAAAATTGATATCATAACAAAAATAAATATTACTTATATATAATAAATACACGATGAAAAATGAACTAGCCTATCAAAATTACGCATAAATATTATTGCGACCATACATCTAAGTTTCAAAAATCTTACGTGTAAAGAAAAACAAAACTAATAAAAATAAATAAAATTCACATAGGCAGTTGAAATCATGTAAACGACATGTGTGAAAAATATTACATTAACTCTTGCATGACAATATGTGTAGCAATAAGAACAGGAAAAATTATACAAGTTAATTGTTTGCATAAAAAACCCTATTCTCATGGGTGTTACAAACTCATAACTTAACTTACATTAACGCCCATGCCTTGCTCGGGACTCGAACCCAGCGCCTCCCCACCCCAGATTGGTGGCGCGCCAGCCGACTGCGCCACGGAGGTCGGCACACTCAAGTTTATTGGGATAATTTAATACCGTGGATGACTCAGTGTATGCGTTTTGTTGGCACGCTTACTTGTATGAACCAGTATACACGTATACCTACAACAAATGCAATCCGTTTTTCCCGAGAGTAGTCCATGATCAGAATACACCATCTTTCCACTTCAGTCTCATCTGGGGACTGCTTGAGTACGAAAGCAAATATGTCTGCATACGCATGCAGGTGGATACGACTGACCTGACAAAACACACGCGGCGTGATAAAATGCCTGGCATTTGTTATGGGTTACGCGTTTTCCTCCGTTCGCTGACATACGTTTGATAAATGAATTGACTCTTTGTATGGAATCCATTCTGCCGTACATTCCGCAGCGCTCAAGCGGCTGGTCGCTGAACGAAGACGAAACCCCGATTAATCGAAATTTTCACGCGTGCGCACGTCTCGGCCTAACCAAGACGAGGGGGGGGGGGGTGGTCCATTGACTAAAGATCAGGTAGACCTATCTCGCTGGCTGCGCACAACCAATCTCCGTGTCCCAACATTGAACTACATTTCTGCCAGTACGACTTGCAAAAACGGCGTGGATGTATTTGTAGGTTACAATACTGTTTTGTAAACAAGTGCTTTCAGATATAGTTATACTTTCTCTAACCAATTTGTAATGAAGTTTGATTAACTTCAAATTGGTAAAAGTGTTTTATTAATATAATAGTGCTTGTCATTAAAAAATTAAGACATGAACAAACACGTTCATTACTGTTGACCATGTGACTTTTAACAGTTGTGTTCCTTTAGGGTAGGTCAATACTGGGTATGTGAGCAGAAGTCGAATAAGCGGTCTCTCATCTTTAGTCCATGGTGGGGGAGGGGGGGATCGATGGAATGACTGACGTTCAATTGTTTCTTCATTAGCCGCGCGGGGAAAAATTTCCCCCGGCCGAGAGGCGCGCCGCGTATAACGAACATAAACACGGTGGCGTTAATGAGTTTCTGATACGCCAGGAGTAGGACAGCACGCGGTTCGCCATCTGCCCCCCCCCCCTAACATTTTTTTTTCCTCCCGCCCCTTTTCCGCCTGGCTCTCCACCGCCCAATCAAGGCGCGATTGTCCCGCCGCAACCCCTGCGCTGCCGAACACACACGCACGGTCTCTGTGTGTGCGTCGTTTAGTCATTAGTCCTGTGCGGCGCGCGGGCCCGGCCTAACGAGGCAATTCCGTCTGGCGGTAATGGCGGCTACATAATTAACACTCTTTCAGCAACGCAAACAAGCAGCAAGTGCTGGGCTCCGAAGGGGTTGTTGGCGTTGGAAGGTCGGTCCCGCGGGGTGAAGAGACGGTGTGGGGGGGGGGAGTGTGTGCAAGAGAGGGGTGGAAGACGATCCCCGACGAAGGACGGGGGGGGGGGGGAGACATAGTACACCGGGGAGCTGCGTGAGTGAATAAAAAAGTAAAGGCGTTGCGTTGCCTTACCGCCGGCCTGGAAGGTAAATCACTTGAACAGGGTTGAGACGAAAATCAACCCCCAAATGCGTCGAACGAGGTCCGGATGTTTATGAAAGCCAACGTAGAAGAACCGAGATAGGGAAATTCCAGACGACGGAATTTTTGCCAACTTGATGGGCAACCATAGGCTATGTAGGTGCTGTTAAAGGACAACTGAGCACTTTTAAAAGCCCTGCTTACTTAAGAGTGGGCTGTACGCCCCGTTGGGAACGCTGCGTCCATGATAACACTGTACTGTGCAAATGAGATCTTTAACATAGGGGTTTTATTACACTCGATGAAAGACCACAGATTAAGCTACGCCTGTATATTTGTACTTTTCTCTTGCCGCTTAAGGAAACTGCATAGGAGAGCTTTAAAAATGCGATATTTAATATGAAAATAAAAGACTAGATAGTTTTTTCTTATATTTTCTGACAAAAAGGTCGTATTTTCAGAACATTTATTTACCGTGATACGCGTATTCGCTCAAACAACTATTTTTCAGAAAATGGTTGGAGTGGGGGGGGGGGGGGAGTCCATCCCACGCTTAAGATCGACTTACTTGCAATTTGTGAATTATTTCACCATATGTATAGTTAACACTACCGATGACCTCATTACGTTGTCACGTACCGATTAAGTAAAAGAGTGGAATTATTACGAAAGTAAATATTTTACAAGTTGGATAAATCTTACCCTTACGAATTTAAGACGAAAGGAGAGGAAAATAAATAGTTTCAGTCCACGCAATGTTTTCCTAACACTTTCAATTCAAAATTGAGACATGGAAGTACTTTCGCTACTTTGTTACTAATTTTACTGGATGCTTGCTAATTTGTATGCCTGTTGAAATACCTGCAGGTTGTAGGGACAGTGGAACTGTTCAGATTTTGATTTCAAAAGTGCTCCTATAGCCGTGAACAACCTAATATCCATTTCCATGCTTTGATTTCCCGTGATGTTCTGCTCCGCAATAACATGTAAAAATTAACTTCCCCAAAAATAAACCGGCAGGTACACATCGCTCTGTTAAAACACTTGCTATAAAACATTTTTAAATATTATTTTTATATAATCAATTAATCCATTCGCGGTTAATTCAAATTTCCTGAAGCCCTGCTTAAGTCACACTTTCAATTTATTCCTCCGCTTCATGTGAACAAACCATAACAGTCTAGAAAATTACGACCCAAAGGGGCAACGCACCGAATTCATACGCACTCATTCTAACAATATTCTGCATAAGAACTATTTCTTACTAGGCATTACCAACACACCCATTTTTTCAGTGTTTTTATTCGATCTTTACTACAGATAATATGTTACAGATAAAGTATAAGTAAAAGTTTGATTTAATTTCAAACAAGCGTAATTCACTTGTGATACGTAGCGTATTTGGGAAACGACCAGACACGTTATACGTGGGCTGTTTTTCAAAGGTTTGCTCCAAAAAGTGAGAAGAAACCGCTCAAAGACTGTAGCGTTCATTCGTGCACTGAAAGCTCTGCCCGGGATTTTCTTTTTAATCGCCGCGCTTCCGGGTTGGAAAGGGACTGGTGGGAATTTTAATGCGTAATCATATTTTAGGGTTGGACTAGAACGGCTCGTCGCAGCTCACAATTCTGAAACGTATTTGTCCAATAGAAACGGTAAGGACATCTGGCGTATTTTATGGGTGTACTGATTTTCGACCTAATTAAAAAGTTCAAACCTCTAGAAAATACCCAGGTCCATGTTCGTGTGAAATGTATAGGCTATTCACTGTAAAATGAGCACTTTTGAAAGTCCTGCTTTAAATCTACTTGTATGCAAGTTGTGTATTCTTCCACCTACGTAAGATTAACATTGTTGTGGGCCTCATAACTTTCATGCGTCGGTCTAGTGAAACTGTGAAATTATTTGAAAAGTAAATATCTAACAAATCTGTTCATTTTTACACTACGACGAATAAAAAAAAAGTAAACAGAAAGAAATAATTTAAGTTATCAGAAGTTGTTACCTAACACTTTTTATTCAACGTTAAGATACGGAACTACTTTCCATCCATCGTTACCAACTTTACTGGACGCATGTCACTTAGGGCGCCCTTTGAAATATACGCAGGTAGAGGCAGTGACTTTTTTTCTAAGGTTGATTTCAAAAGTACTCACTTTATCGTTAGCAGCCTTCAGTGTGTTATACTGTTAGCAACTGGTAGAGGACATTCTATTTGTTCTACTCTAGAATCTTCTGGAACTGTTGGAAGTACCTGTGTGATCTGCTTGCAAGCACCTATCACGGCCCCCTCATCAACGCGAATGTAACTATCGGACAAATACATCATTCTAACAGGAAAACTGTCAGAATTATGTGCCGACACATCCGTCTGCATGGTCGTAACCAAAAATAATAACCATAATCAAGCTAACTAGTCCTGGGCACAAACAGGACATCTAAACGGCCACCAAATAACACACACACACACAAACGTGGCCCGAAAGAACGAATTAACAAATTCCAAGGCACTCAAAAGCAGAACTGAAAGATAAATAATCTGCTAGGCCAATGGAGGGACATGGGACAAAAAATAAAAACTAATCACCAAAAATTAATATTCAAGATATTTGCCTTAATGGCAGTTCATAAAACAGGGCACACTTGCCACAAAATATATTAAAAGGAGACCAGAGGTATTCCAAAATAAGAAAACTATGTTGGTTGTGTGGCAATATTAATCTTTGAATTTATTTTTATCTTTTCTATATCATTTTTAGAAATCATAATCTTTTCATATAAAATGGTAAAACGAAACAGAAAATAAGTTATAGTTAATATCCTTGTATGGGTAATAAAGAAAATATCAAATCTGACGCGAAAGCTCGCCCCCCCCCCCCCCAAAAAAAAGAAAATACAAATCACATTATTATTGTTACTTCAAGAGTTTAAGGAATCAAATAGCAAAACGAGACAGAACATTTTCTGATATTTTAGTAAAATAGTTGAGTGGGCATAAATCGCATAATTAACAAGTCTCACGTGCCCGCAAAATAAACACACTCATTTAATAGATAAAAATCAACAAAAATTATCTCAAAACAAAACAAGTGATATCAAAACAATTTGGAAATATCAAATACTTCAGAGGTTTCAACTATCGTGGAGGTGAGCCCCTTACAAAAGGTCGTAACGATTAGCTTAAGTACATGTCAAAACGAAAACATATAGGGAATAACCTTTCATTCCATAACAATAAAATATAGTTGTAAACGCTATTATTCATTGCTTTACATAAACATAAAATTCTGAGTATATGATGATTACTTTACGTGATGAGTGTAGAACATAATCTTCAAAAATTTACATTAGCAACTGGACCATGTCCGTACAGTTCCAAAAATAATTATATAATCGCTTTAGACATCAAGGCAGCTTGCATTCCATGACTTTGGCAGAGCTAAACCCCCCAAAAAATATAACTAAATATGTGTAGCGACTTAGCTGACTTAGTTCATAAGCAACTGGACCATGTCCGTACAGTTCCAAAAATAATTACATAATCGCTTTAGCCATCAAGGCAGCTTGCATTCCATGACTTTGGCAGAGCTACACCCCCCAAAAAATATAACTAAATATGTTTAGCGATTTAGCTGACTTAGTTCATTAGCAACTGGCCCATGTCCGTACAGTTCCAAAAATAATTATATAATCGCTTTAGCCATCAAGGCAGCTTGCATTCCATGACTTTGGCAGAGCTACACCCCCCAAAAAATAAAACTAAATATGTGTAGCGACTTAGCTGACTTAGTTCATAAGTTAAGTTGTAAAAAGCCTCGAAGAGAGCAAAACCTGGTTTCCCACACTGAAACATCCCCCCTTTACGTTAGAGGTTACCATCGGAGACTGGAATATGTCATAAAGTAGTATCGGAACTGCGGGATCACGCCGGGAACTACGAGGCCTCAAGGACAACTCGGGGACCCTCACACTAGAGCAAAAAAAAAAATAACGCGAATAAGTGCACGAGCGAACGTTTAGATAAAACTCAGGCTGTACTCGCCAGGAGACGAAAAACCAAATCCAACTACTTGATGATAATTTGGAGCACCAGGATTCACGAGAAAAGAAAAACGGCTAACATGCTCTACGTGACGTACAACATGTTCTGCGAAAACACAAAATAAAAAACTACGTCTCGGCAGGGACCATCACGGTCGGAGCATGATGCAGCTACATTGCGTTGCCGACGAACCAAGCAGACGAGTGCCGATAAAACTGGCTGCAAGGTACGCCGTAGCGGCTAACAAAGGCGCAACGAAAAGCAAAAAGGCAGGTGCAGAAAGTTCGGAAGTCGCCGTCAGGTGTCGCAGATGGTCCACAAGAGGCGAGAACAAGAAATACGTCTGCGAAAATCAGCTACGGTCACGTGAAGAAATGGGCTTTTGTTTTTTATGTGAAGTCATGTGCTAGACGCACGATTACGAGAAGACTTTGCCAACACGGCGATGGCAGAAACAGAAAGTGGAGGTGGTAAGCTACCGACGCCAAGACGAAGAAAAAATGCGATCGGTGCAACTTACATTAGGACGTATGAAAAATAAGGCATGAAACGCAGGCTTGGAAGCCTCTAACAAGGTTTAACCATTATCTTTGGACGTAAGATTCCTGGCCTGAATCGAAATGAAACTTACGGGGAAAATCATCCAAAAGCTAGAATAAAAAAAAAAAAAAAATCACTTATACGACCAAATAAACGAAACCTCAAAATATATATAAATATATACCAACACAAAATATGACACAAATATATATATCAGACCAAATCGACAATACGAATTACGTAAATCTTAAATAATTCAAACCGCAAATAAAAGTATTATTTACCGGACAAATTGGATCCAAACATTAACTAAATTAATGCCAGACAATTCAAAACGAGCACAGAGCAATTAATTATCGCAATAATCAATATAATAAAGGCAACGAAAAAATTAATAATAAAATTATTCGCAATCGTACTGATGACTTAAAAACTGAAGAGAAAGTCTCAAAATAGCTTAATACAAAGTTAATTAACAGTGTTATCATAACAAATTTAATAGTAGATATTTAAAAACTCTCGGTGGCATACTACATTATTCTTGGTGGCGCATATAAAACTGTAGTGACGCATTTAAAGCGGCACAATTAGAAGAGACCAAAGTTTTTATTACAATGATTTCACCTGACAGGACACCAATATTTTCTGCTGCCTCAATTAAACCCAAATGTCTGACAAACTTTCCTTGACATCTGCCTGAAATTACAATTTCACTAGAAGCGGGGCAGCACAGGGGAGAGGACACATCATGCCGTATTGACACCACCAACTCTGTACTGCCTACCTGTGGCACACCAAGTCGAGTATCGATACAACACCCCAGTCTATGTAGAACATCAAGCCCTAAAAGACATTCATCCTATATTTCTGCTACGTAAACAGTGTGCTCTATGCTAAGGTCACTAAGCTTCAAGATCCATTTCCTCTTACATTTAACTGGTGTGGTCTCACCTGTTACTGTAGTCAAATAGCATCGTTCCATGTTGTCGTCGGGCGATCGCTTGGGGTGAAGGCCCGAGTATATCTGGTCTTACTACTGTTATGATCGCCCAAGTGTCGACGACCATATAGCAAGGAATATCATTCAGGTTAACAAGTTTTCCGAACATGCGGTATTCTCACCTGCCTCTCGCTTCTTATCCTGCTGCAACTTCTCCTGCTGCTGCTGCTGCTGCTGCGGGCAATAGGCTCTCAGGTGTCCCGGCCGTCCACACGCCCAACACTCAGGCCTTCTGGGGGGGGGGGGAAGTGGAGGTGAAGCTTTGTAGCATGAACCCTGGAGGCGGTCTCTCTCACAAACGTCTGTATCTCCTTCAGAATCTTCTTGATGTCGTTGTCGTCTTCGCTCAGCATCACAGCCCATACCGGTCGTCGGGGTGAGGCCCCCTGTCTTACAGACTCCACCTCCAGTGCTCGGGCCAGGGCGTCCTGCATGTTGTGGGGTGTAGCCAGGCCTACCGCTTGCCGTACCTCTGTGTCGGCGATGGAATCAATGAAGAAGCAGACTGCGATGATGTGGCGCTCCTCCTCGGGGCACCCTTCCAGAGATAGTTGGGAGAGCCGCACGATGTCTTGCTATAGTTCCTGCAGTGGCTGCCCTGGTCGCTGGGTGCGACTTCGTAGCTATGCATGGTGGGCATGTCTCAGGTACCGGTCGTCGAAACGTAGCTCCAAGGCCGACACCGGTGTGGACTACTCCAGTCGATGTAGCTTTGGCAGATATTGTAGTATGCTCAGTGCGGGGCCTCTCGGTACAGCGTCGAGGTAGTAAGCCCGCTGTTCCCTTGTCCAGCCATTAAGGGTAGCGACTATTTAAAACTGGTGTTGGTACTCCCGCCATGAAGTCTGGCCGTCACAAGGGGCAGGCTTAATTGAAACATCGTTCCCCACTCCTGGCTGCGCGACACTAATTCCACAGATCTTCGTGCTTTCCTCCGAGATGTCTGCATTGGTTTGGTCTTGCACTGCCTCTTCTCTTTTCTCAACTGTCGATGTGGTGGTAGGTGAACTCCACTGTTGCCGACATTCCTGTCATTCCTTCTTCACCGCACTTATTTCCTGTTTCACTTCACTCTCGACGTTGTCCATTCTTCTACTGAAACTGTCCATTCTGCCATTTACACTGTTCACTATTTTATTTACACTGTCCATTCTTTCATTAACACTGTAATTTGTTTGTGTTCACTAACTCGCTAAACCTTCTATTATCTTGTCAACATTATCAATAACAGAGTCAATTTGTTTTTCTACGTTCTCATTTACACTATTAAAAGTTTCAATCAGACTCTCTTCCACACTACAAATTGGTTATTTGCATCTTCTTTCAAGCAGTTTACACTTGCGCTCACTTGGTTACTCAGCCCTTCAATCAGTACTCGCGGTGCATCCAGCTCTGCAGACATTTTCCTTGTTAGCATTCACTGCGTCAGTTGTTCAGAACAGGTATTCCAATTAATTAATTTGTTTGAAAATTTCTAACTTCTTGCATATAGTCTAATTTTATTTAAAATTGATTAATTAATAATTGCCTCCATCCCACTTCTGACAGCAGTGTTAAGTACTGACGCCTGAGGGGCGTATGTAAATCCGTGAGGGATGGAGGTATTAATGAAAATAATACAATAAACAAAATTTTATTTCTAATTTACTCTCTACGTTGTTATTTACAGCATTAAATTATGTCTCCACATTTACTTTTTTTATTTAACAGTGAGCGCAATATTTGATGAATATTTCTACTGTAATTGACGTCCCTCTTAATTGTCTCTGTTGGCTAGTCAATTAATTCATCATCAATATCAACACGTGTTCAATCTATCTATTGCCATAATTTGCAATGTCTTTCGCTCACGCATCCAGCCCAATACTCCAGCCTGCCAGCCGCACCCTTCACTGCTTGATACTCGCAGTCGCAGACTTCCCTTCTGCAGGTCACTTCTTTCGTTGCTCGTCCGCTATCTCTCGGAACTCATCCACTCCAACTCAACTCGCGGCCCTGAGGCCTGCCACAATATTTATAGTTTCAGGGCACCAATCTGGAAGGTTCGACACACCCCGAGTCGCGCTGAGAGAACGAGGTCACTAATCCAGAGCATTCTTCAGACAAACGCAGAAAATAAAACAACCAGGGTCCGAAGCGCCAATAGTTCGAAACGATTCGTTGCCCCCCAACCCGCCTGCGACGCTATCATATGACAACTCTCTTTCCTTCTCTTCAACTCACCTGGGCGGGAGGCAAAGAGGCGCGCGCATGATAATATGAAACGTACTCTCAACGTAAATTTACAGGGTAATAGGAAATATCCAATTTCCACGCCCACTGAAGGCAGAAATAGTTACATCGCGCTGTTACAAATTAAAGTACAAATATGTCGCACATTATATAACGTGATACTTGATTTAAAAAATCTTCTGTCAAGTATTGGTTTTTTTTATTAAAAATGCCACCTGAAAATATGATTTCACATATACGTGACCGGATTATAACAAACGAGCAACAGACTGTCAATAGCCTGTGTATCATATATCGTCAAAAGTATGTTTAGTTATTCAAACATGTGTGTCATTATAAACCTTAAATGAATATTTGCATACGCGTTTAAAAAAAACACGAACTCGTTTTGTAAACTAACACACTTTGAAAGATGGTCCTCGCATACCGTAAATACAAACATGTATAATATTAGAAAATAAAACGTATTGAAAACAAATATCTCTTCGATGAATACTTTTTGACGTCCGGTAATGTATATATTTGAAGAGCCAATGTGTCAGTTTCAAAGAGAAAAAAACATTCCCGCTCTAAGTGAAAAAAAAGCCACGTATGTTTAGAGTAAAGAAATTTATTTTACATTTATTTTGCAATGGGATGCATAGAAATAAGGAGCATATTTGCAAGCCTGGTAAAATAGCTTAAAAATTCGCTCGTATATCGGCAAAAAAAAAAAAAAGCCGACTTCAACAAATAAATAACACTACCGGTTTCCACTGACACACGCAAAGTTACTTAAATTAATATTGATGTATTTACTTATAGTCTATTCAAGGTAAAATGAGCATTTTTGAAAGTCCTGCTGAAGATCTACTTGTAAGCACTTTGTGTATTCTTCCGTATTATGTAAAATTAACATTGACATGGGCCTCATCACTTTATTCATGTGTCGGTCAAGTGAAACGGTAAAATTATTAGAAAAGTAAACATTTTTAAAATTTGCTCATTTCTGCACTTCGATGCATTAAAAAAGCCTAAAACGAAAGAAATAAAGCAGTTATTACAAATGGTTATCTAACATTTTCTATTAGACGTTAAAATATGGAACTATTTTCTCTCCACCGTTACCAACTTTACTGGGCGTATGCCACTCAGTGCGCCGGTTAAATTATATGCGAGTCGGGGCAGTGACTTTTTTCTAAGGTTGATTTCAAAAGTGCTCACTTTATAGTGAACAGCCTTTACAACTCAATACCTTTTAATAGCCTTGCGAAACTGTGCGAGACTTATCATGGTACGAGGAACTTAAAAACAGACCAGAGGTAAAGAAATTTAACCATTTGTATGAAAATGTGGTTTTTAAAGAGCGTTAATTTCTTATGTAGTACGTTTTATATATAAAAAAAAAATTGAACTTATTTTTGTGGCAGTTTTGAAAGGGAAAAGAATACCAAACAGTAAATATGGGCAACCTTTCACACTGGAAAATATCTCCGCTAGAATAAGCAAAATTATTTTGCTTTCGTAATTACACTTTATAATTTGCAAGAAAACGATTTTGTCCATCTTAAACAAAGCGGTGTGCATAAACAAGAAAGTATTCTCATTTCGAGGTAATAACACAGCGAATAAAAGTGCAGAAGAAAAAAGAGATAATGTCCCTGAAAAACACTATCGTATAATTACAGTATACCACGAAGGATACTCTTTCGTTTGTTCCTTTCCTATACAGACGTGCCTTTTTCAGGGATAAGCGAATACCATTGCATACGTCTGTAAAAGTGCTTACGCCCAACGCTTGCCTCCTGACACAATACACAAAGGTTTAAACAAAAGAGGAAAGGTTCCAATTACGCACGAAGGATAACGCTGGAACCACACACACACACACACACACACACTTTCACCGTACGCTTTCCCTTTTCGGATGTCCGGCTGTCGATATTCCCAATTCTGCTGAGGCCTGACAAGCGAAGGGCTTGTGCCACAACATACTGAACTGATTTTCCGGCGTCGCAGAGAAAGGAAATATTCATCCGCTTACAAAGGCCACTTCGTTTTATGAACGACAGGAATCGGTTACTACAGAAAAGGCAACAAAAAATAACTGAGGAACATTCTGATGTTATGGCAAATGTATCTCATATTTTAAATCCTTTATAATGTAAGCGCCAAACTATTTACCATAAAAAAGAAATAATAAATTATTTTTATTTTTAATACTGTTTTTTTAGGTAATTTTTGGTCAAGGTAAACAGAATAACTCACAGCCATCATGACCTAAGTTTTATGAATTATTTTTGATTTACATAATAGTGATTTGTGAATCTATTTGGGCATGCCATTCAGGGAAGAAGCATTTTAACCTTTTGTGGCAATATATGTGGTATCATTCATTATTGACTATTTAATAGAGATATTGTTTCAAATTTTGATATGAAGATATTACATAATTTAAATTGAATCTCTCTTGTAAATTATTCTTTGGTAATACTTGGGAAAGTACCAATCAAAATCTAAGATGTACGCGAAACGTGTTTTTTTTTATATCTCCTCAATAGTATGAGTATGTTATAATTTTTAATGATGTGGTTTGTCAAACGAAAAATTAAAACCAGTAACAATCAATAATTAGAAAATGATCAATTGAGGATTAAAAAAAAATAATTCGTTCGATCTTCGCATGCTGGGTGAAGATCGGATGCACAGTACCTACAAGCCAAAAAATATATATTTAAGTCCCTTGCCTGCCCATTTCCGTAATTCTGCACTCATTGTAACAATGACTAGAATGCTATCTTTCGAACTGCATCTGACGTCATCTTTGTGTACTATAATGCGTGGTAATACTACAGAATAAATGAAGGTATGCTCTGAAAACCACTTTACTTGCTACAACACAAGTTTTGTTGCCGTAGAAGTGTATCGTTAAATATAAACCACTCCAACGTAGGTTTAACAAAAACAAAAAAATTTTGTTTGATCTATATATGATTGGCAATGATAACATTGCATTGTGGTTACAATAGTTCAGCAGTATCGTTTGTGATAAATACAGAATTTATAATGGTGCACAATTATGTAAATTATGTAAGGAATTTGTTATTTGCAAACAAAGCAGCTGGAAATTTCATTAGGTACTAAAAATTTTAATAAACGAAAGAAAAGTTTTAATATTATTAAATCTTTCACACTGGTGCAAGGGAAAATTTCTATACCATAAACAAAACTATCTCAACGTAATGTGTTTATTTGCTACGAAGAAAACTAGTATTCCCATAAAACTGAAATATATAAAAAGAAAATGTAATAACAAGTTTCTTTAACCTTGCATTCGAATTAAAGCAAGATCTTGTTAGTCTGAACAATCCCCCCAAAAAAATGCTTTGTTTGCTATCCAGAAAGCTTTGGATTTATTTATTTTACAGTGTATTACATTTTCTACGCATCTTGAGGTTAGTTTACAAAAACTTGTTTTACACTCTGTGTCATCTTGCACAGGGTTACAGTACAGTATTTTGCGGTAATTAGGGTGGGAAAAGCCACATAGATACGGTAGGAACCAGATCTGCTAACATAACCAGAAGCCAAGATCTGCGAACATTCTAATATTAGTTGTGCCGCTTGGCAAAATTTGGATATCTTCAAGCACACGTTCTGCATTCAATAAAACAATGCTATACAGAACTGGAACATCCAGGCACATTCTGAGCTCCTTCCAAACACCCAAATAAAATGGCTCAAAGGCCCGGCAAAACTGCGTAACGTTTTCAGTCAGTCAGCACCAAAATTTTTCACTTATTTTCCCAGCGAAACCAAAGGAAACGTTTTTTTTTAACAGTTCAGACGCAACAATGAGTGCTCGAGAAATATAAATCTATTCTTTCAGAAGACAGTAAATCATATTTATCTGTAAATCTTGAGTCAAATCAGACAACGGTGAATGCAAGAAAGAAGAGGAAGAATTCCATTTATAATTTTATTTCAACACCACTTTTTTTTTGTGAATACACATATAGTTTCCTGTATCAGGGTCAACGATTAGGTATGCTATCTTTCGTCTGATTGGCATAATGTGTATTACTCAACCCTGACGATTAAGCTTGTGTCATCCAGGCCTCTTGGGCTCTGTAGCGAGTCTTGCAATAATATGCCAACTTTTTATTGTTGAATGATAGACATTTCCGCCAAGTTTAAAACGCCGTTAAAAAAAATCAAAGAAAATATTTCCAGTGCCTAACATCAGCTAGATCGTAACTTGTTTATTTGCACATACATGCTGGCAGCTTTGGCGGCAGTTAGTGTTAACACCCGCAAATGTACTCCGTTCGCCTATATAATTAAAATATGGTTTTTTTTTTTTTCACACTTTTATCCATACATAATATTTTATGTACATTCGTATGCAAATATTTACACTTATTTAACTTCATTTTTATTTTATTTGTTTTTGTCTGTGTTTATTTTCATACATAGGATATTTTAATTTAGCTGTACGATGGTAATCTAATATGTTCAATTGGATTAGGTTAGCTAGTTTTCATTTTTGTATTTCCTGATATATAAATAATATTTTTATTTTTGGTCTCTTGTGAATATTTCAGAGTTGATTATTTTATATGTCGCGGTTTTGAGACCATGCAATTTAAGCAGTCAGGCCTTTGAGAGTGGATCGTAAGGGGTTTTTTTGAAGTGTTTTATTGTCCCCATTGGCCCACAGGTTTGAATCCTGACCTGTGATTGGCTGGCATGGTAAAGCCCCATCAAGCTAGCGTCAGCCAATCGAGCTTAACGCTCTCGCCATCAGCCGCCTCCAGCAATAACGGGCGTACGTCGGGACCCTCGCCCAGACGTGGGTAGAGCGTAAGGCTGTTTTTAGTATACTAGTGTGTTCGATACTTCCCCCTACGTCTTTAAAGATTGTTTTTTTTTTTTTTTGTTACCGCCGATTAAGAGTGTACTAAAATTCGCCCCTTTCGCTCGTATTTAGTTGGCCAGGAGGTGATAAGTATCGTAACGACCTCCACGTGTCAGACGAGTATAACTCCACGTATTAAGCACCCCGCCCTACCCTACATCCTACAAGAGCAATCTACTACATGTCCAGTTTACAAAACTAAAGCTGATTCCTACTGCGAGAGCTGCTTACATCACTCCAGGTAAAAGGTGTTTAAATATGGTCTACATATGGTGCATTTGAGCGTCGACCATTAGTCAAAGAAGATTTAACCCGACGCCATATTGAATTTTTCAGTACGTTGCATCTCAGCTAAAATTTTGCTACGGTAAACCGAGAGAGAATTTGAGTGCTGCCCTGAGTTAGGCTTCATAACTTATTCCATTGAAGTTTGCAACGAAATTTAATATTTGCGGAGGAGTAAAATTTTTATTTCCAGGAAGTTTAAGAGCGAGACACTGCAAGCTTACATAAACGTTATTATAGGGATCACGCAGGGTAGGCGCGGCCAATTTCAGCGATGCTAGGATGTTGTTGATGTCTTCTAGCTCTTGCCGATCGCAGTCAGGAATTCTAAATTACGTTATTCATTAAATATCACAGAGATAAAAATTAATGAATGTGAAATAAAGTCCTATTCTCAAACTATGATAACAGCCAGTATCGTCTACCTCAGATAAACGTAGATTTAACTTGTCTCCTACCTCTCATTTGATTTGATGCTATGTTTTAATATTTTTGTTATATGTGCACCTACTGAGATACTGTCGTGTTGTGTTGGTATATATATATATATATACAAATTGTGTACCTACTAACAGAGATGCTGAGCGAAGGTGTGAAGTACGGTTAGTTTGTCTTCAATTCAGCCTAGGTGTGAATCAGGCAATGATCAGCCGCTACCTAGGTGATATTTAGACTTCCATATATTTGCTACAACATATTCTACTTTTAATTGCTACACCTCGTATTACGTGTGTTTTGTTTGTTGTGGTTAATAAGAGGAGTTTATTCCACATGAGTAAAGAACATGGCAAAGTTCATCACTGTGTCACACACACTCTAACCTACGTGATCGTGAGTGCCATAGGCAGTTTGGTCTGGGCTGGAGTTACTGGACCTATCCAGCATCATTTATTGCCTATTCTACTGAGAGTGAAAGTTAGCAACTAGTTGTTTTTAGCATGTGCTCGTACTATTGGAAAAACCCAGCCAATTAACCTGTTTATGGTAACCGGCACGCCCAACAGAAATAACTTGCAGTGTTCAATATTCCAGAGGTTTCAAGTTTGTATGTGCACACTCAGTCTACCTAATTTAACCACAATCAATATTCACCACTATATAAGATGTGTGTATGTATACGCTACACTACGTATATATTAGTTTGTACATAAATAAAGCGGCTTTCACAACATGGTGGCCTAATTACTGCACTCAGTAGTATACGTTGAATTGTATTACATTAGTACGAACAAAAGAAATGAAGAAATTTAAAATTTCCTGCAAAACGGCTTAAAGTCGAAGGGTGCGTGAGTTCAATCCTGCCCTGCGAACTTTTTTCTAATTACGGTAAATTTGACAATATAATTAATAAACTATCGTAAATATGTTTATTTCACGTAATTATTTGCTTACATTCAACAAAAGCAATATTTGATTCGCCACTGCAGTCGGCCGTCACGTGTCAATCAGATAAACTGTTTCACGTCACTAATTCACTCAGTGATTTTTTTTTTTTTTTTCACTGAAACAATCCGTGGTTTTCCACTGATTCTAAGTGGAGCCATTTTCACTGATTAGAGCAGTTGAATTTCACTGCGAATCAGTGGTTTCCTACTGATTTGAATTTAGAGTGAAGAGCATGCACATTTTAAAACAATTAGGCCTTCTCTGAGATCACCAAATTGTTTAATATACAAAGGGAATGGAGAGTAGTCATCTAGACCTGACAAAGCCTCCAATCCAATATAATGAATTTAAAACTTACAAAAAATTTAGATATGGTGGGAGGCAGTCAAAGTGATCATCCACAGCTCCTATAATTAAAAACTGATAACAGTAAAACCAAGACAACACATTTAAAACGAATGCCCTAACAAGTGAGTCGTGGAAACGCGAAAGGCATTTTAAAATTATTAAACTTTGGCGGCGCACCAGGGACAACAATGACACGTTAAAATAAAAGGCATGGCAAACGCGACACCATATTAAGAGCCAAGCATAATTTAGAAGGGCAGCCAGAACCAAATTTAGAAATGGGAAGCAGCTACTGCACACGCAAGCTACAAAACATACAAAACCATTAAAACTCTATCGCAAAACACACTAACGTTTTTTACGACTCACCGCAATTCGACCCATCGCTCTGAATAATGACTAGATGTTGTAATCGATTGAGATCAGCTTAGTATAATTCTTGTAGAGGTGCAGCGCAAACAAGCGAAGTGAAGTGCAAATGGTCCATGACAGAACAGTGACGTAACTTGGCTGTGCAAGGCCTTAAATCAAAGACTGCCGCCAATCACAGAATAATATGTACGTGTAGGGGAAGAGGAAAAGGAGGGGAGGTAGTCCAGGGAGAACAAAGGAGGGGATTCCGAGCACGTGCAAGAAGTACTGAACGCAAATATAGAGGAAGCTCACTAAAGTGATGGAGATGGCGCAAACTGTGCATCCCCCGCCCAAAAACCTGTGCCCTGGTGACTAGTCTCTCTTCCTTAACACGAACATTTCACAGAAGATACAAAGATGAAGATATTCGAACTCAGATAGTAGTCTTGAAACAGTAAAATAATGTTTTCGAAGGCAGTTCGTAGATTCGTAAAAAACGTAACAACTTATAGGCCAACGACATCAAATTAAAGCATAGGATCAACCAGTTCCATTATCGTGTCAGTCTCCGTTGATGGTAGGCATCTCAGGGCCTTGAGATATAGTTTCTTCTCGGTCACTGGAAACTGCTACGCAGAGCTGTCGAAGATGTTTGCGACAGACGAAACCAACAGGGGCATAGCCTCCGTATTCAGCAGTCCTGCACAGGGCCCAGGTAGTTGGCATTAGTGAAGCGAGGCAAACTCAGCACGGCTCGGTCAGAGGGCGGGAACAAAACATCAACAGGGATTTAGAAAAAGGGAAAAACAAAAAAACCAAAGGATAACAGGTAAGTGTATTCACATGCGTTAACGAAAATTCATACCAATATAGCAGCTGAGCTATAAAATATACAAACAATAAGTAATCAATTACGTGACACAAAGGCCTTTAGCTGAGACACATGGGCTTTACGAAAAGAGCGAATAGAGCTTGACAAAACTAAACTTACAGTATTAGGGCCAAGAAAAGTGCGAATTTTAAATCGCCCACAGAATTTTAGAATTAGCTTCCCCGTCACATAATTCCCTAAGACTACTAAAACAGAGTTGTTTCACAGGACCGGGTACCCTACTTTGTACATTACCGGCAATCTACCCTGGTCTATTTTGACAGTAAGTTGCTGCTTTGCAGCATCAAGTCTGTGATGGACCTCCTCCAGCAAACGATCAGGGTCAGCATCACCAAGGGAAAACGGAGAAGGAAATATATTCCAAATATTGAATAGGGGATGACCAAAGTGACAATCAAGTAACGGGAGAGAAAGAGAAACTCCCGTGGAATCATGGAGTGCACTGTTGGACACTAAGTTAATGAAATCTAGGTCCTGATCCCACTTAGTATGATCATGATTGTATGAAATCTTAAAACAGGCTTTCAAATTCTTAATGAACCTTTTCACCTGTATACCTTTTGGACAATACGGGCTGGATGTGAAACGCTAAACATATTCTTGAAAGCGTTAAATGTGAAATATTTAGCATTATCTGTTACTATTTCCACAGGAGAGCTAGAAAACTTCCAAATATGCTCTGTGAGAGCTCTAACAACAGTGGAAGCCTTCGTGTTACAGAGTGGTAACAAAATTACAAACTTGGTGAAAGTGTCTAACAAAATCAAAATGCATACATTACCCTTCTTAGATCGTATCCATGGTTCAAAAATATCAAAATAGACTACACTCCAGCTACCCTGTGGCGCGTGTTTCACCGCTTGGCCCACATTAGTTTGCTGTGATTGTTTGCATTTTTAACAGAGTTCATAAGATCTTACAAATTCAGAAACATCGCTCTTTAAAGGAAAGTCCGCCAAGCAAACTGAACAACTATCTTATTAAAGGTTTTACTCACACCCAAATGCCCGCCAAAAACAGAATCATGGAAATACGAAAGCATCATAGGCCTCAATGATTATAGAACCACTCTTTTATGTTTATGGCAATTTTTACCGTTAAATTCAAAATATTATTCACTTCAACATAGGAAGCACTACTCCCGCACTCAGTTCTGTTCTCACCTGAGTACATAACGCATAGCTTGCCTGAGCCTGACGCAACTTTACAAAAAAATTCGGGAAAGCTCTGCCTAAAGATGCTTCAGTATCACAATCATTCTCCACCTCGAAGTCTACTGGATCGTACATCCTAGAAAGTGCATCGGCTTCTTGTTTGTCGGAACCACGAACGCGAGAAACCTTGAAACAGAACGATAAACGCAAAATCCATCTACCTAGTTTTCCTAACTGCTGCAGATGGTTCAAGTCCCACCTGAGTGCTTGGTTATCGGTATAGGGATCGCACTCATCGTGTTCTATATAGGAAGCGAACTATTCCAAGCCATATATATCGCACTCATCGTGTTCTATATAGGAAGCGAACTATTCCAAGCCATATATACAAGCTAATAGTTCCTTTTAGTCATTTTCTAATTTACATTATGATTCGGTGAGGCGGCAGCTAGCAAATGCTACAGGAAACAATCCTAAATCCGTCCTTTGAAACAGTACTGCCCTTAAGGCCATCGACGATTCATGGACCTGCACGACGAACCGACGGGAAAAGTCGGTAAATGCAACGCCAGAGGGGACGACAGCTTCTGCTTTAAGACTGCAAATGCAGTCTCTTGCTCCTGGCTCTAAATAAACTCTACTCCCTCCTTCTTTAATGAGTTCAAGGGTGCTGCAAACTCGAAATATGTTCAATAAACAGGGAGAAGTAACCTAAAAGGCCTAAAAATTTCTGAACTCCCTTCAAAGTTCTTCGGAGAGGGAAATTCAAAACAGGAGCAACTCGATCGGGATCAATCATTAGTCGGCCCTTACAAAGTAAGTAATCTAAAAACTTGGTCTTACTCGAACCCAAAGGTACATTGTCGGGATTATATGTCAACCCTACCTCGCGCATATTAAAAAATACTTGGCACAGATGTGAAAGGTGGGACTCCGGATCATCACTATACATCGTCGACATAGTTAAAGACAAATTTGAATTTATATTTAGAGTACACAAAGTCCAATACCCTATACAGGCCTTGGCTCCCGAAGTTTGAGCGTATGGGAATGCGAGCGAATTCGAACTGTCTCCAAGGTGTACTAAAAGCGGCTTACTTACTGCAAGAGGGGTAAAGTAAACATCGCTGGAAAATGTTTTTTTAAATCCAGAATAGAAAATAGATGGCTTTACCTAAATGCTGACTAGCACAATCAATAATTGGTAATGGAAATGGATCCTTGTAAAATTTTGTTTACTAAAGAACGATTGACAACAGGCCGATAATTGTCACTATCCTTTTCACGCACTAGAAAACCAGGCGAACAATAATCAGAATTTTGAGGAACAATAACACCTGCTTCTAATAATTTATTTATAATTTCTTTGAACACCTGCAATTTAAGTGGAAGGTATTGAAAATGGCGATCATGCACCGGAATATCGTCGGCGAGAGAGAATATATACGGATTAATGTCGCATTTACCTATTATAAGACGGATGGCGTCACTAAAGTCTCTGTGCATCTGATCAAACCGACTACTAAAGTCCTCGGAAAAACCATTTTTCTCGTCATGCAAAGATGAAAAAATCTCAGGAATAACTTTCGCCTGAAGGGCAATCCTGATGTTCGGAGCGAAGTCGAAGGATAAATAATACTCGTCAAGATTGAAAGACACCCCAGACTGCCCTAAAAACTTAAGGCCTAACACTATATCATTATTAAGGACTGCAAACACCCAAAAGGAAAAGATCCACGTAAATCAACCGATTTAAAATGCAAGGGCACGACCGAATTACTCCTTATGACCTCCCCATTTGCCACGCACACACGTTTTCCAGGCGAACACCCCTCACACGTCTCTTGGAAACAATTTTATGTTCAAGCAGTCTTTTAAAAATATAAGAGCTCATAGCACAGCGTGTGGCCCCCGTGTCAACCAAAGCAGGAAACGTATTATCACCACGAGAAATCAAAACAGAACACCTCCTTATCTTATGTGGTAACTTTACTTTCACCCGACTGGAAAATCCACACTTATTTACCGGTCAAAGCCCATTTCCCGCATTCTGGAAAGCCTTACGTAAATGTCCAACCTCGCTGAACTTAAAATAATCTCTTTCATAAACTGCACGCCGACCCTCTATGCACTCTGTAAGTCACGTGTCTCTGAACTGCACAATTTCCGCACCACACCGCCACAGCGTCCTGTAGAGTGGAAACGTGCCCAAACGTCGTCGTTTCTTTACCAAGCCCTGCTTGGACCATAGGTGGAAAACACGTACGATATGCACTTGCTGCCATCAAAGGACCCTGCACTTCTACTGCTAACTGGCGTAACTCGTGCAAATTATTTGGGGCCGAAACATACGTGCAACGCGCATGGACATGCTGAGCCGTGACTAGATCGCGTTCATCTAGTTTCAAACATTAGGGCCTCGTGATAGCCACAAATTGGATCGACGAATTCAAACATGGGTTCACCTGGTCTTTGGTATCGGTATATAAAGTCACATTCACAATCATACTTAACGTGAGAGTGAAACAAATACTCTAATATCCTGCATTTAAAGCCGGCAAATGCACCTCCATCGAAATGTGTTTTTTTCTTCTTTAAGCAACTGTCATGTGAAACATTGCATTTAATAGCAATTGCTTTCAAAGACACAAATACATTAATTAACATTCTTGCTAACTGCTACAAAAAGTGAAAAATACTGATGGCATCCATGGATGTTAAAGGAGCAATATCCTGCAAGGCTTGGAGGGAGAGTTTATCAACTTTAGGTGGATGGATGATGACACTCTCCAGAACCAAACACTGTGAAGGTTGTGGTGGCACTGAGCACCGCTTGCACCAGGATTCCACCAGGATGGACTGGTGCAAATCCACAACAGTCGCGGTGTCGTCAAATTCCAATCTAAGTTCGCTTAAAAAGGCCAGCAATTCTTCTTTTTTGAGGGTGTACAGAAATTCCACCTCCGCCATTCCATGCAACGAAACAAATAAAGCAGACATGAAGAAAGACCTGAGCAGAGCGGCGGAGATTTTATTTGTGACAATACACTAATCCATTGCATAACACTAAATCGGAATTAAGAGCATTTAATAATATTCTCTTACAATGTTGAGGTTTCAAAAATACAATTACTACGTGAATAGCTACAGGTTCCATTTACATCAAATTAACATAATAATATCAATATAAAACTTTAACTTGTGCCATTTGTATACAACCTGCGCTTTAGCTTGGACTTTCCTCTACAGCATACGTATTTTAAAACAATTAGGTATACTTTGAGATCACCAGAATTGTTTGAAATAGAAAGGGGATGGAGGGTATTCATCTAGACGCGTCAAAGCCTCTTAAATTACAGTAAAATTAGATATGGTGGAGGCAGTCAAAGTGACTCTCAAAAGCTGCTACGATTAAAAAGTGATAACAGTAAAATGAAGACAACACATTTAAAACTAATGCCTTAACAAATGAGTCGCGGAAATGGAAAAGGCACTTCAAAATTATTAAACTTGGGCTGCGAACGAGGGACAATCACGACAAGTTAAAATAAGATACACGGCAGACGCGACTCCATAGTTAAAGCCAAACATAATTTAGGAGGGTAGCCAGAAACCAAATTTCGAAATGGGAAGCAACTACTGCATACACAATCAACTACACACACCTGCCACACAAAATTAGAAAACCATTAAAACTCTACCGCAAAACACACTAACGTCTTCCACGACTCAACGTAATTTCCCTCCATCGTTATGGACAACGACTGGATGTTGTAGTCGATTGAGATCAGCTTAGCATAATTCTGGTAGAAATGGAGCTCAACCAAGCGGCCCAGGACAGGACAGTGACATAGCCGATTTATCATCACCGAGGCCAGGCCTCTCAGCGCGGTGGAAGTGCAAACCAAGGCCTTTGTCTTCCCAAGCGGTAATCATTTGATTGGGTCAGGGTTAGGGGCGGCTAACCCACCCCCCTATGACCCACCCCCCGGCATAATAAAGGCACTTTAACCTGGCACGCGCGGCGCTCGCATGCCAGGTGTGTGGTTTTGTGACCCAGTTTAGACCTTGGGCCACGGTTGATCCGATCTTTATCCCCCTCGCTTTTGCCTACTAAAGTGAGGGGAAAGGCAGAGGAGTTCCCGTCCCTACTGGCACGGAATTTGGAAAATACAAATTTAGGTCTTGTTAAAATTAGGTAAAAACAGTAATAAAGGTGGTTTGATTAATTTTATAAAATATTTCCGTGGAATTAAGAAAAATGTCAGGAAGAGGCAGAGGAAGTAGGGCCTTCCTCTAAGAAAGATATTAAAGTTAATAACCCGAGTCGTGGCATTACAGATGGTACTGTGTTTGGTGCGTGTTTTTAGGTGTTGTAAATAAAAAAGGTTTTGTTTTGTAAGGGATGTGGGAAAGTGTAATAGGGAACAGTCTTTGTCACTTAATTTGCATTTTAAAGGTTAGTAGTGTGAGTGATAAATTATTTCGATGAGTATTTGCCGGTGGGCGGGGCTTTATAGTTAAGGAATTTTCTGATTGGCTGTATCTCAGCCAAGGGCAGGGCTTCTGCCTTCTGAGAAGAGAAGGCAGCGCTACGATTAAGATAACATATGTATGGTGATTATTATCGTTAAAAACTTGAGGGGGCATAATTTGGGATAAAGTATTAGTCAGTCAGCTCCTTGAAGGGTTGCTAGGGAAGTAGAGAGAGGTGTGTTTGCTGAGAGAGTAGCGGGCAGAGGGATGTGCGCGATGCTGGCGCCAGGTAGTTTGTTAAACTGGCCGAATTCTGTCCCGGGCAGATCGGAGAATGTCGGCCGGGTGCGGTGGTTTAGAAGATGTTAGTTATTATACGGGAGGCATTTTAGGGTGTTTTATTCTTCTGTTTATATCGTGGCCGTAGTCTCCTAGCCGTTTAATAGCGAGGTTAGAATGCGAGAGAAGTTTATTATAGTAATTTATATTGCGGTTTAGTAACTGTGACTTAATAGTTGGAATTTTTAAACGTTCATGGATCGATAGGTTCGTAATGAAGCGCGCTGCATTTATTATGATTCTTAAATACTTATTTTGGATGAATTGAAGAGAGTTTAAAATGCATTTATTTAAGTTCCCCCAGACTTCGTTACCACACAAAAGGGCTGATCAAACGATTGCTGTGTAAATTAATAATTTTAATCGTCTGGGTAGATTAGTGCTTTTCAGCATTGGAAACAGTTGCTGTAATTTGTTCAGTGCTGCCTCTTTAACTGTTGAAATGTGATTAGTCCAAATTAGTTTAGAATCAGTTGTTAAACATAGGTATATTGCAATTTGTGTGAAGGGGTTCGGAATATAATTTAGAGTTATTCGTCATGATGGCTGAATTATACGTTGAGTTGACAAGAATGCTTGTGATTTAGTAAGATTAGTTATAATTTTCCATCTTTCAAATCAGTGTTCTAAATAGTTATTTTGAAGTTGAGTTAGGAGGATAGCATATGGAAGTTTTTTTTATCGAGGGTGTAAATTATGGTATCATCAGCGTACATTTGTACTGAGGCATGGGTTATGGGGATGTCTGAGGTAAGATTATTATATAGAAATAGGGAAATTTCCGAGCCTTGTGGGACACCTGCTGTAATTTCGCGAGTAGTTGAGTTGGCATTATCAATACTAACAAAGAATTTTTTGTTTTGAAAGTATGAGGCAAGTAAATATATATAGCAGTCGGAAAAATTGAAGTTAATAAATTTTCGTATTAGGCGAGGTATCCACACCTTATCAAATGCTTTTGCAATGTCTAGGAAAATGGCTATTGTAACTTCATGTTTTGCATTGTAGTTAAAGTGTGCCTAGTAAATTTAGTAAGGGCGAAAGTGGTGGAGTGATGGACTCTAAATCCGAATTTCCTTCCTTCCACGTCTCTCTCTTTTTCTCTTCTTCGAGTACAAACACGAAATGAGGGCGTTGTTAAGAAACATATTTGCTTGAAATTGAAAAACTTCCATTAAGACCTTAGAGATTCTTTTTTCTTTATTTATTTCCTTTTTTCTTAAAAAGCTACTGGACCCGATTTTGTTAAATTTATTCAAGATATAACCAAATGAGAAAGCAGGTTCCTATTTTTTTTCCTCCCTCCAGAATTTCAAGTGGGGCCAGCGGCAGCGACTCGAGACTCTAAATAATTAATTTTAAAATATTTACCGAATTTTCTAGAAATTTTAAATAAATTAATTTTAAGGTGTCTCTCATCAATTTACAATGTGAGAAAAGGAGCAACATATCTATAAAAATTTACCGACTGGCGGTAGCTGACTGCAACTAGTGTTTTTTTTTTTTATTATTAATACCAGCATCTGCATTATAATGTAACCTTTAAAATATCACAATTGAAATATTTAGACTTTTCAGTGTCAAGGAGTGTTGTGGTTATACGGCGTGTGCATGTGTTTGGCGTTTACGGATACAGGTCTTCCAAAAAAAAAGACACCCCTAATTTCAAACGGAAAGTACGTTTAATTCGGTCATTATGTATTCACGCGCTGCACGACGAGAACAACGAGTACCAGTTCAGAGTCCTGCGCGTAGTGGCGATAAAGCATGTGATGTGCGCGCTAGTGTCGCCCTACTAGCTCCCGTGCTTCTCAGCATTAAACGAAGGGAAAGCTCCGGGAAGGCGAACGCCTTAAAAACTTCCGCGTGTAACACACACGCGCACGCATATACACTTATATACATACATAAGTGGAGCTCAGTGCGAGCACAATCAAATGCCAGAAATTCTTAATTAAGCGTATATACTATATAACTGTTCGAGCGTAGCCATATTCGTTAAGATAGTCAAATAAAAGAGCAAAATATTGTTCATTTTTTATGCTTAGTATTACAATAGATATTCACAAAGATATCTCGCTATATTACAGCACGCATTGCAAAGGTAATAACATTCCGCAATAACGCGCAAATCAATATTCTATAACATCACTCAATGAAGTACTTGTATCATACCTGAGGACAAAAAAAACATGTCAATACATTAATATAGTCCACCAACTGTATCAGTGCATCGTGAACTTCTTCCATATTCGCTTCATCGCCTAGATGGATGACAGACACTATCGCACTCGCCCTGGAGCCCCCTTTATAAAGGCCTTAACTCCACGCAGTCTCTTTGGTCGAACCGTTTCCTGTGTCCGTTCTGCTGACGAGTGGCATAGCTCGCCGAATCACCATCAACATCAGTAAAAATCGCAGGCTTTCACAACACTTAGTACTTACTTTTGCTGGGTGAATGACTGAATTTTAAACATGCGTCAGTCCTTTCTATGCGCAATTCACGATAAAGCAAGCACTTTTGAAAGCCCCCGCATCTGAAATAATAGTCTATAAATAAATTTTATCGTACCCTTAGTCGTTTATGTCCGACTGGGGTGTAATATACACACTGTGTTTATTTCTTGTATGACAATTTTTGATTCAAAATGTGGTTAAAGGAGAAAAAAAAATGGCTGAAAGAAAAAAGTTTATAGGGCCTTAAAAGTGCTCACTTTACCGTGAACAGCCTATGTATCACTGTATTCGCATGCGCGCCCAGGGCGAACATATTTCGGCTTTGAGACGTTTCTCAAAAGGGGAGATAATCGCGTCCTGTCGCCGCGCCATGCATGTATGACTTGTCAGTCTTGAGCGTGCCAGCCACGTCAAATTTATTTCCGTCCGTGTCACTTCATCACTTACTCCATTCGTCTCAACGTCCAGGCACATTAGTTACCGGCACATGCGGGCAAGCTGTCTCTCCCCCTCCCCCCCTTTTTTATTAAGGTCGGTCCGGCTTTCTAAAGGGGGTTGGGGACCCATATCGCTCTTCACTATAATATAAAATTACACTTACTACAGTCCATTCCCCATTGGAAGCAACTTTCTCGGAGCCCTGATAAAAATATCTACTTGCAGGCCCGTTTCGCATCCTTCCGCCCAATGTAAACAAACATTGCCATGTGACTGCCATGTAGCATCTGTCAAAATCAATGTTTACATGTCATTGTGTGTGTATGTGTGTTCGTATACTTTCGCTACACCTACAAATAAACATTGAAATTTGACTTCTACTTTTATACCTGTCAATTGTGTTGTTTAATGTTTACAGCTTTTCAAAGAATTCTGTCTTAGGCCTATTTAAAAACCATTTCTTACGGATATTCACAGTTTAGTCCTATAACATTATTTAGGTCAGCTTCATGACGTTTTAAAAATGCCTGAATTAACGGTAGTTCTTACAGTTACGTTACGGTAACATATTTGTTTTCCACGACATAGCACATTACACGTAATGCATGTTAATATTTTGCACTGTTACAACTGCGGGGTAATGTACTGTAGTATTTAACTTTTTGTTATTGATATGTGTTGGGTTATTCCTTTAAAAGGACGGTCTCAATTCGAATAATGTAGGAATAGCCAGTCCAACGAAAAAAAAGCGACATTAAAATCAAGCACGCAACTCGTGTCGCTCATTTTTTTTTTATAGGAACTTAAGATATAGCGGTGAACATGCACACAAATAAGCCTACCGTAACTTTTATTCCGCTCATATTTATATATATTGCTACTTACTGTTTATTAGGTTTATTGAATTTTATTGGGGATAGGCTTGGTTATTTTGTTGATTGGTGGTAAATCACGTTACACGACTGTGTTTCAAACACCCACCAGGGCGAAGATACAACGTTGTGATAAATAAACAGACGTGGATGTAAATAAATAACTTCGCCATAAAAAAGTTCACATTTACAACGTATAAATAGTTAATATCAAATATTTGAAAACACGCACACACAGGGCCAGCGTATCGACCACGATGCACAAAGGCACGCCATTTCACATACGCAATGATTAACGAAACACACGTCATAGTATATTTATTACTGCCATGGAAACTCAGATTTATCACAACATCGTAACTTACCTGGGTAGATTTAATAAACACAACATCTAAAGACATGATGTGGTAATTTGAAGTATTTTTCGGAGTAAGTACAATTTACGCTTCGTTTGGTAAAACAGCAACACGCCATGTCATGCCTCGCCACGTCTGCCAACTTCACTTTGTTTCTGCCCCGCCGTCGTAGCTAAATATATTAAAATAAGTATTCAAACAAAATCTCTTTTCATTTGTAAATTACAAATTCATAAATCATTATTTTGCTGTAATAAGTATGAAATATGCTACAATTGAAAATATGTAAAATTATTACCGCGTACTAGCAAAGTGAAACTTCCCGAGTGTGAAAAAGACAGAGAGAGAGAGAGAGAGAGAGAGAGAGAGAGAGAGAGAGCGAGAAGCCTCGCTCAGCAGACAGTTGCTTCAAAGTTGCTCTCGTTCGATTAAACAACACCGTACCATTACGGCCTACTCACGATATTTTCCGCTGTTATTTTAAACTATAAAAATGAGACCTGTTGCCATCGAGGCTACCTAAATATATAAATATTTCAATAGGCACCGTTTAATTTATAAATAGTATACTAAAAAACAAGGTTAAAATAATATTTTAACTGTGAACTATTTCTTACCAGCCGTTGCCAACACATCGCTGCTCTCGCTGTTGTTAATTCATATTTAAAAAGAAATAAATATTTCAAGTTATAGAAGATATTAAGGCAAAGTTTCATTTATTCAATAATACAGTACTCTAAAGTTAACCACAGTGTTATATATTTGTGGAATACGTGTTATTGAAAAAAACAGGTTGACATGTTATGCCGGGAGTGTTTTTTCAAAGGTTGATTTTCATAAGTCGCTTCCAATCGGGAATGGACTATACATTCCTCATAATATGGCTATAGTCCATTCAGGATAATTCCAACATTTCTGAAGCATTGCTAAAGTTCTACTTCAAGGATATTCCTCCGCCTCATGCAAACAAAGGTCATCCGAGTCCAGAAAATCACACCAAAGGGTCGACGCACCACAGTCGTGAGCATTCGGTTTAAGGGAAATGGTGTATGAAAATCGCTCATTTATATAACTTTTGTCTCAATCTGTTTTACAGAGGATTTTAAGGAATTTTTGGTTCGACAAGATGTAAATAACAGTTCTGAACACCTTATTACATGGTTAAAAATTCTCTGCGTTCGTTATTCTCGGAGCGTTGATTGAAGATAAGAAAAACACGTCCTTTCTTTCCTTCCATCAGTGTTCTCAAAATAATGAAGGGAATAAAAATCTAACAACACACAAAAGTGTTGAGAATTATTAAGTCTTGTCGAGTAAAAAATTTCCATAAACCCTTTGGAAAACGACTTATATCGAAAATCGGGTAAATATAATACTGTTTTCCTGCACCGTTCCCCTTGTTGGTATTTGCACAATAACTGCTTTTGACTATGCATTATCAAGCAGCTGTTTTCTCTCTACTTAACTCATGTCAATTATGGATTAAATATTATCATTTTTTCATAAAATATAAAAAAAAATTTAATTTAACCAAAAATAAGATAGCTTAATGTTGGCACGAGTATATATCGCTTGTGATACATAACATAACTAGAAAACAACCAAACACATCATACATGAAAGATTTTTTTTTTTAAGTTTGATTGAAAAAGTGCGAAGAAACTGCGAATAGACTATAGCAAAAGTACTCGGACATAAGCACGTGTGAAGTACGCTCACAAGATATCTTCAACAAAACTTGATTCCTTGAGTATGAAGACGAAGGGCTACGAGTGCTCCAAATACATGCCATGTATCGTATAAGAGTAACTCTGGAAAAAAAAAAAAAAAAAAAAAAAAAAGGAGCGGAGAGGATAAGGACAACACTGAAACGAAAATACGTAAATAAATAAATAACAGAGCGGGAAATGTGTACGTAACTTAAAACAATTTAAGAGCCTAAGGAAAAAATTAAATAATAGGTAGAACAAGGGAAGAAAATAAACTCACTTAAAATAAAGTAAGATATGAAGGAACGTGATAGCGAAATGCAGCACCTGGAAAATTTCGTCGAAGAGATTACCACGAGTGAACCACGTAAGGGTCGACCCCTTCAATTTCTCAATGAAAGTTGTGGCATTTAAACGTACAACCACATAATCGTGATATTATGCGTTGAACAATGTCATATATTTCTTTATGTATGAGATTTGCCGGTACATTTTGATGCACACTATTAAGAAAATAAGAAAGCTAAACCACAATATATGTAGGCAGATTACCGATGATTGGCAGCACGATATTAGCTAAGTATTGTTACTTGTTACGAGGAATAAACGATAAAACATTCACCTAGTTAGTCTGTGTCTGCGTGAATTCCTCCTTCCATACGATGAATGTATTCGTGTGCATGACACTCAAATACTCAAACGTTTGAAAAAAAAATGCATTAGGGAATACATGTCTTGACATATTTTTGCATTCAAACTCTTTGTACAAGGAAATTATTCCCAAACGTTTGTTCAAAGCTACGTAATTTTGACGCGATTCTCCCCACATAAAACTATTTTGTAAGCCGATCTAGACTTGAAACGAGCTACATAAGGCTAGAGTATTGTGCTGATTATTGCTTCACTTTACTTCATGCGTTATCTTCAAGTTTATTAATTTCATTAGCAAAAACTTGTAGATAGAATATGGCCTAGAATCTTAAGTCAAACATTTTTGATAAATATTTAACTGCTGAAGACACTTTCGCGAAATCGTGTGTTTTTTACTCCATTGTCACTGATGTGTGAATACAAAAGCTTTTTCTGTTCTTCTCTGGAAGTTATGTACGGTTTCATCACACTTTTTGAATGAAACCTGTAAAAAATCACGCTATATATAACGTGTTGTTTGTTTCATAATTATGTTATGTATCACAGGCGTATTATATTTGTGTTAACATTGAAGTACAGCACCTCGATTTTAGTAAAATTAGAATTTTATATGTATTATTTATAAATTATAATTCATATATAAATAATATGAGATAAAACAGCTTCAGAGAAATTGGAAGTAGCCGTGAATGGAGTATAGTTTGGTATATGAAAATTTCGCGAGTTCAGTGACTTGCAGGTTATGCTCAACAATCCTGTGTACAGCCAAGCCTTAGATGTTTGTTCATTGGCTGCTGCCCCAGTGTTACCCACACCTGAGATTCGCTAAATGATTCCTTGCAAGTCTGCTAGTGGCTTAGAGTCGTCCGGGGCGTGTTTCTTACGAACTCTGATCCAATAGCAATAGCGACTTCAGAGTACACGTGTTTGGCGTCTATCTTGTTCTGAAATTAATTCGTGAAATATTCCTATCCCTAACTATAGTAAATTTTAAAACTGTGCGATATCTAGGTACTGAGGCGAGCACACATTACATATATTTATTATTAAATTTTCTATTTTAGTACATCTGTGCGTTGCCGAATATGAATTCATCTTACTTTATTATGAACTGTTTTTAAGGTACTTTGTGAAAGAGCGATACTTTTGTTTTCTTCTATTTTCCTATGAAATTAATTATTTTAATACAACATTCAGTTTATTTTATTTCGATAATTTTTATTAAATAAATAATTTAGTTTGTAACAATCGTGTTAAAATTATTGAAATACTAGATAACTAACGAGGAAGCTCTAAATTATCGTTCAAAATAAAAAAAAAAGAACTCTTTATGGCTATATTTAATTCTACCTTTCGAGAAATTTCACATAGAAAATATGTAAGATAGTTTCATGTTTGCAATTAGTTGTGCCTATGTCTTACTTTCGCAACTTATTTTTTAACGTTTGCATTTGAAAAAATTAGTTTTCTATATTTGTTATCAATTTCAATATTTATTTGCCAATCGAAAATTATTCACTTTCTTGTGCAAGCCCCTGAAAGTAAAATTGTTATTACGAAGAGTAGATAATTAATATTGATTAATTATTCCTCCATTTAATTCTTGTTATCCAATCAATGGCGGAAGAGTCCATTATGTATTAAACAAATATGAACTTAACGCTAAATAACATATCAACATAATCTCGTACTACGAAAGAGACGCTGTGAGACACATCGGTTCTGGAGATCGCTTACGACGAATAAATATGTAAAAGAATAAGCGCCATAGGTTTCTTTCTTTATTACTTTACTTAAACATTGTTTCCACTGTTAGAATTTTTTTTTACCAGAAATATAAAATTACTAATTCAATTCCTTCCAGCATACTAAATGCAAAATCAGACATAATAGAAAATTCTGCGAGCAGAAAAATGCACAGTATCACTCGTCGCAGGAATACTCCACTTGCCATACAAAATTCGTGGTTGGTGGAATATAAACTTTATGTCCATAAACCGCTTAAAAATTGCTATGCCGTGTAATCCAATTGTTTTCGGGTCACGTTGAAAGAGTGGGGTCGTAAAACCGCACATTTCTCGACAGACGACTTCGCGCACGTTTTTAAAGTTCGCGCTTCCGTGTGTGCGGGGAACATGTGGCGTGATGCGCACAGACGGGCTCCATCCAGTTGACGTTAAAAATTCCAGACAGAAAAAGGAGGTGCGAACGAAATATTCCCCGCATTACGACGCCGAAACACGTCTCATGCGCTCGAGAACGGCAAAACATTCTTGCGAAGTTGTAACACATTGACGCCCTCGTTCCTTTACGAGCCTCGCAGTACACTGTCAAATATGCACGCAGCTTTAAGAAAACTTCCCAGCGAATTCACTTAAGCCGCGAATCTAATCAACTTCCTTTCCTGCGTCGTGATCGTTCACTTCCGGCCTCTAATGTTCCTCAAAAAAACTATATATATATTTTTTAAATTTGAAATTTACATTACATTCTTGAGTGTCTTCAGACGTTCTTGTGCTTCGCCAAAGCTTATTCGTAACCTTTAACTACGTGTATGCCAGTTTACTGTCATTTTACGTCATTCATGATTTTAAGAAGCTATAAGCGAAGGACGCCATAGACCTGAAAGCTCAAGTTATTTATTATTTTGTTAAATATAACAATTTAAAGTGCAGCTATAGAGGAGGAAGTAGTAGAGACTTTCAGAAACCTATTACCCCACGAAATGTTGGGTACCATTTGACACGCAGGTATATTATTTCCTCTCCCCAATTGAAGACGACCTGAACGTTAATTTTATTTTAGGGAATCAATTATTTATTGCTGTATAACTAAAACTATTCCTTTTTAAAATATTTCATATAGTAGCCTGTTATTTTTTTTTCATATGATTCCCAGCAAGTTGCAATTACACATTAAAAATCAGGGAACTTCATCTCTTAAGACTCTCCAAAAATTCAGGTGAAAAATGAAACTGAAAGACAGCATTTTACGTCAGACTGTTGGACGACGACGGGATATTGAGAGTTTGGTGACCTACGAACTACTTGATCGCCGATCGGCTCTCGAGAATTGTGACGTATATCGCGGTACACCTCCCACGCCACATGGGCAATAAATTGCACAACAGGGTAGTGAAAAAATAGGCAAGTAAGGTAAAGAAACTGCCAAAATCATGGTATACCGGGTACTCTTGAATCGTAAACATAAGCGAAATAGATATACATTAATCATTTTGGGATGACTTACATTTGAAGTGAAATCTCAGTACGAAAAAATAATATTGCCCACTGATGCGTTGTATTTCTTGGTACACAAGGCTATTAAGTTGTAACTACCGATAAAAATTTATTCTGTGCGAAGATATAAAACATAATTTTTGTATTTTCCCGAGAGAAAAAAAAAAAAAACGAATTTTTGATACCGAAACGTTTGTCTGGATAATGTCCTTGCCACCAACAGGCGTATAAAAAGAATTACTAATATCTTGAAAAAAAAAAAAAAAAAAAAAAAAAATTCAGAAAATGTCAATTTGTCTCCCATGCAACGAAAAAGAAGTGACTGTGTGGTTATAGGACACGTTCGACCGCTTCAGAACCAACGTCGTTCCATTTCTCTGCGAAAACTTTAGCAGCGTAGGAAAATGATGAGGATGTTGGCATGCGATACGGCAGCCGAGAAATGGCTTCCGACCATATCCTGTGAGTGGAGTTCCGAGCCATGTTTATACTGCAATTCTTTACGCGGCACGCTTGCGCAACTGGGGTAGTTAAAACCGTTCTTCTCCTCGGCAATTTTTTTTATGATGTAGTCATAAAATATTAAGAGTTGTGTTAATCGTATATCATGGAACAAAGTGGCGGTAGTTCACACGGTTTTCTGGCTTTTTAAACGAGTATTATTATTTTTCATAACACTTTGGCGTGCAGTCTACAGAGAAAGTTGAAAAGGGAGAAAATTATTCAGTTCTCTTTATGTGTTGCCAAACGACTTGATATCAACACGTAGTCATTTTAACTCATGTTAAGGGTGAATTTATGAACTGCAGAGTAGCCATAAGAAATTAGAGGATGTTTGCTCAGCTGGAATTTTTTACACTAAACTCGAATAAATTATTATTATTGTTATTATTATATATATTTTTTCTTTCATTTTTTTTTGTGAATGGGTGCACATATATACATCAAAGCTATTTGTAGCCTGTCAATTTAATAAAAACAAAATTGTGTTTCAAATTGAGTTGAATTTTTAACGTTTATTTCAAATCGTACAGACAAAAAAAAATTTCAATACCATAAAAAATTCTTTACATATTTAAGTTTTTACTTTTACTTCCCAGAGATGGAGGATCATTTTAGTAAATGTTTTAATTTCTCTTCCAAATTGTTTTCCCCATGTTTAAAACCGTATTTCATAACATATTCAATTTTAGATCTATACAAGTTCCTTAAAGAGAGAGAGAGAGAGCTCTTAAATTAACTCGTAATTTATTTTTAGTTTTGTGTTCGTTCTATCTTCTGTGTTATATTTTGGCATATTCCAAGCTAATGTATTCTCAGATGGAAAAAAAAAATCATATTATTGACAACGTTGAACATACGCGGTTAGGAGATTAAACGCCCAAACTGCGGGAGACGGTTTCTTATGAAAAATAAAGTCGAAAATATATTAGACACCATATACCTAAACAGAATATTAAAGGAGATATGAGCTTGTAAAAATTGGGTTTTGAAAATGTATTTTTGCTGATTGCCTTGTACGTTCTGCCAGCGGCAGGGATAGCGTTGATTTACCCACATTATGTCTCACACGGTTGAATGGGACACGCCTAGTTGACGCGCTATAGAACGTGTTCTAGTGGAAGGCATGTCGTTGATGTACTGACGTATCACTTCCTCAAGCCGAACAGTGCGCACAGAACCGAGGACGGCCAGCATCACGCATCGTTGGGACCATAAGTTGTATGCGGAAAGAACAAGTAATGCATTGTGCACCCTCGCCGTATCGGCCGTGTGTGCGAGCCACACTCCTGGAGAGGGGAGTTGCGGAGTACCGGCATGGGAACAGTCCGACCTACGTCAGAGAGAGAGAGAGGACGATGCATAGATATAGCCGCTGGACGCGCGCTCACACCCACTCTATCTACGGCCCGATCTCAGTCGCTTCGGATAATTGTCGGCGTCGCTGGTCCGCTGGTCCAGGTTCCATCCCAGGCCGCAGTCTTCCCACGTCAGGGGGGGACGTACTTGCATCACCACACTTCCACTGCTCGACGTCAGGAGGACACGGAGGAGCTTCGGTCGCTTCCGAACTGAGTCAGTGGTAGGAGTATATCAAGTAGGGTGGAAGGTTGAGTTGATAGGGAAATTAAGCGGTTGGAGAAATAATATAATTAAAGGTTAAATCAAATATTGCTGGACAACGAAGTATCGGTATTAAATTCTTGTTTGATTTTCAATCTATTGTGAAAATAAATAGTAATTGATAAAAATTTGTTTAAGATTCGTCGTCTTCATAATTATTGTACTATTAGCCCAGTGATATTTGGAAGTAGTTGCAAAATGGAAGCTCTGGCGCACCTCATATTTTCATTGAAAAATCAAGGCTTTTTGCTTCAATATCAAGGTTTTTAACTCCAAAATTAAGGTTTTTGAGAATAAATTTAAACTATAAAAGTTTTAAAAATGAAGAAAAATCAAGGCTTTTTGCTCCAAAATCAAGGTTTTTGAGATCAAATTTAAGCTCTGAAAATTTTTAAAACGTATATCTCAAAACCTTTAATTTTTGCTCCAAAATCAAGATCTTTACTCCAAAATCAATGTTTTTAGCTCCAAAATCATGGTTCTTTACTCCAAAATTAAGGGTTTTTTAAAGTCATTATTAAGTTTGTACTTTCTCAAAAACAAGCAATTTTCATCGAAAATCAAGCAATTTTACGTCAAAAACAAGCAATTTTATCAGTTTTTCAAAAAACGTCAGTGCAAGATTTGTGTTAATGAAAAAAAAAAAGCAAATTTAAGTTAAAATCAAATAAATTTAAGCTAAAATCAGTTGAAATATTAAATAAGATATTTTATAGATTCAAATTAAAAACAGCAAATTTAAGCTAAAATTCAAGTAAATCTAAGCTAAAATCAAACGATATATTTTCTTATCATTCTTTACAGTTTATATTCGAAGCTCTACTAATTTTTCAAAAACTTCTTCTTTTTGCGCTAGATTTTCACCAATATCTGGAAGTTCATATTTATCGTCGATGATTTCTAAGAGTGATAGTTGTAAGTTTTGTAAATTTGAATGAAATTTATGAACTATATTTTTAACATCCTCAGATCTATTACCTAATCTATAGGAAGGTGCTCTTGTAACATCACCACCTTTTAAAATGTTAGTCAAACTGCATGGAAATAAAGGTATTTTTATTTATAAAGAAAGTAAATTTATCAAGAGAAAGAAACAACTCATTTAGAATCATGAAAATTATTTTTTATTTGATCAACTAATTCATCTATATTTCTAAAAATTAGTAAAACTTTTAAAAGTAGCCAGTCAACTATAAGTTTAAAATGTTGTATTAAAATATCTAAACATTTTGTTGATTCTTCCATATTAATTTAGAAAATTTATATATCTTCAGTAACGTAGTTCATTTTAGAGAAAACAGATGGCATATACGTCGTAACTATTGAACTTCATGCTAGTATTGGAAGATAAATTTTATTGACTGTTCACAGTAAAGTGATCACTTTTCCTTTTAACCATATTTTATCATTTAACCACCTTTTTAAATAAATATTTCCATGGAAGTAATAAACATAGTGTATATATTCCACTTGACTCTGAATTTAACATCTAAGACTTGAATAAAATATATTTATTTACTTGTTTATTTAAAATATATAAAATATGTTTATTTACTATTATTCTATGTGAGAGGACTTTCAAAGGGCTCACTTTACCGTGAAAAGCCTATAGTACCGTTTACCATATGATGCATACTTCTGGAATATTGTGTTATTAAAACTATATTTTGCTGCACTTTCTTTAGTCTTTTTCTTATGTAATTGTGCTGTCGTCAACAGAATACCCTGCTAATTTACAAGGTATTAGCAGTTCGACACCTCTTTTGATGGAACCAGTTTTCATTAAACCCCAGGTTTTAATTTCAAAGGTTTTAAAAAATATTTTTAATGCTCTGCTTTGGCATTGCAAGGCTGATAATGTTGCTTTTCGTTGCTCTTATTTTATATTTCATGCCGAATCACTGACGGCGAATAGACAGCGCGTCTTGTAATCCACAAAAGAAAACTTTGGTCCACGCATCTATTGGTCACAAGATGGGAGAATTGGTTTCCTGTATGCGAACCACTGTGTTAACTTATCCACTACACGTGAATCTGTTAACACTCAGTAAATCCACCTACCACTGTTAGTTTTGGGCTGGAATTTCATTATGTTTAATTACGTTCCCAAGCACGTGTGTGCGTGTGTTTGTGTTCTCAAGTCTTTGTATGTGCATACATCACTACAGCCGCCGTGTGTCATTATTATACCGAATACAATGGCACGTCTTTCTTACTTAGTTATCAATGATTGGTAAACTTTTTGAACCCCTGATCGACCATAGTACAGGCAAGTTGGTAACACTGAGCCCCATTGCAAAGTTTTCCCGAGAATAGTGTGCTCTGTCTGTGAGAACTGCCCTTTCAGCTGCTCGTCTCCCCCTGCCTCTTCGACAACCAAAACTCAGTGCGACTCGCCGGCCACACTTCTCACTGCTAACTGTACTCCCTCCGGACCTCCCGCTAAAAGTCGCATTAATATAGGCTGTTCGCGGTAAAGTGAGCACTTTTTAAGGCCCTCCCAACAAGCTATGACCACTAATAAATATATCTTATTGCAGCCTCGGGCATTAAATTTTGAGGGTGGTGAAATGCATACACTGTGTTTATTGGTCACATTGCAATGTTTATATTAAAAAGCAGCATTAAGATGGAAATTGGATTTAAAAAAATTTTTTTGCAGGGCCTTAAAAGTGCTCACTTTACCGTGAACAGCCTATAATTGTGAACTTGTCGCCACACCTGACCCAGCAAACACCAGTGCTATACTCTCTCAGAGGCTACTCGCATTCCTAGAGCTTTCCACACGGCGCATGTCAACAGCCAGTCACTACTCGCAACATTGACGAGTTTCTAAAGCAATTTTTAGACCTCTATATTTTCATGCAATATTAGTGCCGGAAACGTGCCTTAAAGAGAGCCTCCCATCTTCGCTTGTCGACCTGCCGGGTTTATAATTTATAAAGAGTTGTACGAAAAGGTAAACAAGGCAGAGGCGTCGGAGTTTATGTAAAAACATTGTACACTTTGTACACATTGTAAACTTTATTATTATTTTAACCAGTATTACTATTTCTCACTATAAAGTGATCATAAAGTTATCATATGTAGTTTATTTTGTTGATGTTTAAGTTCGTAAGTTCCAAGTAGGTTGGCATAATCTAACTGCTTTATTTCAACTAGCTGGTACTATCAGATTTATCAACATATTTTCAAGATATTTCTTTCATTTTAAGAATTACTGTCAGATTGCTCTTAAACTGACAACGAAATACGTTACACGTGTGTATTTTACTTCACGCCATTAGCTAATGGATGTTAAATTTTATACGATGAAAATTCATATAACGTTCGAACAGAACTGCATTAATCGTATCATCCATATTTTTCGGTAAAATATAATCAGGAAAATCAATTATTTTCGATGTCGTATATCTAACAGTCAGGATTTCAGTCACTGTTGTAGTGATACGTAAACATTTTACGTTACAGTTATCCGTCCATTCTTAAGTAACAAAGTCGATAAGTTCGTGGAAGCCGTATTGCGTGGCTGTATGCACTCGGCGCCAGGCCACGAACTTTTTGGACGTCGCTGTGGCGTGTGGCTGCTACACTAGAAAAATTAATTAATTTTAGCTTTCTATGTAGCATACGTTCATTTGAACTCACTTTTATATCGTTGCAGTCTTCTATCCTACTAGAATACAAGTTTGTGTTCTGGAGGAATGGAACCCGGCACAGGAGCCAGGCGCTGGCCGGCCGCCATGTTGTGATGCCGCCATCTTGGATGCCGGTGACCTTGACCTCGTGCCCAACACCTTCGGATGACTTTAAATTTAAAAATCGCGAAGAATTACAAAAATCGAAACGAGTAAAGAAAAATTACTTCAATGAACCTGAAAGTCATGTTGATTTCAATGACCTTGAATTTGACCCAGGGTGACATTAACTCCGTGTGACTATTAAGTCGAGAAATCAAGAAAAATAAAAACATACCAAACATTTAATAATTGGGTGAAAATCAACTATTAAACTCGACTACCGTGTTGGATCTTCATTAACTTACCCGTGACCTTCAGATAATGTTAAAGACGAACAACTTGAAAATCCCAAGAATTCGCAAACTCTAGTAAAAATCAGAGGATAAATAACATTATATACCCTAACCACCAAGTTGGATAACTGTAACCTTGACCTACGGACAGCCAAAAACCTACAAATCGGAAAAAATAGGAAAAATCATAAAGAAATCGTAAAAGAGAGTAAAATTAAATTTTTATACCCGACCACTTTCTTTGATTCCGTTACCTTAACCCTGATCCTACCAAAATTTAACACGAAAAAAAGAACAATATTGTAAAAAAATTGCAATAACTTCTAAAAAATAAAAAAATAAAATTTCCAAGTACGAGGTCCGGAGTTCGAATCCCGTAAAGATGGTAGGGCACACATACTATCGGCATGACGACTAGCAGAGATATGGCGCCCACCATTAACCCCTCCAATTTAATGTGTTATGTAATCAACCACCTTCACCCCCCCTATATTCAATTAACTATCTAGTCGACCTCCCAATCCCACCCAAACTGTCTCCTCAAACGAATTATGGGATTACATCACACATCCTTATTACTCGACTTCGCTCGACTCCCCACCCACGCAACTACTTCATCCAACGAATGACGGGCTTACATCACACCTCCAGATTACTCAGATTATCTCGACTTCCCACTCTCCTCAAAACCCTCCCATAATTTATACAGTGCAGCTTAGCCGGGCGACACTCAAATAGGACTTCGGAGTCCTGCTTTTCTGTTTATTTCAATGTCCGCAGCTTATTTGCAGCAGCACTGTAGCATGTACCCAACATCCTCCTGTCCTTGTTTATATTAAATGATTTCAAATAGCGGCAAGGGATTTTGTGGATTAAATTTTTTTTTTATTTAAGAATTTTATTGATTGATATCTCAAAATGTCACTCCCATATTTATGGTGTTCCAAGTGTGCGGCAAAAGATTGTTGTTCAAATCCGTCGAGACAGATCTTTCTTCGTTTCCCGCAGGGCAACACTAAACGGCAAAAACCAGGTTAATATCGTAGCTCTATTTGATTCTGAGGAAAGTCGATGCTACTAACTTAGTTTTGCATTTTTACTTGATAATTTCCAGGTAGCAGATATGGGTCGACTTTGCTGAAAATCCTGCGGTGTATGGTGTCGGCAAGAAAAACCTATTCCTGTGTGCATTGCACTTTGCAAACGACCAATTCAGAGATCCCGATAAAGTTTTTCTAGTTTATGGAGCAGTACCCACTGTCCACATAGAGAACACCTGTACACGAGATTCTGTGGTTTTCTTTGAAGGAAACTCTGGAAATTACCAGCAATTCGAGGATAGGGTTGAGTATTTTCCTTCTGCAGTAAGTCTCGAAGGTAATTATGTACATAGTGGCGTACGTCAAGAAGATAGTGGCGTAGGCCTACCTCATGAAAATAGTGGCGTACCTCATGAAGATAGTGGCGTTTATTCAGAAGAGGCAAACGTACTGTAAGACTGCAGTGATGTGTTTGCTGTTCCTGCAGCACAGCTACTTCAAGAAACATGTTTTGTTACATTTCCGTAAAATGTAAATAGTGATGGCGTACGTGTCATTCCATCAGAAATGTGCAGTGAAAATGTGTATTTCTGTACAATCAACTGGCAATGTGTTATCTCGAGGAAATATTTCTTCTGTAGAACTTATTCCTGAAAGTGACATGTGAGTAGGTCTAGTTGACTGTGTTCTGCATTCTAATCATTCGGGCAGTGATCACACGTACACAAAAATATTAAATCAGAAAGTACGCAGAATTAAAAAAATTCTGGGTGTTTTGACCACACATACGCGAAATATCGTCCTGAAAAGTGTTCCAGCTTGCGCAGAACATGCCCATGATGTAAGTGAGCCCATTCATACAGGAATCTCAGAAGACAATTCCCTCTGTCCTTCAGTTGATGCCTCTTCTACCCCTTAGCTAAAACCGAAAAATTTAGTTGTACTTGTTATCGTTTCAGTTGAGAATGCTGCTCAAGAACATGTCTGTAGTGGTGGTATCCCTGAGCGGGAGTATGATTCGGACAAACTTTTGCAAGACACAAGTGCAGAAAGTGTAATTGGTGATTGCATGCCTCGAAAGAAAACAGGAGCGTGCAAAAGTCGTAGCAATTTGTTGAATTCAAATAACTGGCAATCTTATAAAGAAATTACACTGAAGAAAATAAATCTCATAGATGTGATAATAGCAAAGGCTCGTTCATTGAGAAAGGCTAAAAAACGTTGTGTAAACCATAAAAAACTTTTTTAAACATTTTAACACTGACCCAAAAAATTTGTTTCAGAATTTTTTCCACTCAATGTCTCCATAAGATGTGAACTTCGTAGCATTACAATTGCTGAGCTCTAAAAAAAAAAACCCAAAGGGAGAAATTGGTCAGAGGATGACAAAGTTTTGACTCTGGCTCTGTACAAAGGGTCACTAAAAAGCTACAGGCTCCTTAGCTATATGTTTGTTCTGCCCAACAAAAACACTTGTTCGTTTGTTTGCAAATCTCATGTTACTGCTAGGCCTGAATGAGAATACTTCTGAATCTTTGGGGAAGACTGTTTGTAATATGTATGAAATTTATTGTGCATGCCTGTTACTGTTCTACGAAATAGCAATATATGAGCACTTAAGAGTATGGCACTATGAGAGATTGTATCTCAAGTGTATCAGGAACACTTTATTGAGACATGATATTATCATTTATCTTATCATTTGTGATAAAGTTATTCCTTCAAATGCATCATCATGGTCATCAACACTAAAAGCCTACAACAATGCTCAGGCAGTCTATAGACATTTGCACAAAGTTACCAAAAATCATATTGCACCAAAGGACCCATTGTTGATGAAGGTTTCTTTGGCAGCCCAAGTGTTGAGCCATACAATGGCTGCTACAATATACCTTCTTAGAAACAGTGAAATGTAATGTATTACTATATTAAATTTTGTGTACCAATTGCTTAGTGCGTTCAGTGATTTAAAAACAAAGTATGATGTATGAAAATTGAAAGATATAATATAGACTTAAAAAGTACTAGAATAATCAGTATGCAATTATTCTAAATTAATTTTTCCCCCAAAGATGTGGGAATTAAGTGAGAACACAATCTGCGTTCCAAGCGTGCATTGGTAACAATATTGTTTTGAGGGAGATATAGGCCTAATTTTTTTTTTAAGTAATCATCTTTTGTGGTTAGGTGTCATGTTGATGTTTAAATTTTCCACAATAAGAGAACATTATGGTTTTCAAATTGTTGTGGGTACAGTTTTGAGCGGGAACTAAAAAGTAACTTCGTTATAGAGGGTTATCACTTCCCTATACTTTTTCTCCACATGGTACAAATTCTGCTACACATTGCAGAATTTTACTGAATTTTTCCACGCTGCTGTTCCTATCTTCGTGGCTGCTGGTAACATATTTCTTGTGAAGATTTTTAATTTATAAAACATAGTCACTGTAGACTATTTTCAAATTAAGTTAAAACACACAGTTGCAAATATAAAATACAAAAACACTTTAGTAATATATTCCATTCATTGTTTTGTCAACTCGCAGGTGGCATAAAATACTGAATGAAAGAATATATGACTATTTTGCCAACAGAATCTGCCTATTTGGTGACTAAATCAGTATCACTTTGGATAATTTTGAAGTGGTTTGATTAATTCCTTGTTAAAGTGAGTGCTGCATTAGTTGGTTAATAATAATAATTTTTGGTTTTTTTTAAAGAATCGTTTGTAATAACTTACGTATGTTACCACAAAACTTTCTTAAAGCCGCTACAAGTTTATTATATGTTAGAAAATTAAATATGTAGTCAATACAGTGAAATCATCCACGATTGCAGTATTGTCGACCCGATGAGTGTACCAGGAATTTTTTTCTAGGAGGTGGCAGTATAGGCATCCATGTTGCGCAAAGTGTGAAGATAAACCAGAGGATGAATAATGAGAGCATTTGTTTTTCACACCTATTCAGTTCATTTAAAAGTCGCTCTCTTTAGGTCATGAATCATCATTCATTATTAATAAAAACACGCATTATTAATAAACAATTATGCAAATGGATTTATGACAGGTAATGGTAAATATACATTTTCTAATGGGGACCAAGTGCCCCTCTTTGATGATGCCCATGGAACACAGTGTTAATGGCAATTGCCTATCACATATGACGAAATGCAGGTCTGGTAGCTGGCAGAGAAATAATAAAATTCGCCACACATTTCCGTGGACTTCTCTGAAAAATTATTCACGTCACGTTTAATATTTTTTTAGTGATTAACGACAGAGGATGCTACCAGTTGATATATTCGTAACGTAGTTTTTGTTGTCGCTGACTGTAACCTCGTGATGGCTGTTGTGTCCACCACCAGCCACACCAGCCATTGAAAGATAAAAGTTCGGTAAACTTAACCTTAACTGCCCTGCTCCCCCCACCCCCGCCACCACCATAATACCTAGCTGGTGGTTACTCTCTGAAAGAGGGCCAGCCATTTGTAGCTCACCAGCTACCAGCATCACCATCAACCCAATCATTTCTGCCAGGACCTTCAATCCTCCAAATTCATTATCTAAAGGCCGTGTCTGAGTTCACGTGCCACGGGCCCTTAACTGCGCTTTGTGCCCTAGAAAATTAAATCTAGGGCACGTACGAATGCACCCTAGAATATCCCTTTCAAGGACACATGTCTCATCCCCTAGATCGTTTCTCGATGTTCTACTGTTCGCTACTGTTTGTTCACTGCTTATCTTTGGGTGACGAACGGTCTTCGAAGAAAGTGAACACTATTAAGTATTTGTACGTTGAAACGTCTCGTTATGTGGCCCATCTAATTAGCATTATTAAACCTTAAGAGCAGTGTGCTAATCTAAGATACGAGTATACACATGTATTTTTTTTTTGTTATAAAAATGTAATTGTTGTGACGTGTTCTACATGTAAGTTTGTTATTCAGTAATTTTATTTTTATTTTATTTTACATATTTACTAAGGTACACGCAACAGTTGAGAGGTAATTGGCCATGTGTTTAACAAGACATATTCATTTTTATATTGTTAAGTTTTGAGTTACATATTAATTTGTGTAAGTTGGCAATGTTTGATAACACCGTTTTGATTGTAATCATAAGGAATGCACCCTGATATAAGCCCTATGTTACACAAGTTAATTCAAATCTGGTAACCGACACCAATAATACGTGTCGAAAGAATGTTCTAATCTCCATCTTGTTTAGAATGGGCCATCAAGGTAATAGGCCAGGTAGGCCTAAGATCTGCATAAAAGGTGCGATAATTATAATTAAAGTGAGTTTGAACCCAATCAGCATGCTCAGTTCTGTGTTGTTAGCCGACAGAGTAATGCTAAACTGTCAGAAGAGGGTTTAAGAGCATGGTGATGTCAATAATTCTGCAGATTTGTAAGGTATTTTTATCACCGCCATTCTCTGTGACCGTTGGTCCAGCGGTGAAGTGCTAGAAACTTTTGTTACTAGCTGCACAAGTATTACGACACTTTTTTGCTTATCACACAGTGCCTGAGAATAAGAAATCTTAATTGCTCTACCCGTTTTAACATTGCTAGCCAGGGATAATTTAAAGGTGTAAACGTATAGGCAGTTAATTGAAACGGTTAAGTGTGAGTGTGATTGCGATTTTAAATTGAATTGAACTTTCTACACGTCAAAACATTTGAAATTGTGTGTAATCTTTAAAGCCTGCAAAGACTTTATTATGGTTGCCAAACACTACACGCATAATTGCTATTTTGACAGGCATACAGAGGTGTAAAAATAATTTTCTTGTACACCTGCTGCGTGTTAATTTTCACATATTCTGGTATCACAATATATGGTTGGAAGTCTTATTTAAATTGAGGAAAGTTTTATTATTTGCATTACAATTCACTTCACCTTTGGACGCCTTTAATTGAAATAAAATAGAGGTAGTTAGTTTCCTTGTTTTTCCAGAATGTATTTGAAGTGTGACATATGTATAGATATGTGGGAGCTGTGCTAAGCCTGGATGTTGAGGAAACGTGCTGGTAATCTGAAATTCTGTTGGTGTTTATTGGTTGTTTTCAGCATATTGCATTGTGAGTTCTGTATGTTAGTTCGCCTTACAGTAGAGCACAGTGAGGCCGATACTGCACAGGTTTTCCTAGTTATTACATGTGGTCTGATAATACAAATGTAAACTTAATTTCACACATTTTGCACTCCGCGCTTTAATATTAAGTTGTCTATTTCCTAACAATACCTGCATGGTGCATAATAATTACACCTCTAACTTACACACTCGTTCTAGTATCTGGTAACCTTTCTTTGCAATATTATAAATGGGTTGTTATTTCCTCGCCTTTCAACCATTTGCATCTCATGTTTTTTAGTTGTGGGTGGATCGGCGGATGAAACTGTTTGCTTGCAAATGAAAACGTCAACATACACGCGGAATTCTCGTATTGGTTTCCGGTGGAAACGACAGAAACTCGCACATCGATTGGTCAATGATCGAGGTACAAACGAACAAGGGTGTCTGGATTCGGAGATGCACACTTCTTGACGAAGGGAACCAAGGCATATATCTCGCGAAGGGCGCAAGGCTGTGAATTCAGACACAGCCTTAGTCAAGTAGTTTTACTGCCCGTATTTGCCAGTAGACAGTAGACACTTGTGTTAGTATCCAAGTAAAGTACGTAGAGCGTATCATTTTATGTTAACACACTAGAAGCACAGTTTTGTTCTTGCTTAGGCACTATTGTTTTAAATAAGTTGGTAGGTTACGTACAATACAATGCTATTTTCTCTTTGTTGTGGTAAATGTATTATTCAGACTTGTTAAACATTTTTAAATGTTGAAATTAACGAGCACTGTACCTGCAGTAAGCATATTTTTGTTGACTCTAATAAATGTATGAACATAGGTATATGTTGCCATGGGAATTTATTCTCTATTTGCTTTTAAATATTATTTACTATTTATCCTGTAGACCATTCCTGTTTGTATTCAACAGAAATATAGATAGTTAAATTACCCATTCATGAAGTGTTAACAAATTTGTACTCTTTTCATTATGTGCTGTAATGTCTTGTTTCATCGCATGATGCCATTCTATTTGCGTAATAAACTTATTTCACATGTATTTGTGTTTTTATTGAATACACTTAAGTGTTGTATTGGGAGTATGCAATATTAATTGTGCTTTTTCCTAGTAAGTCAATTTTCTTAACATGGCTATTTTCCCTTGTTCCACCTTAATGTTCAATTGTGATAACTGCACGAAGTTAAAATTAGCAGGCTACAAGTAGCGTTTTGTGCCCAGATTAGGTAACTTGCAAGGCCTCTGGTGTTTTTAGTTTGTAAGTTCTGTTAAAACATGAGAACTGTACAGCATGGATGTTTCTGCTTAAACTGCAGGGCAACTACAGTTACGGCATACCATTGTAACAAACTTTCAGCTGGTATTCACCGGCTTACACACATTCAGAAAATTTTAAGCCATTTTATTTCCGTAAATGAGAATGTCTATACGAATGCATTATGGCAGCTTTCATGTTTTACACCGACTTTGTATGTTAAATGTTTCACCCCACAAACTAGATTTTTTTTTTTTCAGAAACGTTCAGAAAACAGTTGGAAGAAATGGGAGATTTACTCTGACAGTATACTTGGATTAATTTACTCTTGAAACTTATTTGTTCATATCCTCCCCATGTTCATATCGCAGCAATACACTGAAACTGAAGATGGACTCTATTTTGGTTTCCTTTTGCGATACCCATATTATTATTACTACCCATTAAGTAAGCAAAACAATGCATACGTCATGATGGAAGAGGAGAAAAAAAACCGCGCTTGCGCACGGTGCTTGGTTGTGTTTCCTCCGTCCGCTTTAATTATAATGCAGCGCCACTGGGCAGAGGAAAGAAGAATCACATCAGGGCCCAAGCATCCACGCTTTCCGTAGCAACAATGCTTGTTGGTACACCTCAACCACTACTTCTTTCCCAGTGCTCAGGCTAGCGCTCCTGCATGGCGTAGGTTACCGTACTTCTGTTTCGGCAATGGCATAGATGAAGTAGCCCATTACGATGATGTCACGCGCCTCTTTGCGACACCCTTCCGTAGATTGGTGGGGCAGCCATCCGATGTATTGCCATACCTCGCACAGAGGCTCTCTTTGTCGCTGGGCGCGGCTTCACAGTTGGCCATTGCGTATATGTTTAATATATCAGTCCCAAAGATGTAGCTCCAAGGCCGGCACCAGTTTGTAGTACTCCAGTCGATGTCGGTCTGGCAGAGATTCCAGTATGCTCACTCTTAGTGCAGCGGCAGGGTAGTAAGCCCGCTCTTCGCCTTACCAGCCACTCAAGGTGGTGACTATTTCAAACTGGAATTGGTGAGTGAAGAGATTTGGGCGGTTCTTAACATTCAGGTCTTCAGAGTCAATGAGGGTGATTGAAGTGAATATTACGCTACGTCGGAATGAAGAGGTTAGGGAAACGGGAGGTCCCCGAAAAAAAGCCCCGGCCACCAACAGCATCGTCCGGCAAAATTCCCACTTGCGAAAATCCAGTGATACTGCCGGGCATTGAACCCGGGTCGCCTTGGTGGGAGGCGGGTGTGCTAATCGCTCAGCCACCGTGGCTCCTGGTATTGGTGCTCCCGCCAAGACGTCTGATCATCGTAAGGCACAGACTTAATTGATGCTCCCTTCCCCCATTCCTGGCTATGTGACACCAATGCTGCAGAGTTAATGACTATCCTCCGAGTTTACTACGTTTCTCGGCTGCTGGCGTGGTGATAGTGGAACTTCGCTTCTGAAGAAATACTTTCCATTCTTTCTTCAATGCACTAGTTTTGTTATCGTCAGTGTACATCTTTCCACTGACACTGTCATTTACTCTGTCGATTATCTTGTCCACACAGTCAGATCTCACTCGCTTATGCATCTGTTTTCCTATCTACGTTACCTAATTTCTTGTCTACTAAATCACATCAGTTCTCTGACTATCGAAGTCAATCGCTTACATTTCCATCCACACTAATAATTTTTACTATCAATGCTAATAACAGTAACTATAACTTGGTGGCTACTTAAGCCTTCAATTAATACTAGCAATGCTCCCAGATCCGCAGACATTGTTCTCGTTAACATTCACTATATATTTACACATTCCAGTTCTAATATTTAGGCATACAGTTACTACAATAAATTAAATTTGGTATCCCTAATTACTACTCTAACATGTAACTTTATTTACGAGTAAATACTTACATCTCTTTCTTACAACAGTTTTGCAAAATGCCAGAGGGCGCGTCTGTGTTCATGAGGAATGGACGTCTCAGTAAAATTAAAGAACTAAATTGAATTTATAACTTATATATAATACTATAAATTACTGAGGCACGCGCCTCATAAAACTACGTTCCTCCACTTCCATTATGCCTGCCTACTTCGACATCGGGGCGACGAGGAAGACAATATGTGCAGCGCGGGACCTATAGCCAGCATAAAACGAACTTTCCACATGAAAATTATGTATTGCAATTATTAAAAAAATTTGCTTAGTGACTTTACTTACTTAAATTATACACGCACGTGATGGTCTGCGACGAAAAGCCTGCCCCACCAGGCCTAGGTATATGCAACAGCAAGATGTCGCCCAGCAATCAGACATAGCTCCAGCTGCGGCGCGCACCCGAGGTAGACTGGCCACTGAGTGTGGAGGATAGTTTGATCCGCCCGCGCCAGACCGCGCTGCAGTCGCGGCGGTTGCATGGGCGGATATTTAATCATGTAGCATGGAACTGTGGCGCCGGAAGTGGCTGTTCACTAATAGTTTGGAATTGTATAGAAGCTTTCCGAGAGTTTCTTGGGCTCTGATTGGCCGAACTCTCGTTGCTCCCTCCCTGGGAGGGATAAAAATTTTGGTTTATAACGCCAGGAGTTTGGTAGTGGGCAGAGACCAGCACTCCTGGACGTTCAGCTCACAGTTAAGTATAAAAATAATGTCTTAACAGAAATATAATTTTTGGTCCTTTTGGCCATTGTCAGGATGACGACTTGTGCGACATGGGAGGTATAAAAAAATTAGGAATTTCCGTCTTCCATGACAGAAAATTTCTGTATGAACTATCGGCTGATTAAAGTTATCATTCATGTTATTAAAGACAGCTTGAAATTCCTAAAGTGTAATAAGATGGAACATTATAGTCATTTGTGTCATTGTTGGACTTTACTAAAATATTGACAGTATTGTCAACGTCATTATTGTGAGTACGCTTATATTGAGAGTCAGGAAATACTTCAAGTTTAGATTTTATATCTAGCCAGTATTAAAGAAAAATGTTTAAGTATTAAGAAAATTGCTATGAAAATGCTTAATATGAAAATATAGCCACGTGGGCTTTTAAAAGGACAGCATGTTTTTCTATTTGTTCTGAAACTGACATATCACCCAGGGATTTTTTTATCTTTAATATTTTATAATAATACCCTTAAACCTAGAGTTGGAGTACATTAGTGACATTGATTTGCGCTAAGGGACACAAGAGAGACATAAGATTTAACTTGGAATTGTTTCAAGCACCACTTGTATGTTTAATTCTAGCATAGTTTTTAATGGGCATTTGTATTTTATATTTGAAAATGGTACCATTGTATAAATTTCTGAGCCCATCTGATATTTAATCAGTGACAATTTTTTTTGTAAGACTGGGAATATAGATAAATAATAAATCATGAATTATTTTCCATAATCCTGTGTAAACTTGGAAACATTTATACAAATAAATCATTCCTTCTTATTATACCCAGGAAGTCATGTGTTTGTCTGTCTTTTTAACCAGAAATCTTTAAATAGATTTATATTTTTCTTATCCTCTTGTGGATTGGTTCTTGAAGGGCTGTGTGTAAGTCCCACTTGCCACGTCCTTAGGGAGGGTGTTGCATAATCACACTGCTATCATTTACAACATTATACAGCCTATAGACAAAATAATTTTGTTATTCTCAGTGTACGTAATAAATTCTAATTCGAGTCCTTTTCACTCTTTCTATGTTTTATAGAGTCAATTCAAACTCATTATTTACATATTTTAAATATATTGCCATCATTAAATAGCTGTCACTCACTCACCCATTTCAATGACCCCACCCATCAGTCTCACTCTCTACTGTAACAATGCTAGTGGTTCACAGACTTCATTCTCGCCGGTCACTGCCCCTTCGTTGGCTCATCGCTTCGCTGTCTTCGCGCAAATGGTGCTTAACCTATTAAAATATTAATTTTAGAATGTCAGCTCTCACTGCAGTAGCGTATGCAGTCTCGCTGATCTGAATCAGAAGGTTCCCCGTTTCCCATGTCACCCTAAAAATGATGGGGTGATGACTAAAACAAAATTGCAAAGATAACCTCATGAATACAATCCCCTAGAAGAGAGTGGGTGGCACGGGTCCCGGTAGGCTTAATTGACTGCTTGTGAAACAGTAATGGTTTCAATCAGAAGCATATAAAAAACTGGATAATTTGTGCAAATAAACATATAATGTTGTGCGGCTATACATTTTAGTTTCCTGTTGAACTTGTATTACTATGATGTCCATACAATTATTACGCTTCAAAGGACGCACTAAGAAACAATGTTACTATCATAATTACCAGAAAGAATGCAAACAAACCCTCGAGATATATTTTCGAATGCAGGCAATCAAATGAATGGCAAAATAAATATACCTATAGTTGATTCAGCAAAATATTTTTCTGGCGGTCTAATTTCTTTTGACCACACACAGAGGTGTAGTTTAGTGAAACGCGTGATTTGTTAGGTGAAAAAATTATTGTGTTGATTTTTCGGTTCTCTTTACTTGACGAAATATTTCGTTGGTGCAAAAAATATAATTTTGGCCATTGTAGCAACCGAACTACTGTAGTGCAAGGGCAAACAAGGGAGACGATGAAAACACTGTACACATCACATGTGTACAGATTATATTTAGAATATCCAAACGGTACACAAGCACAACTGTTCTGCTCAAGTGGTGGCTAGGAACTGTCAGCTGCTCTCTTGGTTGCGAAGGTCCTCAGACCAGGAAATACCTCGTTGACTTAAAGGTGCTTGTGCGTTCACACACACATATACACACACGTCATGTGCCGAAACAGTCCATTAGTGCTCTCACCATAGTCCATTAGCAAATCTGTGCCACGCCAACAGCTTATACTCACACAGCCAGTGGCCGTGGTGGTGTGCCACCACATCACCTCCCTGCCAATAATGCACCCACATCAGGAAAAACAACCCTGAAGGTGGTCGGGAAAGTATATTCGTCGACCCGACCGTGTAGCTGGTGGAAGAGGCAGAGGTTTGCTGTCGGTGACCTGGGGGTGTGTAGGTGTCCCCAGTTCGGTGGCTGGGATGGGTGCGGCAAGATCGTCGTGCAGATCTTCATTTGTGGTGTATGCCGGCTTGAGGCGATCGATATCGATATGACCTATCGGCCATTCATCTGGAGGGTTGCAGTCTTAGATGTCCGATTCAGCACTGGGAAGGGGCCCTCATAAGGAGGCTGAAGACATCCCATTGGCACCTCGCGATAGATGAAGACTTCTGTTGTTGATGTTAGGTCCTTGAAGACAAAGGGATTTCGTTCACAATGACGAGAGCCTCCAACAGGCCGGAGTTCACTGAAGTGCTAAGGTAACTATTTGATAAGACTTGTGTCATCCATATGTTGAGAACTGGGATGAGCTACCAGGAATTCTCCAGGCAGCTGCAGCAGTTGCCTATATACTATGTCAGCAGAAGATGCATGTAAGTCCTCTCTACAGGCTACTCTGATTCCCAAGAAAATGGCGGGCAAAATGTCTAACCAGTGCTCTGTTTTGAGTTTACTGTATTTGTCCTGGGCTGGAGGACGAATCAGAATGTCATACACTTCAGTAGCATATTTACAGTCTACTTTTGCACCTATTCATTGTAGTTCTACGTGGCGTGGAAGACATATTCGGTATGTGACGGATCGTAGGAGTGTGGGCGGCGCGGATGACCGTGCCGCTGCAGGACACTTTGAGAGTGCAGCGGCCCGCGGAATTACGTTGAGGCGAGCGACGTGGACAACGGATGTGTCGCGGAAGTTGGTAGCTTTCTGTACTCGCGAGCGCAGCAGGCCGCGGGAATGCGCCGGCGGCGAGACGCAGGCTGAGTCCCTCGCGCGACGTGACGCGGGCTGAAGAGACCCTGCTCGCGGGTGCGCGTCATACGCCTCTGCGCCGTCGCGGCAGGCTGTTTGGCACTGCGGTTTGCTACCTCCAGCGACGCGGCGTTATCGTGTAAAGCAGCCCTTACACGGCCAATAATATGGACAAACCAGCACTACAATTCGTTATATCAAGCTGCATCAATAGTGATCAATACCACCATCAATCTATGCCCAACATTACACGATCAATAGTATTGGCAGTACTAATCTGCATAATATAGCAAAGTAGAGTAGAGAGGTGCATAAGTAACCATGGAGATTCAAAGAAGGAAAGCTTGCGTGGCAATAATTCTGGCATTGCAAGCAACCCGTCGTGTTAATCGAAAGTGTTGGATGAAGAATTGGTTAAAAATAAAGTAACAAGTATTCGCATATGCAACTGCTGAAAGAAGTAGTCCAAGTGGAGGACGATTACAACAATTATTTTCTCATGAATGAAGAAATTTACAACGAACTGCTACGGAAGGTTGAACCATACTTAGCAAGGAAATATACTGTTAGGCGAAGTGCCTTACCTGTCACTGAACGATTGGCACTAACCCTGAGATATGTGTCGAGTGGTCGAAACTTCGAAGACCTCAAGTTTTCTGCAGTAATGTCCCCAGCTGCAATAAGTGCTGTCATTGTTGAGACATGTGAGGTGCTAATGTATGTTCTACAGGACTACATGAAGGTAAGTATGTAAAATACCAATAGTAGTTTAAATGTAATGTGTAATATGTGGGCGTGTACATGGTAACAACAATTGTATAACTAGCAGCTGTTCAAGGTAAACTTACATACGTAGGCACAAAATGTAATATAGTATGATTAATGCAACAAGAAATAGTCACTCAAGCGCACGAAAAGTGGTAAACATTGTGACCAAAGGAGTGTTGTTACTGTGGCAATTAACCGTTGCAGAACTGTTGTTGCTGTGGTAGGTAAGTAATGGCTTAACACCCTCATTAACATTCCACCCTGTTGAGGCAGATGATTGCATGGAAGAATTAGTGGAGTAACTTTGACGAGGCGTTCCATTAATTTTAATGGAGTCACGATGTAAAGTTCCCTCACCAGCCTCAAACAAAATGTAATTTATTGCTTTCTCAGCATACGACCTTTGACGTGCCTCAAGGGTCAAGAATTTTTCACCCCAATCCATTGCGATCGCAGGTATTCTAGATTCAGCTGCAGCTGGTCTATTAAAGTACTTGCACGCTAGTTGCAAAAGCTCGTTTTGTTTGACAACTGGTCCAGTCATCCACGGTTTCTTACTTTTAGATGGTGGTGGAAATGATGACAGTGATGAGGTCGAAGGTCGACTGGGTGTGGCAGACTCTGGACTCTCTCCTGCGTCCTCACATTCATCATGACGCCCACTCTAAAAAAATAGAAAATAATTAACTTATATTATCAGCAAGTAAAAACCAAGTAAAAATATGATTACAATGAAATACAATAACATCAATGCTGCACCAAGGCTGAGAAAGACGCGAGGTATTTACACGCAGGGGTATGTTAACGGTATCAAGTCGCTAATCTGGAGAAGTAGTTGAACATGGCTTAATATGTGTGTATGTTATTTGCATGAGCACTACCCTCTTTGTTATTTATATCTCAATTGACACAGCAATGAACTATAATCAACGCACTCCTCGTGCTGACTTTGCCAACTGTGGCGAGCAGTAAACAGTGCTCTCGTGAAGGAGAGGCGCCTGGAATTAAGGGCGGGGGACAAGGGATAGCCCCAAGTAAACCCGCCGACCAACGTTTTAGTCCCTGTAGGATTTTTACATGCGTAAATGTGGATGTCCCCGCCAGGAATCGAACCCAGATCGCTTTGGTGGGAGACAAACGCTCTAGCCATTCAACCGCTGCGGCCACATGTATAGGTGTATGTATACATAGATTTAGTAAGAGCGATTTCATTGTCACCCCTGAAGAATGGACTGTAGTTGCTAAGGATTTTGATTCCTCCCATCAGTTTTGGAATTGTGTGGGGACTCTGTATGGGAAGCATGTTGCTACAAGGAAACCAGCAAAATCAGGGTCCCTGTATTACAACTACAAGGAATTCTTCAGTATTGTACTACTAGCAGTTGTTAATGCTGACAAGGAATTTATCATGGTTGATACAGGTATGAATGACCGAATATCTGATGAAGGAGTGCTATTCTACTCAAAATTCGTAGAACTTCTGATGAATAATAAACTCAACTTACCGAAACCCACTCCCTTATCGAACACGAACAAGAACTATCCGTACTATTTTGTTGCTGATGAAGCATTTGCACTGCATGTGGCTGTCATGAAACCATTCGCCCAAAAACTTTTGAATGACGTTCGGCATTAATTCAACAATAGATTATCAAGTGCTCGAGTTGTTGTCGAGAATGCTTTTGGAATGTTGACTTCCAAGTTTGGAGTTTTCCATAAACCAATGTGCCTTGAACCACAGAAAGCTGCTACACTGACAATGGCTTGCTGCTATTTGCGTAAATTTACTGTCAAAAAAAGTAAGCAAGGTTAATTCGCGTCACGGGAACAAAGTATTGGAGGAGAAACTCTCCTCGCGAGTCTCTTTGTTCTTATTACAACAATGAGGGATACCAAAAGTAGCAATAGTAAGCAGCCTATATTATGTTTTAACGTATGACATAAGTAACAGCAGTTGCAGTAACAATGTATCCCAATACGCAGTTTGGCGTGCATAGGCCCGTAATTTTACATAAAAACACGAAAGGAATACAACCAATGTGGCAACTTTTATTCACGAGATAAGTTGGTTATAACACGCCATTTCTTATATCAAAATAAATAAAATCAATTGTGTGTCTCCAATGTTATGTACATAACACGATGGTCTATATATTTTATTTTGTACTAACCTCGTTCCATTGTTGATGGATATTCACTGGCTGTCCATAGGTGTGGAGAAACGTGAGTGCATGGAACACCCACGAGTTCGGCTTATAAACGTCATCGCTCCCTGATCTGCGTCTTTTAGATGACTCTATTTTCTTCAGTTCTTTCTGAAAATTATTACGAAGGCTGTTAAGTTTCTTTCGCACGTCATCACGAGTCGCTGCGGGTTATATTTCCTTGTAAACTATGAGCAACTTGTCCAGCGCAACATTCCTCTTGTGCTTATTCAAATACGAAGGGTAAGCTGGATTCCAGAGTTCAGGTAACGTTTCGTATAGTTCAATGAACACGCACAGTTGAGTGTCATTTGTTCCGTCACCCTGTGATATAAAGTTCGCATCGCTGTGCTGGGAGTCCTCAGTTGCATTACCTTCCATCTTGGGAACACTGAACGAACTGAGCATTGACCCGATATTGATACGAGCGCCATCACACAGTCAATATTATTGTGAATATCACCTCCACTTACTGATGTTGACTCTCGAACTTCAGAATTTCCGGATATTCGTCAATACTGTTTCAATCCATCACGTCAATCCATTTGCATCGTCAATATTATTGTCAATACTTACGAGAGTTTGTCAATATTATTGACTGTGTAAGGGCTGCATAACACATGTCACGAACTCGGCATCCCTGCTTGCCCTGATCAGGTCGGGGTCGTCACTGTAGCTACCGAGCTAATCTAGTGCAAGTGCAAGCAAGGGAGACAATGAAAACACGGTACGCGTCTCGTGTATACAGATTTTATTTACAACTTCAAAAACAGTAGACAAGCAGAGCTGTTCTGCTCGAATTGCGGCTAAGAACTACCAGCTACTCTCTTGGTCGTGAAGAGCCTCGGCCCAAGAAATACCTCCTCGGCTTAAAAGTGCTTGTGCGTACTCACGCACACACACACACACACACCCCATGTGTCGAAACAGTCCATTAGTGCTCTCACCACAGTCCATTAGCACTCTGTGCCACTCCAACAGCTTACGGTCACTTAGTCAGCGGCTGTGGTGGGTGGCACCTGCCACCACAGACGTATACAAACAAATTGCTAGTTGGCTTTTCTCTCAGTGGAGGTAAGAGTTCTGGCAGCGCTATCATGGCGCCATTCCAGCAGTCATCGCGTCCTCACTTTCTAACCCTGCTCTCGCTCTTCTCTGGTTCCAGTGTTGTCTTTGGACCATTACGCTTGGTGCGACCCAGGGTGTATGGGCAAGGGGAAGGAAACAGAGCAACTGCATGTAACAATGCTGAAGAATCGTGCGTGTAAAAGAAGCAATGTAAATTATGTTTTTATTACCTGAGCTTTTGGAAATGTTTTTGGATATTGCCAGGGCTGGCAGACGAAGCTCGAGCACCTGGGACGGTGCGATCACAACGAGCCAGCCCGGCTGTTACTAAAACACTACCCCGCCGAGGAAGGTCGCGAGGCTAGGCGGAGCAGTATATAAGGTTGGAACGATGGCGGCTCGTGGCCATCTTGCTCCCGAGGGAACAACGAGACGCCAGCGAGGAGGGCCACCAGGCCAGTGGTCCCACTTCGACGCCCAGCACTGCCACTGTCGAGGAGGTCTCACTCGATGACGCCGATGCGACAGCCAAAGGGTAAATATAATTCCAGTAGGGCGCCAGAGGTTGTGCAGTGTAAGGGTTCTCGTCCTAAATATTAAGACTCTCAGAGTTGTGAGCACTTATTTCATTATTCGTTGATGCAGGTCGGCTGGATCTATTAACGTAATTTGACATCAGCTGAGTAGAGTGATTGCTTAATATAAAGTAAATACAAGTGCATTTTGTATGATATTTTATGTAAAGCTGTGAGTGGATATAAGATAGTATTTTCACAAGAGTGCTCCATCATCTAGTTATCGGCATCCCCCTTCCTTGCGTGGCCTGATTTATCCTCAGGACAGGTCACAGCAACGTGAGCGCACACACACACACATACACACACACATTCATGTGTTTTTCTGCATTTATGGAAAACTAAAACTGAAGACTGTCCAAGTCTCTGACTTTACTGTGAAGTGTTAAATTAATTTTGGAAGCCAAGTGATATACAATTCTCATTATTGCACTCTAAATAAATTTTTTATTAAATAAAAAACTAACAAATAAAGTAGAAATAACTCCCAGCTGTTTATCTTTTATGATTTATATATCATATCACATATATATATCCAGGAATTTAAATCTAGCACAAATTACACTACAGTCGTCAGGTGTTGTTTTCACGTCGTGGGTACTGAATAATACCCAGGTGCCTATAGTTTCGTTTTTCAGTAAGCATGTGCATCGAAAGGTGCTCTACCTACATGCTGTATAAACGTTGTAGCGATATCCGCTTTACTATTGTAACACGGGCGCGATGTATGTTATCGATCGCATATCCCTTTCCATCTCCTGCCATTCCCAATCTCCCACGTCATGGAGCGGCGCTGCCCGTGACAGATGATACAGGCTTTATCGACAGCATTTCGAGAGCTCACACAAAGGCGGCAGAGACTTCTGTCTCTGAAACACCTGGGCGCCGTTTTCGGAATGCGAAATGCTGTACAGGCGGAGAAAGACCCGCGGAAGCTTTGCGAGGATATGTTAAAGCGGATATTACATGATACCTGCTGCCGTACTTGGCGCTTGTACAAGCTTCTATAAGCCCTGGTGTACGAGCCGGTATACCAGCCGCTATATGAGCCGCCATGAAAGATTCATATCACACGACAGCAGTTTGCATACTATCATTTGGCACCCCTCGGCGGGTGCGCAGTGTGTGGTATGTAGTAAATATGAACCCCATTCGTAGAACTGCAACCAGCTAGTAACTTGCGTAGGCCTATGAATACACTAGCTAGCACATCTTAATACTGCTATAATACTGTTCGCCTTTTATATAAATCGAATGCTTAATAGTATAATTTCATCAATTTTCTTGAAAATGTCGTGAATTCACTAAGAGTAAGAGTGTGTTATTTTTAATATTGACGAAAATTACTGACCGGTTGAAAAATATAGTTTTTTCTTTACGTACCGGGATATTATCCGCATGTAGAATTTAATGATTAAAAAAAAAAGTTTAGGTCTGGCGGGGTTTCGAACTCACGCCCAAAAATTGCGTGGTTATTGCGGACCCCACGAGACTCTACCACTGTAATATATATATATATATATATATATATATATATATATATATATATATATATATATATATATATATATATATATATATATATAAATTTCTTGTCACAAACAATATACAGAGGTGTTTACAATTAACCTATCACATTCAAACACACGATAGAAACAATAACAAAATACTCAATAAATAGCTACACAATTCTTACTTGGGGGCACAAAACGATATGAACTTTTGGCGAACTGGTTTTACTGACAAACTCGAAGAACCAAACTTCAGTATTTTCTGACAATAATGGAATATTATTGTTTTGGTATCCTCTGGTGTTGAAGACTGCCCCAATTTTGCAGGCAGCTCACAATCCACTACATGGCACAACTGAGGACCTTGAGCATGTGAGGCGCAGGTGTTAACCACTTTTTTGTGTTAAATTTCTCTATTGTATGCTAACCACCAGTTCACTCACACTTCCAGTAGTTTATATACCATAAATACCAGAAGGATTTGAATTAATTTTTTCATGCAGTAGGTAATGTTTTAAGTATTTAGAACGTTTTCAAGTAGTAATTGAAAGTTGTCATAACCAATATTATTCGTCATCGTCGTATTTTAAATCTATTTGAAAGAGTTTCAACCTCACGGATGTAAAATCAAGTTGGAGGCTTCCTTTTCAGTTTCTTCATCTACTCGTTTGAAGTAGTAGCCACGGGGAGCGCCCTACTCTCTGAAACTGCAGTGTGATTGGCCTGGTACGAGAGCCGGTATGGAACCTGCCACGGAAAATAGGACAAGTCCAATTACCAAACCTGTGATGAAATCTGGCAGCGCCAGGCGAAAAATGCCATGAAGGGTGTCGTACAGGCCGGTATAACGGCAGCTATGGCAGACTTTCCACAAGCCTTCCACGGCCTGCAGAACGTATATCTTGCCCCAACCCGAGAGTCCCACAATGATATATCTTACTGCATTCGGAAACAGGCTCGTATGCAGCGATAATGAAGCAGTCATGCCTGCGAATGAAGTACTGTCAAACTCGATATTTGTCTTCGATGACATTGCCTACGAAAAACAAACTTGCATTCGAGAATATTTTAGCATGGGACGACGTGTGTGCGTGGACTATGTTTACCTCAGCCAGATTTATTAGCACATGCCCAAACAGATGCTTCGCGACAATGCAAATATGTTGGTACTGTTTCGCATAGATGATATGAATTAAGATCACGTTTATAACGATCATGTCATGGACATGATGCTATCAGATTTCAAAGACATGTGTTCCTTGTGCTGGAAAGAGAAACATCGATTTTCGACGATCGTTAAGGGATGTCCGCTACATAAGGGAAGATACAGACTAGTGTTCGATCAGTTCATCACTGTCTGCCAAGAGGGTTGGTCTACTGGGAGCCAGCAAATGTTGTCAACGATACCTCCTCTACATCGATGGGTACTGTTTCCGCAGGCGATCATGACGAGTTAGTTAATGCTAAAAATGGAACGATTGAGTCGGCTTGCGCGGAACGTACACTTGGAAGACGTTCGCGAGAAATGTCGCCGAACCTCAAAATAAACAACCACCAGCTCTAATTATTAATGAATATACAACTGCAGTTGGAACAAGAGAGGCTCTCTTTAGCATCCAAGAACTATTTCAACGATGCAGAGTTATAAATTGTGACATTAATGCCTACTTTATAGATTACCAAAGGCCTTCGATGGAGTACATCATCAGAAGATGACTAAAATTTTAAATAGTATTGGCTTGAATGATAATGATCTAAGAATTATTGTCAATTTATACTGGAACCAGTCTGCTTCAGTAAGATTAGGAGGTGAAACCACTGACGATATATATATATATATATATATATATATATATCTCCAACGGGGTTTAAGACAAGGTTGTATAATATCTCCATTATTGTTTAACACATATTCAGAATACTTCTTCAGGGAAGCATTGGAGGATGTGGAGAAGGGAATCTTGTTGAATGGGCAACGGATAAACAACATTCGCTATGCAGATGATATTGTCATTTTTGCAGATAGCCTGGAAAGTTTACATCACCTTATGGATAGAGTGACACAGAGTAGTTATAAATATGGTCTTGATATTAATATAAATAAAACAAAACTAATGGCCATTAGCAAAAAAATGTATCCCTGCGTGTCATATCAGTATAAATCAGAGACCAGTTGAACATTTTTACAAATATACATATCTCGGTACCACCATAAATGACCAGTGGGATTGCTCTGAGGAAGTGAAGTCTCGTATTGGAAAAGCTAACGCTGTCTTCAACAAAATGACTAACTTTTTTTTAAAAGTCATAAGATAACAACTACCACAAAAATGAGACTTCTACGCTGTTATGTGTTCTCTGTTATATATTATGGCGTCGAAAAGTGGACTCTGGGGGAGTCACTCAGTAAAATATTGAAAACCTTTGAGATGTGGTTATATCGGAGAATGTTAAGAGTGCCATGGACAGATGTTGAAATTCTTCGGAGGATGAAAAAGTGCAAAGAAGTATTGTCCACGGTGAAAACAAGGAAGCTTCAGTACCTCGGCCATATCATGAGGAACGAAAGCAGATACCAGCTACTGCAGTCTATTCTACAAGGAAATATACCCGGGAAGAGAAGCGCTCGTAGGAGAAGAATCTCCTGGTTGAAAAACCTCAAAACATGGACCTCTAAGACATCTACAGAGTTATTTCGACCAGTGATTAATAGAGATAGCACAGCTGAGATGGTTGCTGACATCCGGAACGGATAGGAACTACACGAGGAATGCAACTCCTGCAACAAAGAATAGCAAACATGATGTTGAGGATGAAGCAGGAATTGAAGACGATCATGAAAACCGCATTGATGATGACTATGACGAGAGTGATAGTGTTGAAGACGATGATGATTCCCTCGACATTTCCACACATTTTCCCATCGAGTTTCCGTCGACAAGTGATGCGAAGAAGGTGGAACACGTTGGTTATGCTGACTACCTATTTCTCGAAGATCCGAATGAACTTGTAGAGATATTGGATTGAGTTTCAAAAACGTGTGGATTACTCGAACATGAAAGAGATGGTTTCGATCGTTAGAAAACTTGAGGATCGGGGTTATATCACATGATGTTATGAACTGCTTTCTTCTGAAGTTGTAATTACATAATAATAATAAATTATTATTATAAAATAATTAGTACTTTATTTTTTGTGTGTCGTATCCTTCTATTGGCCTTAAACTTTTTATAAAATATTAATTTTAAATAGTTAATAAATTAAGCATGTATTCAAAGTCCTGCATCATGCATGTAGCTATACTGCCGATTGCATTAAAAAACATTTTAAAAGTAGTATGGAAAATTACAGGTTTTTTAATGTCTATAATTATAAGTGCCGACAGCTCGCATGGCAATGAAATTGAGAAATTAACATACTTATCAGTAACATAATATGCGCATTGCATTTTGTGAATTTTTTCTCGAGTTTTTGTTTTTCAATTTCAACAAGGTCTTGGGTCAAGGTCGAGGGTCCCTGCATCTAATATGGTGGAAGTAGTCTGTAATGTAATATACTTTTTTACTTTTACGTATTTTTTCTAGATATTTGGTTTTCAATGTCATTCAAGGTTATGGGGTCAATTTCAAGGTCGTCTGCGTCTAATATGGCGGTAGTAGTCTGTAATGTCATATGCTTGCTGACTTTTATGTATTTTTCTCGAGTTTTTTTGTTTTAAGGTCATGGTGTCAAGGTCGAGGTAGTCTGCATCTAATATGGTGGAAGTAGTTAGTAATGTAATATGCTTGTTGACTTTTATGTATTTCTTCTCTAGTTTTGGTTTTCATAGTCATTCAAGGTCATGGGGTCATGATCAAGGTAGTCTGCACCCAATATGGCAGATGGGTGATGTCTACCAAGATGATGGTCACCTACCAAGATGGCGGAATAGGTATGGGTGAGGGTTGAGCTCCAGAAATTTAAGTATTTTGAAAATAATTTTTTAATAATTTTTAATAATTAATTTTTTTAACAATTTTGATACATTTTTATGACTTTTTTTATTTTTTTCGGATTTTCTGGGACTTTTTTAATTTTTGGTGTCAAAGGTCAAGGTCAAACGTTAAAGGTCCTGACCGGTCCGCTTGCCCTCATCGACGATCACATGGGTCGCTGATACAATTCCCTACTATGACCCTAGGTCGCTGATCCGCCTCTCCAGCTCTGGGAAAAATGGGAATTATTTAAAGGAAAAAGGGAAATTTCTAATGTAAAAGGACAATTTTAAGGGTAATTTGTTTAATTTTGAGGGAAAAAAAGGGAAATTTTGAGGGAAAGAAGTGAAAAAGGGAAATTCCAACATGGCGGCCGGTCCGAAGCTGAATCCGAGCCCCCCACTCTTTTCCTCACACTACCTATCAGCCTACTACTAACGCCTTTGTATAAAATGTTTGCAATTACGGAGTATATATTTAGGAACCGTGTCATCATTGATATAGAAAGGAGATCAAAAAGCACCCGATGAAAAATAATCCCCAATACTTTCTACCGATAACAAATTTTCTACCTCCCAACCACAAGAGGAGCACGATATCACGTAAACAAAGGTCGTGGATGATAAGCAACAATAAAATATTCAGTGCTCACACTACTTCAGCCTGATCACGACTGCTCTTTACAGTTGATATCTTTCAAATAGTATTCATGTGTTCATGAAGATCGCGTCGTTTAAACTCCCAATTGCGACGATGAAAGCATGTTATGAGTTGCTGTGTACAAGTGTCATCCTTGAAGAGAGTTCGTATCTAACCAGTCATGGGGGGGGGGGGGGGGAGACGCGGTGGCTGAGAGGTTAGCCTGCTCGCCTCCCACCAGTGCGAGCCGGATTCAATCCCCGGCCAGGTCACTCCTGGATTCTCGCACGAGAGAATCGTACCTGACGATGCCGCTGGTTGGCGGGTTTCCTCGGGGATATCCCGTTTCCCTAGCCCTTTCATTCCGGCGCTGATCCATACTCACCACAATAAACCTCATCGGCTCTCACGTCCTCGCTGTTACGAGCCGCCCAAATTTCGTCACTCACGCATTCACTCACTCATTAGACAGCGGCATGATATAAAACTGTTATTTAAGAGTAGGATGGAACCCGTGAGAAGAACCTCGCGCCCAAGGTCAACAAGCGAGGGAGCGATACGGGCGACACTAACACGCACGCCTAGCGCCTCATCGCTCCTACGCGCAAGGCGTGCAGTGTTTCCGTCGTAACGCTGTACTGTGTAAATTAGATCTGTAACAGTGGGGTTTATTTCATGCGATGAAAGACCACATATTAAACTGCGCCCGTATCTTTGTACTTCTCTCTTACCGCTTAAGGAAGCTGCATTGGCAAGCTTTAAAAATGCGATATTTGACCATTTTCATGATTTTTTTTTCTCCAAGAATACACTTAATATGACAAAAGTAAAAAAAAAAAAAATGGGGCATAGATAATAGTTTTTAAAAATCTTTTCTGACGAGAAGTCGTATTTGCAGAACATTTATTTACCGAGATGCGCGTATTCGCGCAAACAACTATTAAAAAAAAAAAAAAAAACGCGGGCACCCATCCCACTCTTAACTGAGAGCGTGAATAACTAGAGGGGGGTTTTATGCTTAATTTATTTCTTGCAAACGAGGAGTGGAAGACCAAACAAAGAGTGAAAGAGTGGTTGAATTGATTAATGAATGAGCGAACCAGCGAATGATTGACCGAATGAGTGAGTGGACTAACTAATCAGCGATATATGGAGAGAGATAGAGAGAGAGAGAGAGAGAGAGAGAGAGAGAGAGAGAGAGAGAGAGACAGAGACAGAGACAAAGAGACAGATTGAAATTGCCTACGTGTGAGAGTGAGTGACCGAATGTCCTGTTAAATAAATGCGAATATTTCAGTGGCACGGCACGTACGGTCGATAGTTAATGTCACAAGCAAGCGAATTCACAGCGTCTGAAGAGGGAGCGAGTGAAGAGATTTGGGCGGCTCTCAAAAGCGAGGTCTTGAGGACCGATGAGGGTGACTGAGGTAAGTATGGAGCAGCGTCGGAGTGAAAGGGCGGGGGGAAAACGGGAGATCCCCGAGAAAAGCCGCCGGCCTGAGGCATCGTCTGGCACGAGTCCCACACGCGAGAATCCAGGAGTGACGCGGCCGGCGATTGAACCAGATTCGCCTTGGTGGGAAGAGAGCAGGCTAACCGCTCAGCCACCGTGGCCTCAGCGTCTGAAGAGCGTCCAGAAAGACAAACCCCGGTTACATAACTGTGTTGCTTGAACACTTTTTCCCGTGGATGAGAAATTTTTTTTTGCTATAGTTATCTCGGTTTAATTAAAATTACCACAGATAATTTCGGCGGCATATTCGTTTTGGTGATTTAATGATAGATTAATTATAGCGAGCTGCATATGGAGCGGTGAGTTCCAATTTTAAACGCCCCGCGGAATTACTGTGAAAGGTCAGGGACGACGGAGCATGGATATCACGCTGTAAACCGACGAGGTCCATATATTAGAGCTTATTGACGATAACATAGTTTTTCTCATTTCTGCAATTACCACAGCCAAAACATAGGCATTAGATTTAATCTTGTGTAGCTCGTTCATGGTTAATTGAAATAATTTTAAATCAGACCTTCAAAAAATATTTCAGTATAGATATAAAGCCGTTTCTAGAGGGGGGCGGGGGGAAATCTCATTTTCGCTGCAGACGGAGAAAATTTTTTTGCTATTAATTCCACTTTACATTTGTTTGAGAGTTTTTTTAAATAAATTCTCGTAGTCAGATTTCATAGATCTATAAATTATTTAAACAAAAAAGTACATGTTAAAAACAGCTAAATAAATGTTTGTCTTAAAAATATAACGTAATAGTCTCGTACAAAATTGGTCTTATTTTATTGTATTTAAAAGCAGCTTGAAAGATTAACAAGTGAAATTTAATATTTCTGATATTTTAAAATAATATACCGGATGTACTCTAACAAATGATAATAAACACCAGAATGAAGTAGATGAGTAAAATGGAGCACGTTTCATCCAGAAACAAATTGTCTAACATCCATGGTTAACCCGCTAATAGCAGTGGTATACGTATCTCCAGTTCCTGAGAACTTGCTGCTGGAATACTTGTAGGATGTTCCTTTATGTGCTCTGAGGAGAAGTGGTTGCAGCAGGATGGGGTCCCACCTCATTTCGCAACTGCTGTCCACTGGCACCCCGACTTGCACTCCCTGACCCGGTAGATACGTCTGTAGAGGAGGCCCCACAGCATGGCCACCACGCTCACCTGACGTCACGCCACCTAACTTCTGTCTGTGAGGCCACATGAGATCCATGGTGTATGCCACACCACTTGACAGGAGGGACGAGCTCATGACGCGGATACGGAGAGCAGTTTGACACCGTCAATGTCACGCCTGTGTGGCCAACAGTGGCCGACACTTTGAACAGACACCGTGAGCTCCATGCCTTCTGCCTAAATGTGTAAATAAATTGCAAATTTCATTGCACTGCCTACTGCCAAATTATTGTGGTAGAATACCCGCCCCTGCATATTGCCACTGCCATTGTGGTTTTACTATGGACTATAGAAAGTTTGTTCCTTGATGAAATATACTCTATTTGTGCTCATCTACCCCACTCTGGTGTTTATTATCGTTTGTTCGATTATGCTTTGTATTGTAATATTAAAACATTTAATTACGCACATAAAATATGAACGCATTAAAAATACTCGAGAAAATACTGGAATATTCGTAACCTTTTCGTAATTCAATATTATTCCAGTGCTTCGAAAATTTCCACAGAATTTGAAGCAGTAATAAAATAGCAACACTTCACTCACATCTAATGTGAATGGGCACAAGTGCTTATGGCGAAAATATGCAGATGATGTTGGCTGGTTTCTACTTTTAAAACCTATTGAAAATCACGGTTACTTCGACATGGATTCTCTTTATCCTTGAAGATCACCGAGAAATGTCCCATTACAGCTAAAAAATGTGGTTTCAAGCAAAACACTGTCCTTAGAAAGTAGGCCTACGGCTTTTATTTGTAGCTGGATTCACTTCTTCACTGATTTTCCCATGTACAGTTCCCTTTGGTTGCCACAACGCGTTATTAAAAAAAAATTTCCGTGGTTTGGAACATGCATAAAACATTACAATTTTCAAATAATGTCTTTATTCATTTTAAGAATTTTTTTTTGGGGGGGGGGGGGGCATTCTGAAGCGAGCCCTTCAAGCGCCCACAACTGTGCTCAGGAAAGAAGAGGAGACAAGCAACTTTACTCTGTCTTGCGAATTGCTAAAAGTTTAGTTGGTTACCGAGTGAGGTGGCGCAGTGGACTCGCATTCGGGAGGACCCGGGTTCGGTTCCCGGTCCGGCCATCCTGATTTCGGTTTCCCATGGTTTTCGGAAGTAACTCCAGGTGAATGCTGGGATGGGTCCCTAATAACGGCTTTTGCCGACTCCTTCCCAATCCCCCTGCCCCGTGCAACTTGCACCGTTTTTATGACCTCGCTGTCGACGAGACTTTAAGTCCAATTACCTACCTGCCTTTAGTTTGTTAAATACAGTTTTCGGGCCAGCACATTAGATTGGACTAGATACTAACTTTATTAATATTGTGGCGTGAAGTTAAGGCAACATGCATTCCCTTCCACCTCAATTCTCAATTTTACAATTTATATCCGCATGTTGTAGCTAAAACTTTAAAATTGCACTTAAATTTACAATCTAAGTTCATTAACTATCGCTGATCAATTAAATCAATTATAATCATTTTTACCGCGTTTTGTTGCCATATATGTGTGTGTGTGTTTATATATGTATATATATATATATATATATATATATATATATATATATATATATATATATATATATATATATATATATATATATATATTTATATTTATATTTATATATTAGCTAGGCATGCACGTATTAAAGTCAACGTTTTAAAATAGCAGAAGTCATTGAATAATATGTGAGTGATTTTTCATTTATATTGGCTTTCACGAAATTTTATTCTCACATTTCGAGTGCTGACTGAGGAGCTACCTTCCAAATTAATTCAATGTCGTGTCATTTAGACTGATCGAAGAGCGCCAAATGCATCTCAGGATAGGATTAATTTGAATATTTTTCAAAAGAAACATTAAAGATGAAAATATTTATTTGCTGATTCATTTACTTAGTTAAAACTTCGCAATAAAACATCTGCTGGTTCATAGAAAAATAATTAAAAAAAGCCATAAACTAATTTCATGATAGCGCTATGTGTAATTAAGTAAGGGAAGCTCACTTCAACGTGAAGCTTGTTAACCTCAATGAGGTGCGCTGTGAAACATCCCTCTGTGTAGACCAGCGTTCAGCAGCACACGACCCTGCCTGAACAACCCATCCCCCGTTAATTCACATGATTCGCCCGAGAGATACACATGTGCACTCAACGGCGACCGAATTCGCGTGCCATTCTCTTCCGAAACATACGTGACGGCACGACCTCAGTACTAATTTGTTATCCACTTTGAAGTGATGGGAAGATTAAACGTTTTAAAAATATCCTCCCTCTTCGTGTCTCTTCCCCTCCTTTCCGCGGTCCCGCTAAAATGCCTCAAAGCGAGCGGACCAAGCTTTCATCCTGCCTAACGACACATGAAGCAAATAATCATTGCCGCGACAAACCCTCTAGTCCCTTTTCATAGGTATCCATCTACCCGTTCCTCTCCCCCACGTCCCTTTGATGCCGCAAGCTCTCAGCTCTAAAATGATTGGTGGGATTTACGCTGACATCGCCCACTGTGACATCGGATCCATTCTGAATAGTGTTGCAGAGACTGGGATTTGCCCCCGGTAGTTTAGCGTGAGTAATTTAGTTGGATTATTAGAATGAGTTTGACTACCAGAACGCACTTGACAACTACGGGGCACGAGCTGTAGACGGAAACGACGTGAAAAATACAATTTATAGTTTGTTTTTTTTTTTTTTTCTCGAGACTAGGCTAAAATAAAATTTCAACCTATGTGTGTATATAAGTTCCTATTCTTTAAAAAAAAAAAAACCCAAGTCACGAGTCTTCCCAGAGTCAATGACCCTAAACTGCTTGCATAAGAGTCCTCGACAAAAACACTTTTATCTTCTTATTTTGTCGTAAAAAATAGCAAACCACTACGCATGTGTACATGAATTATTTCTTAAAAACCGAAGCATATTATGGAATGTTTCGAAACTGTACGTGGATATTAACAAATGGATAAATATATAGAGTGGAAATAAGATTGATAAAGAACTATTTTAATAAAACGTAATTTTCGCAGAAAATTTAGAACTAAAAATTAAAAAATAAAAACTTTTAAGGAGACATGCAAAAAAAATTCAATTTTTTTTCTCGCAAACAATGATTGTATGGAACACATACTAGATCTACAACTCCCGCTTGCATATGCACGAGGGTAATATCATGTAGGTTTGTTTTGTATGTGTATACATACGCTGATTGAGAAGGTTTCGTAACATCTCAAATGTGTATTCGCGTGTATAGGAAGCAGTCCCTGGTAGCCATTGTTTGTAATGTCCATCAGTTCTGAACTTTATTAGGTATTTAAACGTGTCACGCTTTAATTACAAGTATGCATAACAGTTCACAGTTAATTGAGCAATTTTGAGTGTCCAGGTTACGATACACTTTTCTTCTTATAATGTATTCTTCCTTGAAATATAAAAGTAGCAGCGACATGGACCTGGGCACTTTATTTGTGTATCTCCCAAGTGGAAAAAAAAAAAAAAAAAAAAAAAAAATTCGAACTGTCAACTGGGAATCTGCTTGCCATTATGTAACTGTGGATAGCAAATATTTGTCAAAGGTTAAATTTTAAAAGTGGTCACTTTAACGTGAACATACCTTGAACAGAAATACACAACTGTCCGATAATTCTTTCCCTGGTTACAAACATTATTTATAACCGCTGTAAATAAACTATGAATGAAAACTAACACAAAGTGTTACAACGAAGATAGATTTCCATCAGCCCCCCCCCCCCCTCCCGGCAATGTGGCAACATCAGTCAACTAACGTTGGAACATCCTCAGTGCAATTCGCACGATACTGTTGACTCATAAAAATTAGTGATACGAACTTCCTTTCTCTGCTAGATCAAAAATCGTAGCATATAAAGCTGTAAAAATTTGTTGCTAAATAAAAAATAACTATTGACGTTAACTAAATGGATTACACCTAAATAAGTTATGTTAATTTTTATTTAACCTAATTCTTTTTTGTTGAAGTCTAAATCATTTTAGACCTTCTGTGGACCGTCATGCCACCCCGTGCTTCTTAGCATACCGCAGTAGAGACAGAAAATAACATTTTTCAGCATACCAGGGTTGGATTCCATTCAGGCAATCCTGACTGCGGTTCCCCATGGCTTCCCTAGATCACAACAAGAGAATTCTGGGATGTTCCTTATAGGATGTTCACGGTAAAGTGAGCTCGTTTTAAAAGTTCCTCTCAGACTATTTGCATACTTTCGGCAGTTGTTAATATAGAAATTTTCACGTGACTAATAAACACAGTGTATATAGATTTTGTCTATCTCCAAAGTTAACACCCGAGGCCACCAAAAAATTTAATTTTTTTGTTAGTATGACTGCGTACATTATCATGAACAGCCTATTCTAACATCCAAGGTCATTTCCTGCCCGCTCACTCCTCCAAGGAACTTACTCGTGCTGGCGGCGGGAAGCGAGGGAGCGATACGGGCGACAATAAACACGCACTTCCAGCGCCTCGTCGCTCCTACGCGCAAGGGCGTGCAGTGTTTCCGTCGTGGCCCCGTGCTGCGCAAATTAGATCTGTAACGGCGGGACTTTATTACACGCGCGATGAAAGCCCACAGATGAAACTACGCCCGTGGTGTTTGTAGTTTTCCCATGCCGCTTAAGGCCGTGTGCACACGTGCGGACATAGACCGCGGCGGCGCCGCGGCTGCGTGTGAACAGATACATATAAGCGAAGCCCTCGTGGAACGCCTTTTCTGACAACTGCACGCTCAGTGGACGCGTGGTATCGCAGCGGCGCCGGAGCTACGTGTGCACTTATATATATATATATATATATATATATATATATATATATATATGTCCGCGGTCCCGCGCGGACATCGTCTGCACGTGTGCACCCGATCTAACGAAACTGCATTTGGCACACTTTAGAAATGCGATGTTATGCCATTTTCACAAAAAAAAAAAATTTTCAGCGTGGTTATCAAATATACAATTTTTAGTCGTATTATTAAAATATTGTTACGCGTCGCCAGAGGTGAGTCCGAGTTTGTGAGGGATTTATGTCTTAATCGAAATAAAATTAGTACATTTAATTGTTTAGTTTATTCGTAATTTTATAAAAAATACCCACAGCTATTATTTCCAACATTAAATTAACTTTCTCTACCGTTAACACCAGTTATTCTCGGTAAGCGTAATACTAAATGTAAATCTCAATTCCAATTAAAATCGTTACGAATATCTTTATATTTGTTACAGTCACTTAATTCATACTTATTATTTTCCATATTCAATCCGACTCTCTGTTGCTATAATTTCAAATGTCTGTCATTCGCGCCTCCAGTTGAATAGTCCCGCCCGTCTGCCTCACTCTTCACTTTACCAGTGCTCGCAGTCGCAGACTTCACTTTCGCTGGTCAATGTCATCGTCGTGGAGCCTTGCACGGCATTAATCGCCGAATTTACGGAGTCCGCGAAGTGACGAGCGACGATGACATTGACCAGCGAAAATTTCGTTGATATATATATATATATATATATATATATATCAACGAAATTTTAATAATGACCATGATGTACGTACTTTTATACTGAAAAATTAAATATATTTTTCTTGTCAACACAGAGGACCGTATAGGCCCGCTGGCCCGATGCAGAAGTATCCCCGCAAACCGAGTTGCACTGGGAGAGGGCGAAGGCGATGACCGGAACATTCGTGCAACGATAACCCATATAATACAGTTTCCCCAAGACATCAGGTGGCACGAGTCCCGGTAGGCTAATCGCGACAACGACACATGTGTGAGTGGTGCGGTGGCGCCATTTGTAATCCTCCGCGCACGTCGCCGTTTGCCGGTGATATTGCCCCCCGCGATTGAAGCACGGAGCCCTGTGGGGGATGGGGCAAGAAAGTGACGGAGAACGGCCGCGCGTAATAATAACATTGTTAACAATTAGCACTTAATTTCACTGTCTCAGCAGACGGTGTCCTACCTTCGCGTCTAATCGCTCTGAAAAACTAAATATATGAGAGTTACTCATTCCTTTTAACGAACCCTGATAACTTCATGACCAGTGTACACAAAACTAGAAAGTTGTACATTTGATCAAGTTGCATAAAGTGCTGTAAATTTCGTTGCGAAAACAACATTCGGATTCATATTAATCACAATAAAACCGACGTAAACGTTATGGAAATCTCAGTGCGAGAAGTTAATACGCGTGAACATGGGTGAGCTATCGTTTTCAGGGTAAATTGCCGGACTTTAACGGCGGGATAAACAGCTCAGCAAGGGGTAGATTTGTGATGGTATTTGGGAGAGGGGGGGGGGGGGGTTGCTTTAAGAGCAAAGTGAGCGCGTAAGTGGCAGGGCCGCGTGACACAAATGTCCCAGGCTCTGGTGAAGCTGCACTGCGATGCTCCTCTAAGAGCAAAGTTATGTCGGCGGCGGCGTTATTGCCGCGATGCTGCTCGCGACAATACACATCGCCGTGTTGTTTGCGTGCGGGGGTTGGATGCGAGTGAGGGGGTTGGGGGGGTGACATCTACAAAGTTTCTGCGCTCCCCTCCTTCCCCTTACAGCGCCCCATCCTGCCATCACAAAACCCTTCGTGTAGGTTGTAGTTTCCTCCGTTGTCGCCAAGTTTCGTACTCCCTTCCACCCTCCCTCCGCGCGACATACAGGTTCCTGTGACGTGCTGCAATGATTTATGCGGGTGCGCTGGAATCCTGAGGGGTAGTAAGTAGACTTGGGCCATCCCGCCCATCAGTTCTCCTTATGCGCGATGTTATGACGATGATCTCGTCGCCTGGTGAACAAACAACGAAGCTGTGTAATGTCTAGAAAACGACTGAAGGGTATGTTGAGGCAAGACAACTTAAAAATTTTTCTGTACAAGATGACAGCTGGCGTCAAGATAATTATCAAAAACAACAATTTATTTATTTATTTATTTTTTTTGTTTTTACGTACTGAAATGATTTTCTAGGTACTTATAAGTTTCTGTATACATTTAATTACTCCTTTAAATTTACTTTTTACACGAAGAGAAGATGGTTCATTCGAAAACTGGAGGTGTGGAGTATTACTGAAGAGTAACCTTTATATTCAATTCAAACATTTCAATGAGCGTATTTTTTTAAACTTTAAATAAAATTAAAATAAATTTCCTTGGCAACATTTAAATAACTTATACATACATATTATGTGGTTACGTTAATTATGTATGATATCATAAAGATTTATTTTGTTTCGCCAGCACCCTATTCTAGTAAAATCTTGCCTCTACTCGCTAAAAGACTCGCAGAAATCCAGTCTGCGCTTACAAACTAAAATTCCCCTTAAACTTACACGAGTATACGATCCGCTTCGTAGTATCTCACATGGCAGCAGGGACTATATTTAAGGCGAAAGTGCGATTCCAAAACATCGCATGATAACCGAATTTTGGAAATGTTCTACAATTAAAACTATTGCTACATGCAGAAGCCTGAGGGGTGTATCTGAGTTCGTGAAGGGTGGGGGAGGGGAGGGGATCTTAAAAAAAATTAAAAGAAACTAAATTTGATTTCTAATTTATTCACTCCGCTATTATTTATAGCCTTAAATTATTTCTCTCCAGTTTTACTCTATTTATTTAACATTGATCACAATAATTAACGTCTATTACGACTCTAATTAACGCCCTTCTTAATCGCCTCTGTCGGTTACAGTCAATTAACTCATACTCATTAATAAAATGTGTTCAGTCTATCTGTTGCCATCATTTATAATGTATTCCACTCATGCATCTTGTCCAATAGTCCAGCCTGCCAGCCGCACACTCCACTGCTTGATATCCGCAGTCGCACACTTCCCTTCCGCTGGTCACTTCTCCCGATGATCGTCTTCTGTCGCTCGGAACTCAGCCACTCATTCATTCATCAACTCCCAACTCCACTCTTGGCCCGGAGGCCTGTCGCAATATTTATAGTGTTGGCCCTACCATCTGGAAGGTTCAATACACCCCGAGTCGCGCTGAGAGCAAGAGGACAGTAATATAGAGAATTCTTCGGATAAACGCAGATATCAGTACAACTAGTGTCAGCATAATGCGTCACTAAAGAGATGGTCGTGTTGGCTCTCTTTCTGTAACTGATACGCGGTCACCATCACTTGCGCTGCTGCCGCTATCATATAACGACTCTCCGTCCTCTTCGCTCGCGCGGAATGCGAAGCCATCGTCAACGGCGTGGACCAGCGACACGTAACACCATATTATTTTTTCAAGTAAACGTGTAAGTACTGAGACATTAACATATTCGTAGAGTGTCATTTTTCATTCAAGTTTCTTTCACTATCACGGTGACCCATTCGTAGTTACAAATTTTGGCTTGAAACTCCTCTTGATGGTTACAATAGTTTCTCAATCTTAAACGACGTGACAGGAGTCACCGTGATGCGAGAGTTCTTCAGTTCAAGTACGGACATCGTTTTGCAAAAAATTCCAAACTCAGTGACGCAATACTTAGCGGACAAGAAACAACCATAATCCATGCTTCCACAGTCAGGGTTATTCGATCTACAACAACGAGTGATTGAGTGAGTGAAGAGGTTTCGGTGGCTCTTAACGTCCAGGTATTGTGAGCCGATGACGATGAAGTGAGGTATGGAGCAGCGCTGGAATGAAAGGGCGGGGGAATCGGGAGATCCCCGAGAAAACCCGCCGACCAGCGGCATCGTCCGGCACGATTCCCACGTACAAAAATCCGGGAGTGGCCCCGTCGGGTATAAAATGGTTTTCATAGGGAAACAACCATGGATTATTTAACATATGTTAATGTACGTAAAATAATATGTACGCAGTTTACATACACTGTTGCGAACTAGATGGGAGGCGCGTAGTCTAACTACTAAATTAACGTGGCCCCTACAGCAACGAAATGGCGTAACTCAATCGAGAGGCGAAAGTATTTAATTTTTAACTACTTAATGAATACGCCTAGAGCCAGTGTTTGTCGTAGAAGGACATCACAGGGATGATGTTCCCAGTTGAGCCTAGGGCAGAAATCTATGACAGAACGGCGGGGCTGCTGTTATGATTGCACGCCTCATAGGCTGCATCAACAGGAGTGTCTCCCCCCCCCCCCCACACACACAAGACATACAGCCCACGGCATGTGCTTGTTGTGAAAAGCCACCATGGTGACCCGACCGTGATCAGGGGTTTCAGGGTAACCTTGCGCCAGCTATAACGAGGGACGCTATGGAGGTGAGGTCTTACAGGACCCAGTTCAATCAGAATGCCTGTCTGTCGACCACCAGACGATGTTACTGCCTGGAAATGTGCAGTAGATGTATTTTCCCGCCGCAGTATCTCGGGTCAGCTCCCGGGCTGTCAGCATGTAAACACCCTCCCTCAACCCCCTCTTCCCAACCACTCTCCTGCACAATAGGTGAGTTGCAACCTGCTCTGAGACTGCTTGTAAAGGCCATGCTAAAATAAAAAATCCGTTATCATAACAGTATCTATACTCATACATGGAAATACTCATACGGATATGATTATGGTACGGGTACCATAATCATTTCCGTAATAAAAATCCTACGCTACAACTGGCATAATTAAACCGGATGCTTCCGTTTGTCTGCCAGTTGAATTTCGTTTCCAAGTGAAGACTCTTACGAATAGTCTTGTTGAGATTTAGTTTGTTTAAGTTACTCAACTTGTTACATACAGATATGAGAATTTTCAGTCCATTTTTGTACGTAGACACGTTGTTATTAAACAATCGTGATGGATACAGAAGCTTTTTTGAAATTGTTGCAGTTCTCGTTACCACAAACTTCGCTGTAAAGAAACAAATGAATGCCCAAGAGGCAAAACAGTAACTGGATTTATACGCACGTTTGATTTCCGCCGATCGGAAATGCAGTTAAAAGAAGTGATTGAGGACAAAGAAAAACAAATGGAAGAAAATCCGCAAAAGTCTTATTGAAGAAAAAAGACAACGCGGGATATTTTTAACTTCGGCAGAATATGATGAGCCGGATCAGTTACGCAATAAAGAAAGTTCAAATTATGGTTTAATTGGAGGCCATGGACAGGAATTCTGTGAACTTAGCATACCAGCATAAATGAAAATACTGAGACTATATTGTTTACAAACAAAAAAAAACTTCTGATGTAATGGTATTCGTGATATGTGACTTATGGTGTTTTTGCGCTCAGGCACATGTTAGCAACTTGTTTGCCATGAGAGGGCAGCAGTGTCGCAAGATGGCGCGAATGGACTATGAGCACGATTGCTTGTCATAAATATTTTTGGTCCTCCGGGCGGGATTATCTACGGGAGACACAGTTTTGTTTACGGAAATGTACGCTAGAAGTGTAATATATACACCTTTTAAAGGTTAGGTGACGGCGAACGGGAAAGTTTCGGCGGTTATTGTTGGGTTTTGTTTACGGCACGTCGCGCCAAAACTCGATGTCAATAAACACGCTGCAATAACGATCTCCGCCAGCCAGAGGAATTTTCAGCCACGTTTCTCGCTCGCATACGAGCACGTGATTATTCTGCAGTTTTTTTACAGTGCTCATCGTGCATCGGTGAAACTTATTTTTTGGATAGGCAGTTCTTTACATCTTTAAATAAAATGGCGGCTGCAGCATCGCCTGAGCTACAATTTGTAATTTTCAATTATCTGCTAGCCCAGGCTGACGAGGACAAAGAACTGTACGAAGCATCTAGAGAAGAAGAATCGAAGATGGAAGACTTCTAGCTGGTCTTCGAAGAGTTGAACTACTGGTTAATTTTTTTTGCTATCTGCGCCCAGCTACCTTAAAAAGATCCGAGTGTGTTACATGAGTGTAAAGAACAGTTTGCAACATACAATAAAGTTTTCCGCGAACCAGAAAAGGTTTATAGCAAACTGAAGTAGAACGCTTGTGACTACACGACCCACAGTGATTGTTCGCAACTGCTAGGAATCCCGACAGCAGTGCTACCACCTCTACCATTGCCGGTATTCGGTGGAAATAGAGCTGAGTGGATAGGCTTTGCAGAGTTATTTAATTCAATTGTTGGTCAATCTCCGCACCTTACCGAAGTCCGGAAAATTCATTACTTGTTGGGTTCTTTACAAGTGGAGGCCAGAGAGTTGGTACACAATATACCGGTTACCGACAGCAATTACTCAGTAATTTGGAAAATATTAGAGAAGAAGTTCAAAAGTTTGAGACTCGCAGCAACACTACATGTCCAGAAGATCTTGCATCTACAAAAGGTTGAGAGTAAGAACGAAGATGGGTTAACCAAGTTTGTTATGGCAGTGGAAGAAAATTTGAGTGTCTTGGAGGCTCAGAAATTTCCAGTGGCTCGGCGGAATTTTCTGCTGCTAAATATATTACTCGAGAAGTTGGATGCACCTCTCAGGCAGGCATTCGAACTCTCCCGCGAAGAGGATGTGCCATCGTATTCCAAGCTACTCAAGTTTTTGGGACAGAGCTGTGGAGCATGTTCAGCTTGCTGCTGACGATCAACCTTCTCCTCGCTACACCTATAAGAGTCCACCCTCTCAGAGGAAATTTTCCTCCTGGGACAAATTTCGGTCGATCATCCATGGAAACAATAGCCAGTCAGCAGATTCAAAGACAATCCTTGTTTCAGTTCGGGACAATACAGGTAAGCAGATGTTGTGCCCGATTTGTGGTGCAGTTCATTCCCTGCACAGATGCCAGACATTTATTTCAAAGCCGACAGATGAGAGAAGGGAGTGATACAAACCAAGATACTACAGACCCTGATGGTAAAGAGAAAGGTAATAGTAGCACTGTTGCAAAGTGTTCGTTGTGTCTTTCAGAAGAGGATTGTCCTCCGACTACTGTTTTGCTTAATACTGCTCGCCTCAATGTTAAAGACAATAGTGGCCAATACCAGGTTGTGCATGCATTATTGGATAGTGCATCCCAGTCATCATTTATAACCGAAGCATGTGTGAAATGCTTGGGACTTAAACGACATCAGGTTATGTAAACTTTGGCAATGTGTTGTAAGACTCTATGATTCAAAAGTTGTTAACCTGATATTGCAATGCCTGGAAAGACTCCACAGTAGTACTAACCTGGTTACGATTGACACCACACACTTTAAAAACCTTTGTCGCCAACCGAGTTGCAGAGATCAGTCCATTGTACCACCTAGTTCCTGGAGGCATGTTCCGTCCGAACATAACCCTGCTGATGTTGCTTCACGTGGCTGTCTTCCAGACCACTTGGTGAACACAATATGGTTTTCAGGACCACGTTGGCTGTTGTAACCTCATGAGAGCTGGCCTGTGCAGCATTCTTGCGAGCAAGTATCTCTTCCCGAAGTTAAACCAGTGATACCCAGTGTCTTGGTGGCGAACTCCAATCAGATGCAGAAATCCAATGACCCTTTCGGCTTGTTGCAGAAATCATCTTCCCTTTCTCGACTTCAGAGATTCATGGTATGAATCTTACGAGCGAGAGCAATTTTCCGAAAACTGCCTCATTCCATTGGCAAGTTGCAGACAACTGAGGAGTTGTGCACTACGCGTAATTACTGTGTCAAGATTATGCAGGCAAATTACTTCAGGGAAGAGATTAGAGCCTTGTAAAAGGGAGAACCATGATCTAAACCAATTAAAAGTCTTGTGCCATTCTTGGACTCGAAGTGTGTTGTCAGGGTCGGCGGCAGGCTGCATAATGCACCTTTGACTGAAGAAAGTAAACATCCCATCCTACTTCCAAAGCAAAGCAGACTAGCAAAGCCTTAGTTACAGCCAGTAGTGCCGTCCTTTGAGCACTGATGAGCTTTCTCTTGTGATGTACCAACTCTGCCCTGTGATACCACATCATAGCTCCATAAGTCAGTATGGTTTGATACAATGCTCTGTGTATAATTCTTAAGGTATTATGTCCTCGGGACGTATTCACAATTCTCTTCAGTTTTTGAAACAAAACCACTGCTTTTCTTGACACCTACTCAATGTGTTTGAGGAAGCTCATCTTGTCATCCATGATGATTCCCAGGTACTTAAATTTTTCACATTTTTCACTGAGCCCCCCCCGAAGCGCACGGTCTGTGGTCTCTTCGATCTTTCTTTTAACATCATTGTTTTGATCTTCTCGATTAAGAATCTTTACTTTACCTTTGCAACCATACCCATATCTTCTGCATTATTATTTCGGCCTTGTCTTCTAGAGCTCTTCTAGAGTCGCCATCATCTACATAGCCAGTGGAAGACCCAGCTAAAGAAATTCAACTTTATAACATAGAGCATAAGTCACATTCTCATTTTGTTATGTTGGTAGTGTTGTAAAGACCTCGCCAGCTGTGATTTTTTTTTATATTGTGATTGGCCTATGTTCACTGGCCTATATAATTAATGCGCCTGTTATACACAGCTATTTAATATCACAATTACATTTGAGCGAATAAAAGCTGCAACTGTGAAGATTAAACACTACGTTTCAACCGGTTTTATGCGTGCATTCATGAAAATACACTTGTCACGAATAAACAAACGTGAAAGGCGCTTACAGAAAGCAGTCTGTGCTATCGCCCTCAAAATTAAAAATGCAAATAGGATTGGAAATGGTGTATTAACGTCGCTAGGTATTATGCGTGAAGGCTTATCAGGGGGCGCCTTGTAAACTAACTTTTAACCTAACATAAACTAACAGACATTAATTATTCAGTATTCGAACCCATGGCCTCCCACGCCCCAGACCGGCGGCATGGGAAGTCGGTAAAATATGCAAATCAATAATGAGTTTATAAGATATGTAAAAATATAAAATACTTGATTCTTTATTGTATATTTATTTTATGTGAATATGATATAGGTATACTTTGTTTAAAACTCTTTTTTCATAGTCTTTAGTATTGCTAATGTCCCTTAAATGGCTCAAATTATTTCCACACGTTTACTTTAAACTGTCTATTTTCATCGTCCAAATGTCTTTTCACTCACACATCTAGTCCACAGTCCCGCACATGTCACACCCTTCACTGCACACAAGCTCGCTGACGCACTCTCGCAGATCGCTGCAGTCTTCCCTCGCCGCTCCGGAATCGCCCTACTGTCGCTTAAGGTCGCACAAGAAGCCAAACTCACGGTCAGTCCTCAGAGGCCCGCACGTGGTATTTATACGTGACGTAGATGCCGTCTAGAACGTTCTTGACAATCCAAATTGTTCTGGGAAAGGTAATGGCAATAACAACGACATTCCTGCGTGACAAATGGAGAAATATGAGCTTCTCAGGGTCAGAGACGAGTGAACTGCGATAAGTATATCGGTGAGTGCGGCGGCGTCCTATATGATCGGCCGCTCGCTTCTTCTAATGTTACAGGCTAGGCATCCATTTCTCGGCGCCTTCCCACGCGAAAGATACGCCGGGCAGCGACAGGCAACAATACATATTTATTACTCGTTGAGAATTTATACAGTACAAATGATTTCCAAATATGATATGTAATTACAATAATCATTGACAATTTTTTAAATATCTGGTATATAACCGTTAATCGCATATATATTAGGCTTGCCGTTGGTGCATATTCGTATGAGATGAAATGCTGGATGCTATTTGCCTTCATAAGAGTTACGTTACTCAAAGACTGAAACAAATGTACCTGCAAAACATGAAGCACAAAGATAGCCTACTCTCTATTCTCGAGTCTCTGAAGTATCACAAAATTCTTCGTACTCACGGTTTGCTTTGCGGGTTGTATTATTTCGCCAGCGAAGTTACAAACACAGGACAGTCGAAAGTCCAAAGCAATTTCAAAGGAAATAATTAAAATACGGACTGGAAATCATGACGCTCTTTTTTATTTATTTTTTTTCGGTCGGGAAACTATGCCTATCCTTGCTGTGCAGGATAAAAAGTTTTCTGGAAAGGGTGTGGTTATGTGTACCGCGTACGCAAATCCCTTTCCAAACTGTAAATAAGTGATTAATTTTCTTGGAGGGAAAAATAATTGGTCCCTTTCATTATATAAAAATTTTACTCTCTTGTGTGGATTCAGAACATACTTAAAAATGAGGCATTTTGAATATAAGTAAGCGCTGCGTTAATAGTAATCATTTTCTTCTTCTTGTCCTCAAAAAATACTAAAACGTCCTTTTAAATACTACATCTCCATCGGTTATGCAAAAAACGTTTTTTTTTTTGCAGATATTATTTAAACAAACTATTAAAAGAAAACTTGTTTTCTATTATTAATATTACACTAATTATCTCTCGCGTACATTCTCGATTCGGAGTATATTTTACGAATCGTTGCAAATAGTGTCTTTTTTTTTTTTTCATAAGTGAATTACTAATATTTCTTAAATAATTTTGACTAACATTCAAATGTTTTATGTACTTTAAATTACTATACATAGAACATATTAAAGTTAATTTTACTTTTATAGTTGTGGCAACAAAATTGATGGCGAGAGAACAGCGTAGCCGTATGTCTTAAATACTGAACGTACAAGCACTATTCTCTTATACAATGATTAGGCACTACACACGATGCCAGAATATGGATTGAATACATCATGTATGCAAAAAACATTTAGAAATTCGGTTGGTTTAGCTATTATTAACTGTATTAAACACAGTACATAGAGTAAGTCAATATTCCTACAGCATTAACAAGTGCTGAAAACCTTTAATGAATAAAAAAAAAAGTTCGACAGTTTTTCATAATTCTTTTTTACATTGTCATATTTAATAAACTGCATCATCTAATGTGAAAACAAAATCCTGTCAATTATAGTTTGCAGTAATCTATGTGCGAAAATTTCTAATCGAATACTACAAGAGGTCTGCTCAGTTACCTTTCCGCTACAACTTTCTTCGACGTTCTAGAAATTAATTCTGGCATTTAGAATGCGATCACCAGCTAAATTCCAAGAACATCTTCATGTGTATTTAAGGAGGACTCGAAATTTGATTTTAAAGAAAATGCGTCGTTCGGTGTCATTTCTCTCCAAGAAACTCGGGAAAGGGAAAGCGAGATCTGAAAATATATGCGCGAGCTACCACCACGACCTCCGCTACTTTTCTCTTCAGACTGGTGATCATTTCCTCTGAAATCTAACGCGGCGTGGATGCATATATTTATAACCCTGGGGATTGGCCGGGTACTTTTGTCGGAAGATACAATTTCGGAGCGAGCTCGGTAGTCACGAGAGAGAGAGAGAGAGAGAGAGAGAGAGAGAGAGAGAGAGAAAGAGAGAGAGAAAGAAAGAGAGAGATAGATAGCGAGAAGGAACTAGCTCGAGGGCGAGAAACAGAGGGAATATCGCTCTCAGATGTGTGACAATTCTACATGTTGCGTCGCACACAAAACAAAAAAAAACAGTTCTTTCAGCCTTGAACTCGCGACGTAGTGGAGCAATGGCACGAAACTAGACAAACAGCTGTTTACCTTCTTGTGTCTCGTGGTACCACAAGAGCAGTTTCACAGACATTTATCAAAAACAGCTAAGATACATTAAACAAATGACATCTGAACAGTTAATAACATTTTCTTAAAACAGCGATAGCGTGTGTCAACACGAAATTGAGATTTTGTAATAATTCCTACTTAATGGTCCTTTGTATTGAAAAGTTTTCTGTGAAATCGTTGTTTACGCCTAAACGCGTGTCTCGGTAGATAAATGTCCTGCAAATACGACTTTTTGTCAGAAAAGTATTTTAAAAAAATAATTATCTATGCCCCTGTTTTCTTACTTTGGTCATATAAAGTGTATTCTTGGAGAAAGAAATTCGTGAAAAATATCGCATTTTTAAAGCTTGCCTATGCAGTTTCCTTAAGCGGCACGAGAAAAGTAGAAAAATACGGGCGTAGTTTAATCTGTGATCTTTCATTGCATGTAATAAAATCCCACTGTTACAGATATAATTTGTACAGTACAGGGTTACGACGTAAATACGACACGCTTTGCCCGTAGGAGCGATGACGCACTGGGCGTGCGTGTTAGTGTCGCCCGTATCGCTCCCTCGCTTCTTGAACTCGCGACGCGCAGATACGTGGTCCTCTTAACTTCTCTTCGAGTGAGTGAGTGAGTGAAGAGAATTTGCACGGCTTTTAACAGCGAGGAACTCAGAGCCGGCGACCGCGATTGAGGTGGGAATGGGAGCATCGTCGGAATGCATAGGCGGGGCGAAACGGGCGACCCCCGAGAATACCTGTCCAACACTCGGCGACGTCCGGCACGATTTCCACTTGCGAGAATCCGGGAGCGACCCGGCCGGGGATGCAACCTGGTTCGCTAGGGGTGGGATGCGAGCAGGCTAACCGCTCAGCCACCGCGGCCCTGGCGTCTTTTCGATGGCAATGTCATAAAGAGGTTTTGACAATAGAGCGTCGCGATGCGCCGCGTCGCGTCCGACGCTCGCCGCCAGCGACGAGCGTTATTTGCGTCTTCACAATAGAGTGATGTTCTGACGCCGGCCGCTGGCGACACAGACTGTGCTGTCATCAGGTATCCTACAGGAAAACTTGTAATGAAATGCTAAAAACGAACGAAATTCAGTGACATTTATTGCCATTTAGTACGTAAAATTGTTTTTTTTTTTTTTTTTTTTTTAGTGATATGCACTTTTCTTTAATAAAAGCATTAGGCCTACGTGATGGTTCTAAAACAAAGGGATGCCGCCTTTATTGATATGAAGGGGTTAATTAAATGGATTGAAAGGGTTGATCCATTTGATTGAAAGGGTTAATAAAACTGAAAGGGTTGAATGGACTGAAAATGTTAAATGTATCGAAAATGTTAATTTTCGATCCAATTTTTTTGTGTGTTTGCTGCAAGAGTGTGCAAAGGGATGATTTTCTTTCTTTCTGTCTTTTTGTGGATTGGGGAGGAGCTCTGGTACGTTCTCACCCTTGGAGTTCTGGCACTCGATGAGGTGTGGTGTGTTGGGGACAGGGTGTATATAGATATGCGTGTGTGTGGTGAGTTTTATGCAAGAATGTCATAAGTATAAATTTTCTGTCTCGTAGATGGTGTTGGTGGATAGGCGACTTTCAAAGATAGTACCAATCCAAATGAATAACACCGTTGCACGAGATAAAAAATTGCAGAGTGTTTAAACGAGTTGTGCCACTGAATAAATTACACGGAGGACTCATCGAATCACAAATTTCAATTGAACACAACAATGTGAATAACCTGGTGTCGACAAATGGTAAACGATCACAATGATGTGCCTTTCCAGTATGGAATTAATGAATTAACGAAGGAAAAAAATGTCTCTATAAATTAATGGCAGTCTTCCTTAACACAAGATATACGAAAAATATGACACTACTTGATGCCTCTCGCACATACGTGACATGATTTTAAAACACGTTCGTCGGCCTGTGAGACCAGTGAGTACTTTAAAACCAGAATTTACTTGTAAAAATAAATTTATTTATTAACACGTGTAAAAAATATAACGTTTAATATACATACATTTGCTCGGGAGGTCGCTGCAGCACTGACTTGGATATACCACATATGTTGACTTATAAACTGTTTTGAGAGCAAACATAATCTGCATCGGCAAGAGCTGCCTCGGCAAGGAACAGAAGCTTGTCTCAAGGCCAAAGCGCTTCTTTTGTGCAAAACGTTGGGAAGACTCCATCCCTCAGGGCAGCGGGTTTTGAACTGACCTGAGCTATCTCCCATCTTCACAACAAACTGCTACTTTCGCTCGAACATTGGAGTATCATCCTGTTTTTCGATGTGCAAGTGCCTGATATATTACCAGCGAAATAAAAATTTCACAACTCCTGCTAATGAAATTTATATCCCTGAAGTTAAATGTTGCCCGATATTGTAATCGCGACAAGATAATCACAAAGATTTAACATTCCAAACAAAACACTTTATATATTAATTCTGTCAACTTTATACAGTTTTCCAACAAACTTATTTAAATATTTCCGCGAAACTATGATTAACTATAAGACACACTTTTTACTTACTGAATTTTTTTAAGTATTGAAAACCACACATCATTCCACTTACAAAACTTAAACTTAGAACATCATTCAAGCATTATTCGATTTAAGCAATACTCGAGTAAATGTTATTTTCCTTCAATCTGTTTTTAAATATTTATTCGTCTAGCATAGAAAACATACATATTCCATCTGTTTTTTAAATATTGATGCGTATTTCAAGTGCAGTTTTTCCTAGCCAAGAATTTCGACTCTACTATCTGCCATATAATGTGTATATTTGAACTTATTTTATTTACAAATACTATTTTTTCGAAGTGATATTACTGAAATAGCATGTATCCATCTTGAAATGACTGCTATCGAAGTTTAAATCTGTTAAATTTAATGATATCTCAACTGACTTTCCTAAAAGGCCAAATTTAAGCAAATTTAAAGGAAAATGGCAGCCATTTTGAATCCGTTTACTATATAAGGAGGGATTAATTAATTATTTATCAGTGTTAAGACATCAATTGCCGAGTTCACTTCATGTGTGTATGCGTGTTTATGCATTGTATTAGCAGTAGTGAGACTTAGGTGTATGCTACAATGCCAGACATCTACCACAACAGGCATCCACACCAAGAACAATGCAAGATGTGTACAACAACAGGCGTCCACACCGAGAATGACGCCAGGCGTCCATCACATCTATAACAACGACAAGAGCCCACACCGAGGACGACACCAGACGTCTACAACATCTACTACAACTTCACTAAATCATCTAGATCTACAAGGGATTTCATCTCTGCATCAGCACACAACAGGTACAATGCATCAAGGTCACTGCTGTGACAATTGTGATTCTGAATGTGTTGAAGTATTCAATGCGATTTTAGCATATGTGTAGGCGAAAACATTATTGATTTTAGGCTGTTCCCAACTGAGAGTGCTGCCGAAAGAATTTATAATTTCTTTTGCAGGCCACAAAATAAAACTAGTATATCCATTCCTAGCTGATTATTTACAAACTGATGAGGATATTGTATTCTTTTGCCATATGAAGACTGTTCTTATGGCATGCCTGCATTAGTTAATGATGAGAACTTACAACATATGCAAAGGGATTATATGGTGCACAGGCTGGAACAGCTACTTGAAACTAGAATTATTCCAGATAGTAATGGACTCATTCGGAGGCGATAAAATAGATTTCGAGGTGAGTACTGTAATGTTATAAATAAGTAGACTTTTTGTACATAGCGTATAATTCGAGATTGTAAAAAATAAACAACATAAAAATGATGTGCTATGCGGAAGGTTTCGAAAACTACCAAGAAAATTCCTTTGTAATTAAGAAGCCTACTATTTCTTATGCAATTGATGCTAATGACTCTAAAGTAATAAAGTAATATGCTTTAAACCTCCCAGACCTTGGTATAATTTAAAACCTCAAGTTAAAATGATGTTTAGGAAACAGACTTATGAGAAATATGAATTGAAATGAGATTCTGGTGTCATAGCTTATGAAGAGTGTTTCCAGTATGTGAACGATGCGGTCCTTGAAGACTATCCCATAAACATGCTGGAAAAAACACAGAAGGAAATTCCAAAAAGTTTAACTAATGTTAAAGTGATAAATATCAGAAGATATCACGACTGTTCGCACATTAATTCAATAGTGAAACGTTATAATACTAATCACTGTGAGAAAAAAAATTTTTGTTCGCAATGTAAAAGCGAAGCTTTAAGAGAATATTTATACCAACATCCTACCTACATGTAAAGATATTTATTTAGAAAAATGGTTTGATACAGGTATATATACCTGCATAAGTTTTGGACAAAATGGAAAAATTCAACTCAGAGAAGACGTACTCCAGCATTATTGGAGGTTACAAGAAAGTTTGGTTCCAGTCTCTAGACAACATATACTTCAAAACACATATGTGCAATGGAGATGAACATTGGAATTTCGCAAAAAGTTTCCGAGGAAACATGTACACAGAACGATTATTGTGTTATGAATACTGTACTGTTTTTAATATGTGGCCTGACAGTGAACTGCCCTTTTCTTCTTGGGACCTGTGCTTTAAAAATAGAAGTGAAGAAATAACCAAATAGCCAGGATTTCATCAAATAAAATATAAATTTAATAGAGTTTTACAACAGCCCCACCTTATGGACTGAAACATGCAATAATAAGGAACACATCATGCAAATGCAAGGCAGTAGCAGGTTTCTAAGAGCACCTTATGGAATGTGGGAGTGTGAGGTTTGTAACAGCAATGTTTGTGTCTGTAAAATTAATTTAACCAAGTTGTCATTGAAGAACTAATTTTACCACAAACTGGAAGAACATCTTATATATAAGGAGAGAGATACCATAGACTTCAGTTATGATGGAGAGATTCGACTCATCACTTCCTTATCCAGGATACAGGCGAGTGTGGTTTCGACTTGAAGAAGATAGTCCACTACAGAAACAGATGTGCAATGGAGATGAACATTGGAGTTTGTCAATGATCAACCCTGAATGTATGTACAAAGAAGTTGGAGATTTCATTGGATGCAAGTATGTAGTGTATAATTTAAGACCTGACACAGATTTGCGATTAGTTTAACTGAATTAGTATGGGACATGGCAGGTGAAGAAATCACTAAATATCCATAATTTAGGAAAATTGAATATAAGTTGTGAAGGGAGTATTACCCTGAACATGTTGTTTGGCCAGAAAAATGCAAAAATAAGCAACTTTTTAGTACATTGGTGACCAATAATCAACCACTACCTGTGGCATGTGGAATTGTAAAGTTTGGCTTAGCAAGAATAGTTAAAAATTGAAAAAAAAAGTGATGAAACAACTGCTGTATAAAGGAGACCATTCAGTATTATATCGTCAGTCATGGCTAGAATCTTCGACCCTACATACTAATTTTAGGTCCTACAAATAGGATACAAAAGAGTGTTCTTTAAACCATATGATGGTATTTTATAGGTTCATGTCTGCAACGATATAGAACATTGGTGCTACACTTTCGACAACAGTCTTGGCATTCACTTTGGTGAAGGAATAGCATGCAATGATTGTGCTGTGAGATATCTTCGCCCCGACAGTGACTTACCAATAACATTAGAAGATTTGATGATTGCCAGTCTTACCGATGAGCTTGAAGAGGAGCAGGGAAACGGAGTAATCGTGTACCAACTCATCAAACCTCATTAGGGAATCCCTGTTTGTTAGAAGGAAACCTGCGATGGGGACATCCCCAACATTATTTTCGAACAAGGAGGATTAGTTTTCGGTCCGCGTGTGAAGTGGCTAATTCAGAATAATGTTACTGCTTAAATACAAGTATGCATTTTAAAATAAATATTTGTATTCTGTAACTTACAGCTTATTATATTCACATTTTGTAGTGAAGGAAATCTGTGAGTCAGGCATTAATTTCATATGTACGTATTTCTCCCGAGTTTTGACACCATGTAGTAAATCCACTAGTTATGTTCCACTTTAACTAATTGCAATAGTTCTGAATGTCTTGTAAACCAGTACAGACCTCATATAGTAGATTGAAAGCATAAGCTTAAGGGCAAATGAATTGTAACATCATATTGTGAGTTAGAAATTTGTTTGAGACATCTTGTTTTTAATACAGACAATGTTTGACCCTATCAGTATTACGAAGAATGTGATAATAATCTTCATACTCTATATCATTATAGCAAAAACAAGTTTTATTACACATCTCATACTGGGTGAGATTCATCAAAATTTTATGTGCATAGAGCAATAAAATCAGCAAAAACACAATTTAACCCTCAAACACATTTTAACTTCCAAATTTGGAGAATGAATGAATGAATTTATCAATATACATACATTGTTCCTTGTTAATTCTTCTCAGTTGAGTGTTGGATGTCATAGTAGTAACATGACATACGTTCAACCTGCAAATCATTACATCAACATCGAACAAGGAAAGTGTAATGTAACTTACACCCTATGGTGTAACGTGTTTTCGCTCGAATTTTTGGAGACTTGCGACAATATTTTTCATTTTAAAGTAATTTATGTTCCTCTAGGAGATAAAAAGAGCCACAAACTAATTCAATCCAGCGACAACAAGAAATGTCTAGTGTTTTATTGACTGCAGCCACACATCTTCCATTTAGTATTGATGATGTGCACTCACATTATGTTGAATCAATCCTGACTTGGTTGAAAGCATTGTTTTGCATGCTCCTAGTTGAAAATATGTTTGTGTACAAACATACAGGTTAAAAACAGGGCATAAGAAATGCTCACTCCATGAAAGCAGAGGTCAGGAAGGGGATCTCGATCCAATATTAAGAAAATGTATGAAAACCTTGTTCATAGAAGTTACAGTTTATAAAAACCATTGTTTTTAAAGAAAAATGTTGTATATATTTTAAATCAACTTGTATTTGATAGTGTTAAAATGTTGTACATAAATTTTTGGATCTACCTGTATTTTTTAAAAAATTTTGTAATTTGTGTGACATTCTGTATTTGCATGTGTTAAAATGTTTTACATAAATTATTGGATGAACCTATAATTGATTATTTAATGCTGTGTGTATATATTTTTTGAAATAAATGTGTGTTTTGTGTGACATCCTAAAGTTACTTGTGTATGTTTTCGATGATCCTATATAGTCTCAGTGTTTAAATAATTTTTCTAATTTTTTTAAACAGGTTGTGTTAGTATATATTTGGTCAATAAATTGATCTTGTAAAATGAATTCCCTTCCATATGTTTATTTAACCTATTCATTTTTAATAAAAAGTGTATTTATTTTCCTAAGAAAAGTATTGAGAAAATTCTGTCTATATATATATATATATAGAGAGAGAGAGAGAGAGAGAAGTAATTAAAATATTGTAACAGAAAGAGATTCTTAAATTTAAAAACAGATGTCTCATTTCTGTGAAAAAAAGTCCTGGCCATAGTGCTGCTGATTGCTCAGGTGCTCATGCAGTACGTGAGATACCACCAGGGCCATCTTACTCGCCGGAGAAGAGACATTCATCCTCTAAGGTTTGCTCACGCCAGGAATGCTCGTGCAAGGTATGGCCCCAAAGTGCCCTATCTCTGTTACAGCGGGGTCCAATGGAGAGCACATTACAGCCGCTGCAGTTTGGTCCTTCTAACTTCCTGGTTTTGCACCAGGTATGCTACCAAAGTCAGGTAGCTAAGGAAACGGTTTGTCCCGTCAAACATGGCGCTCGACCGCCCCGACAGATAGCGGAGCCTTCTTTACGTCAACTCCCCCCCCCCCCAACCCAGGGGCCAGCCGACCTCCCGTAGCGCAGTCTGTTGATGCGCCACCGATCTAGGGTGCGGGAGGCCCTGGGTTCGAATATCGGGTAAGGCATAGGTATTAATTTAAGTTAGGTTATAAATTAGTCTGTAGGCCGTCCCCTGCTAAGATTTCAAGCATTAAACGTGGGGACGTTAAAAAAAAAACCATTTACAATACAATATAACCAGACCTCTAGAAAACCAACCAGGATTCGGCAACACCCTTATGCTGTTCAGGGATTGCCTAATTCGCCTCAATTCGAACCTCAAGAACTTGCTCCACCTTGCACCAATTACAGCCTGATTGCCCGACTTCCCCTACACTCCCTCCCCCCCTCCCGGCTGGACCAGCGCAGCTAATCACACCCGTGACCAGGGACTAGGGATGGATGGACAAAAATTGTTATTTTATGTTAACTTGTTCCATCGTTCCAGTTCCAAGTAAGTAACACGTTCCAGTAACATGTTATTTTTGTAACAGGTTATTGGAACATTTCTCGGCTGTCCCGACGTCCCGGGAAGTAACGATTGCGTTGTATGTTCCAAAGCTTGGCATGCCAAGAAATAACGTTCGCGCATGCACACAGTTTCAATCCGAGACGGTCCAAAAATAACTTTTACTCATGCGCAATGGTGAAGCGACGGATTAAGAGAGACAAGCCAAGACGTTACAAAAGTCACTATACGCAATGGAACGTGACACCCGTGTAACACGTTACCAAATTATAACAGTTTTTTTATAACCTTTACGTTAAATAACAGCCCATCTCTACCAAGGTCACCAACCCACCATCCACACGAGTATCTAGCTCCGACGTCACTCAAACCCAAAAAGCAAGCGTGTCCAACCGACATTGGAGACCCTTTCTTGTTTGTCAGACTGTCGGGGACACTACCACCAGATATGGTTCCTCTGGGCGGCTCTCAGTGACACGTACCTTACAGCCATTGTAGCCTCGTCCATCGGGCCTTCAGACACCTACCGGCGATTGAGTCCGTGCTGGGAGACAACACCCACACGAGAGTCACAGTTGCTCCCGACAGGCGCGTAGCGAGACGGCAACGGAACAAACGCAGGAAGCAACGATCAGGAAAAGGCGGAAGTAGCGCGAGGATAACCCGCAAGGCAAATGCCAACGTCCGCCACGTGCCAAAACTCGAGAGTGTGGCGCCTCTGGGAATCGAATCCGGTTTACCTCGGCGGATGGCCGTTGCTCTGGCTACACAGATTTCGCTGCCCCTGCACAGAGTGAGGAGCAACTGCAGTCGTTAGACACACGCCGCGGTCTCCGCAGTTCAGTGTTTTCTAACCAGCGCACTGCGACACACTGGGGCGTTACAGCATTCTGAACGGATGGAAAATATTAATTTATTACAAAACGATGGAAGCCTTGCTTCAGATTTGATATGCGTGTCAACTCATAGACTTCAAGAACCGTTATGGTGATATAAACGGTTAAAATATACGGCAGTATATTTTGTATAGGCTATTCACGGTAAAGTGAGCACTTTTTAAGGGCCTGCTTAATTTTTCCTTCCAGCCTATTTCTAACCCTCCCCCCCCGCCACTTTTTAACATAAATATGACCCACTCTAAAAAGTTAAGGTCTGAGGCTGCAATATAATAAATTAATTAGTAGTTGAAGTATGTTTAGAGGGTCTTATAAAGTGTTCACTTTACCGAGAATATTCTATAATTAGTACGTGAAGTATCTCTGTACTGGTTGAAAATCATTACAATACTCGCTGTGTGGACTGGCGTGAACGACGTATTCACGAAACCACGGATGTAAAAAGACGTTTTGCTCACGTTAAAGTTACACTCAAGAAACGTGATAATAGTAGCCTGCAATTTTTAAACACTGCTTACAGATTATTAAAAAATACTAGTACAAGAAAGTGGGCGTATACTTTTAGTGAAGAATTGACACTACAGTGCTGCGGAAAAGTACCTTGCTCAAGTTGACTGTACTGGCACGCGGCGACCCCTCGCGGCGAGAGCCAGAACTAAGAATACGTCTGGCGTGTTCTACAAAATCCTTTTACTTCCTTGCCCCATCCTTAATATTTCGAGCCGCATTTTGGGGTGTATAAATAAAAGCGCCTGCCGGCCTGAATAATCGTGTGGTCTGCGGGCTGACTGGCGAGAGGATGACGTCGACATTGGAATTCGCAGTTAGGCTTGATGGCGCTAGACGCGGCAATTTTGATAATTGAAAAGTTAAGTTCGCTGCCTTGCTAATTAGTAGACTTGTTACATTGTTGGGATGTTGTATTGTAGAAATATTTATGACTTCCCTGCGATTTGAGTGTAGGCATTTTAATAGTTTTTTTTTTTTTACTCTGGCGTCTCTTGTGATATTCGGGGAAGTGATTCTCCTCCGTCAATATTATAAAAAATCATAAATTGGTATTTCTATAGGGTTTGTAAGAGGTGGATTTTCTTTCCTATGGATCGTATCTGGTTTGTTGAATATCTATTTCTTATAGCAATACATATCGGTAAAAACTTTAAAGAGTGGTAGCTATCTCAACATTGTAATATGTGAAAATTTTAGAAGGAATTTAAGTAATTTAATTTCTATATGAGTTTATAGTGAGGCTTTGCTTGCTACGGTTTTGCGCCTCTGCCTATCATAGTTGATATTCCTTAGAGTTGTATAACCTTGGTGTGATAATCCCTTTTTGTATGTTGCTGTATATCTTCCTGCGTCCGCCGAGCCTAGCAGCATCAAGCAGTATTATATTGGAAGTGATTATAAAAATTTATTTCGTGTAATCTATGGCTCAATATGTGGGAATTCTTTTCTGATTTTTTATTTTTTGGTCTCTCTTGTGTTCACCATGTTTGTGTACCTCTTCCTGCCTTTCCTAGCCCTTGCTACGTCCCAAAGGGGCGTAACACAATGAAAAGAAACAAACGGAAGAAACGCAGTTATCGATGAAAGGCCGAGCCAGCAGATGACGAAACAGTTGTAACTAATTCGTGTCTCGAGGTTGGCATGCGTGTTGCGTTGTCAACAATTACAGATGATATCAAACTTCCGTACTCTAAACATCAATACCCACTGATAGTAGAGTAAATTTTCAGCGACCTCAAGCTCTCGTCTAATTGCGCTATTTACTTAGATGTATTCCAATTCTATTCTAACGTTATGTAGCACACAATATTTCCCAACATTTTCGAAAATACGGTAAATGCAACGCCACCAGTAAAAATACTAACAAACTGAATTATTTACACTGTTTCTGTATATTCAACTTTAATTCTAAATAAAATATGTAAAATATGTTTGGCTGCGAAAACTGTAACAAGGGTGCTCGAGATTACCATCCCTTCCATAAGGGAGCCACAAGCATAGAAAGGTTGGAAATCACTGCCATAGATGAATGTCGTCTCCAGATAGAATGGCCAAGTGAGATGGTGGCATTTGATAGTAACTATGGGAGGAAATCCACGTAGGCCTACTCTAGATTTTCGTATATTATAAATATCTCGTGTTTAAAGAAACGAGAAATGTTTACGGAACATATTTTTTTTAAATCTTTATAATGTTTTCGCTTTTTTTAATTGTTTTATTGCAGAATTAGTTTAAAATTCGGCGTGCTTCCGGGCATTCGTGTGATTTCCCCTTTCAAGGAAGTTTATTTTTTTTAAATATTTGTGTCGTGAAATATCAAACAAGGGACAAACTTCATGTATTAGCATCCAAAATTCGAGACGAACCATCTTGGGTAGTTACAATACATGTTCGAAAATAACTACAATGGCTTGGAACGAAGCTTTTTTTTTTTTTTTTTTAATGCAAGAACGCCCGTTAGATTCTCCGAGCGGAGCGAAACCCGCCACTGCCATGAAAAATATGTAGGAAAGTGAAATGTTTTGCGATTTGTACCACTCGTTCTGCACTCTCGAAACACAGTTCAGGATATTACTTGAGCAGGTCTGCCCACTATACGAGAGCAATTGTTTTCGCTTCGACTAGAACATAAAAATCACTAGCGACGAATAACTCTACCTCCGCAAATTCGCCCACGATGAGTGAAGACATGGGGCTGCATTTCCAGAGTGAGATCAGGAAAAGGCGGTGGGTGTCTGTTTATGATTAACACAATAATTCTAGACGATATGTGTTAAAGGCTGTTCGCGATAAAGTGAGCACTTTTGAAATCAACGTTAGACAAAAGTCACCGCCCCTAACTGCATATATTTTAACGGTTGCAATGAGTGGCATGTGCCCAATAAAGTTCGTAACGATGGAGGGGAAGGTAGTTCCATATATTACGGTCGAATAAAAATTGTTAAGTAACCATTTGTGATAACTTAAATTATTTATCTCGCTTTCTTCTTTTTTTTAAAAATGCATTGAAGTGTAAAAATTAGCAAATTTGTGCAATATTTACTTTTCCAATCATTTCACAGTTTCACTTGACCGACGCATGATTAAAGTGATGAGGCCCATGACAACGTTAAGTTTACATAATGCGTAAGAACACACAACGTGTATACAAGTAGATCTTAAGCAGGGCTTTCAAAAGTGCTCATTTTACCGTGAACAGCCAATATAAAGATTTATTACGAACTACGGCACCTCCTTCCGGAAACCTCGCCTCGAAGTGCTGCGAAACTCCGCCTTTCCTTTCCCAAACAATTTTCCCCTTTCCGCAACGATCAGATTCGCCGAAAACGGCGAAGCCGCAAACATGCTGGAGATAAGATTTTTTTTTTTTCCCCCGCCCGTCTCATCGTCCACACAGCAAACCACCGAACCGATAGTTACCTGCAACCCATAATGGATACCGCATCCACACGACGCCGCCCCTCGCCTCGCTGTGTCCCGCCCTTCCACCCCCCATCCCTGGCCCGGATACTTCTGGCAACCCCTAAATTTATATTTTTCCACGCCGAAAACACGCAGGTCGATACTTGGCGTCAGAGCGCGGGGCTGGGCGTGTAGCTGTTATATTGGAAAAGCCACGCTGACTCGGCCGCGGAATTAATTAACTACACGTACTTAAAGAGGGAGGCGAAAACCTAATAATAAACCTGCGGAACTAATAACAGTAAAATTGGACCTCGTCGGGAGTCATGTTAGGAATTTTATGAGGAGCAACAAGTTGAAAAGGGGCAAAAAAATATTTGTTTTAAATTTAAATAAAATCCCTGTTTTTTCCTCATCGCGTTTCTTTTCCAGGGTAAATATCCCGTGTCGAGTAATTTTACACACCCTCAGCATTAAAAAAAAAAAAAAAAAAAAAAAAAAAAAAAAAAAAAAAAAAAAAAAAAAACTCACAGTGTATTTTCCACTTTATTAAATCGTATGGGTAAATGCACACGCTGGGTATTCGTTGATTAATCTCTCCCTGGAATACGTATTTTATTTGACTCGTGCAAAATTTCTCTCTTAATATATATTATCGCCGATTCGTAGAATTCGCTAACAAATTTTGACAATATATTTTATTGACAGTTTTGCGTTTCAATGGGTATTTAGGCATTCCTTCACAACTGGCAGGATAACGTTCAAATGCCAAGTAGGCAACATAATATGTTGGTTTAGTTAGTTTTGGTCGGTATAAAATCGCATGGGACGTACATCTCGAACGTAATAACGACGAAAACACATCGTAATCAGTTCCCTATAACTTGCGCTGTCAGGTTCTTTAAAACTGGGTTTTGAATTTTACCTAAAAAGGCCTCGAGTTAACAAACATGAGTGCAAAAGAAGTCGTTGGTCTATGTCAAATGGGAAATGCAATCAATATTGATGGAAGGCTGACATGATTGACTCTTTCGACGCGAGCACCGAATTTTTACTCGACCGTAATCCTTGTGATTTCATCTGTAAGAAGACTAAATGGTAAGTGGCTATTATCGTAGAGAATATTTTCTTCATTGAGGCTGAAGTAAGCCCTCAAGTAGGTGTGCAAGTTTAAGGAAACATTATTTTAAAAGTTTTACATTATCTTACTTAGTTTTCATATGCATATTTGTTCCAGTATTCATTCACAATTAAAATATTTTCTGTGCCCAAACGTCCCCTACAACTCGTCGCGAGTATCTAGTGTAAGGGCAAAAGGAACGAAGAGGGAAAGACTCACGCTGATTTGTTAGTGAAACGGCACGCGAACTTTGTTTATCATTTCGCATGTCGCACGGAATTTATCACGAGGAGGCCTGATAATATCTGTAGAATATATAACACTTTCAGTAAACTTTCTGTCACAACTCTTATGGATTGTGGTGTACCAAACGAGTAAAGAGATTCTGCAAATAAATAATTTCCCGTGTCTTTTGTTAGTTGTTTAAGGTCGCCGTCAGCCCAGAATACCACACAGAACGCATAGATAAATATTTATAGCTGATATCTAGAAACAGTTTAACATATTTCAGGAGTATCTGCTTAGGAATAGTAATGTGAGAAAATTTCCGCGTCCGAATATAACGTCTTATAGTTTCGTCTTTAAGGTGCATTTATTTTCAAGAGCAAAAAGAAAATAAAAATTGTTTACAGTTATTTTTGGTAGTTACGAAACATCCCGCTTAACAAAGCATACGTGTTTTATGTGTAGCCAATTTTGGTTTTCATTATTAAACCATGAAACTACAGGCTTACCAAAGAAAGCCCTATAGATGATCGATCAGAGAGTGACTTCACACCAGTGCTCCCGGATTTTCGCATGCGCCGGGCGATGCCGCTGGTCGGCGGGTTTTCTCTGGGATCTCCCGTTTCCCCCTCGTTTGCATTCCGACGCTACTCCATACCTCACCTCGCTTCAGGCTTATTGGTTATCAAGACCTCGATGTAAAGAGCTGACCACGTCTTCCCTCGCTTAACGCTTTAACGATTCTAGGTCTCGGACACGCTAAATACCTCCAGCCAGACGGCACACCATTAAGATCATATTTAATTTTTTTTTCTCAATAAATCTTCGTAACATAACATAACACAGAGGACTACTTAACAAAATGTTTTATGGTTGTCTGATTGCAGCTGTATCCATATTTTCCCATGTGGCACTGAAATGATTAAATAATGATGTATTATTTTATCACGTTTACATACGTAAAACAAACCAGGCAAGAAAAAGATGTTGAATTTCTAAATAAATATTTCTAGTATTCCTGTGCCTTGACAAGCTCGGTTTAGAAATATCGACCCTGGAAATAAAGTTATAGAGGAATATATACGTAATTACAATATGGCGAGCACCAATAAACGAGAGTTCCACGTATTTGGTTTTTTGTCTACTGAAGGAACAGTAAACTAGAAAAATGGTCCGCTTGCACAGGATATGGGATGCGAATCTGGGACGTAATTCTGTTCCCAATGCTATCAGTGACTCTTGCTGAGGAAAGTAGTCTGTAACATACAACTCCGTAGTTTCATTTATGTGGTTACGATTTGTTGATATTCCCGCCAGCAATCTACACTCTGAGCTCGGAAAGAAAATGGGAGTGGAGAGGACCGGGCGGCTTTTTTTTTTTCGAATACTGTATGTCCTGACAGCCGACGAGAGCGACACGAGGTAGGGATGGCTGATCGCCGGAACGCAAGGGGCGGGAAATAGCGGGAGATCCCCGAGGAAACCCGCCGACCAGCGTCATCGTCCGGCACGATCCCCACGTACGAGAATCCAGGAGCGACCTCTCCGGGAATCGAATCCCGTTCTCCATTGTTGGAGGCGAGCGCCGTAACCGCTACACCACCGAGGCCCCGTCGTTGCGGGAAGGGGCGGAGCACTGTCAAAAAATATTTCCTTCATTTTACGGAAAAGTGCTGGAAAAATTTATCCTGAGGTGTCCGTAAACACTCAGTAAAATTACAGTCACATTGATATTCAAAAACGGACTTTCCGCAAAATTAACGGAACCTCTCCGTTAATTCCCTAATTAGTTTTATGTACTTCTAGTTTACATAATTTTAAATATCTGTTTTATTTTAATTTTCATTTTGTGGTGTATTCTACTGTGTATAAAAATATATTTATAAAAGTTAAAATATGTTATACTTATGCAAGATTTGAACCCGAGTCAAAAAGCTGCAATTTCACAACCCTAACTTACAACTATCACATAGCGAATCTGGTATAACATTTGAATTTCTATATTAGTCACATAAGCAACTTTTGTAGTTTCTATTAAAGTTTGTGTATTTAAGCCTAAGTTTACTAAGTGTTACAGACGCCTGTTGCAATTTTTTTAATTTTTGAAAGAACTGGTATTAGTGACATGGATAACTTTAACTGCAGCAGAAATTAAAATTTCCTGGTTACAGAGGCGAAGAAATTATCGTGTAGACTCGCCATTGTTCGTGCCTGAAACCCGAAGTTGTATAAAATACGGAGATTTTCCGTATTTTGTATTTACGCACTTAACTCCGCTTTTCTTCTTTACGAATTGTCTTTCCGTATATTTACTGCTCATTTTCGAAAAAAAAAATTCCGTAAATATACGGAAAATTTTAACAGAGAGGGGGTAGGTTACCTTCCAGCTCTCGTGGAAACGAGACGAGAGAGGAAAAAAAAAAAAACGTTTCGCATAGTCCAGACTATTTACATTCGCGGGGCGCCATAACAGCCTTCCCGGGTTTTTGATGGTGTGATGGTGGGGGGGGGGGGGGGAGGGACGTGTGTGGCACATCATGATGTGTAAATCTCGTTAGGGCGCGCGGATTTGCCCCTCGTGGCGTGGGGTCGGCGGAATACCAAGTCGGGTTCATTCGGGGGACGTGCGGCCGTATCGCATCGCACGAGACACTGCATGCGCCCAAGGCTGAGGCTTTGAATGGGCCTTCTGTAAGGAGGGGCCTTTCCTCGGCTGGTGCTCCCAGTCGTATATCACTCCGCATATCTTCCCTTGTCATCACCCGGAAAAAAAAAAAAAAAATTCCCGTGGAATTTCGAAGCTTGTGCAAGAACCTTTCATCTTTCACGTCTCGCGGGGAATCGACCAGGTTATCGCAGAGACTACAATACAGATATTAAAATTGTTTTGTCCGGGGAAAACGTTTGCGAAAAATCTTTTTACTGGCGTGACTACTTTCGTAGACACTGAAATTGCTACTGACATTGGTTAAGCAAACGTAAAAATTCCGTGCACTGGTGAATTATCCACACAGTAACCGATTGAATAAATTAAGTTAATTGTTTTCAGAAAATGTGACTTTCAACGTAAGAATTCTTAAGCGTTCGTAATTTAGAAATCAATAGTTTCGTATGTTAACAGGGTTTTGCACCCCGATTTGGGCATTAAAATGCATTATTTTTACTGAAATGAAGTTTTCTTCTGGTGGAGGAACTGCGGGTATTATGGAATACCACTTCGTTTAAAGTTATGGCTACTGGCATTGTGCTAGTATGGTACTCAGACAATTGTTCATTAGTCCAATAAGTAGAAGTACATAAGTATTTATAATGTTTTTGCTATTTAATTTTTCCCCAAAAATCATAATTTGGGGGAAATATCGAATAATATGTGTAATATGGAATACAATGAATTTCAATTAGGTCTTCCTTTTTTACTGAAATATCTTCTAGAGAAACGATAAAAATTAATAAATGTTTTATTTGCATACAAAAAGCCATAACAAAATGTAAAAAAAAATAATTTAAAAAGTGTTTTTAAATGCTAAACACTATCATTTAGTAGGTTTTAGAAATTAATCTATATACAGAAGTCACAGGCGCATTGAATTTTCAATTAAGGATAACTTATTTACTAGCATTTATTTTATAGCAATTATTCCAAATAGTAAATTAGTAAATAGCAAATAAATACAATAATGAACTGTCTAAAAATAAAAAGTAAAACCTGTCTTCAAATGCTGAGCACTAACATCGAGTTGCCTATAGAAAAGAATATATTTGCAGAAGTCACAGACACAGACAGCTGTTTCTTCTCCAGAGCAGTCAGTGTGAGCCCACAATTGACACACTGCGCACTGAACCCACATATACCCGTGTGTATCCTCTGAGAACTTTCCCTGGCAAGTCACTCTGCATCTTCACTACTTAGTTTTTCTATATGAACAGTCAAATCAAGTTTAGAAGATTCATCGGAAATGTATCCATGAGAGTCGTTGCTACTGGAACCATCTTCATCAATGAATAGTTTTTTCCGCTTAGGATTTTCTCTAACAGTAGATGACCCAGTTTCAGCAGAAGAGGCAGTAGACGTAGATTTTTTGATGTCAGGGCCATTTCTTGCATTAGTGTTCATGTGTCTTGGTCTTCTTTCGGTCCAAATTTTCTTCTTCTTGTCGCTCTTCTTCTGACTCTCCTTTTTATTCTTCTTGTTGCTGTTGCGGCTACGTTTCGAAGTGCATATTAAAGTTAGGTTTTGTAATGCTAATCAGTGATTATTTTAGCAAGCGTTCATTTTCGACTAGTGTCGGAAGATGTAGATATTCTCACTGGAACTGGAGAAATGCCCTCGGGCAGAACAATGGTTTCCATTACTGAAGATGAGTGAGCAGGACATTGTACGACTGAAAGGCAATCTCTTTGAATGTTCAGACATCTGAGACTCAGTGTGATGCAGGCCTAGATCTACCACCACTTTCTAAGTCTCTGACTTTATTCGCCACTCGCACTTCTCTCTCTCTATCTCTCTCTTTCTCTGCTTCTTCTTTGTCAGCTTCATCAGGTATGGTATTTTAGATTTTGAGTTAGGACTAGATCTAGTAGTAGTAACTTCGTTATCTGCAGCAATGAAGCCGGCATCACAGAAAACATGTCTGTTGACTGGATATATCACTATATACAGTAATCTTATATAAAAAATAAAACAACGTGATACAATAATAGCTATTTTTTTTTTACTTCTGCGCATGCACCCAACATTGTCCTACTCCTCGCCGATATAACAGTCAGTCACGTAGTCGATACTGATGAACGTGTTTACATCTAAAGTTTTCTAAATACGAGATCTTTTATATGAATAAAATAATATTTTCGAAATAAAAATTAATCGAATTACATCAAAGACTGGTTAAAGGGAGAACAAAAAACACCTCAAAGCACTTGGATACCTAAATAATGGTGTTTACTAAACTCTAATCCTATCAACGTCGTTTTTTTTCTAAATCGCCGTATTGGCACAAATTCCGCTCCAATGTTGTTAGGATACGGTTAGTGGCTAATGCGCACCTCTGGCGCGTATTCTACTCCACCCCCCCCCCCCCGGCCCTTTCTCTCTATGCGAGTTACACGGGCAGCGGGGGTTCGAAAACACTCCAACTGTAAAATTCGCGTGCCTATCGGAGAGCGCTTTTCCGGCGTAAAAAAAAAAAAAAAAAAAAAAAAAAAAAACAGCAGCAGCGAGGGGCAAGCCCCGCGTGAAAGCTATCGTCCCAGGGGTGTTCCCGTTCGAGTTCGGCTCATCGAGTGAAGTGCTCGCTAACGGCTCCCACGCCGCCCTCTGTACTTGACGAAACTTTCTGCTCTTTGGGCTGTTCACCTCTGTTTACCAGGCCATTGGCGTGAATTCATTTCTTTCCTCTTCTCGCGCGACGAACACCCCAGCCCCCCCCCCCCTCCCCCCCCCCTTCACATCTCACACTCTGTTCGTGTCTACGCGGATGAAGGGATTTATCTGTGGTCCCTAACGTGGGTGGAGACATCTGAGCCAGTGGCGTTTATTCCATAGACCCAAGGTGAGCAATGCTTACTCTATACATGTTGGAAATGTTTGAACCTTTAGAATTTTTCACCTTAACTTTAAACACATTTTATTCTGGGTTTCCCGTTTCCTATTTAATAAACAGAGTTTTCGTAACTCCCGTACTGTACACGCGTAGTGCTGCTATCTAGCATTTATTTCCACAGACGGGATTGACTAGCGATGAATAGATGAATCGAACTCGCAAGCAACAACACGCCACTGCGTCCCTTCGGCAGGGTAATCAGTTGTTCTGTTTGCGTCCTCCAGTTCAGATTTTCCCTTGGAAAGTGGATGAAAGTGTTCGGGAAAATGGGAGTTTTCTTATAATTTGTAATATGCTCTCTAAATAATATTCAGTTTAATTATTGTTACATTAATTTCTTTTCCGTTTTTTTTAATAATGTTATTTACTATAAAACGGGAGGGTAAGCAAAGTTGGAAGTAGCGTTTGTTAGTATAAAATGCTTACCCTGTAAGAAAACGCACTATCCTCCACTGTTTGGGCTGCTCTTAACGTCGAGGTCTCGAGAGCCGATGAGGGTGAAGCGAGGTGTGGAACAACACCGGAATGCAAGAGTGGGGGAAACGGGAAACCCACGAGAAAACACGCTCGACCAGCGTTATCATCCGGCACGAACATCCGGTGGCGATCCCATCGGGAATGGAACCTGGTTCTCCAGAACGGGAGGCTAGTACTCTAACCACAACACCACCACGACCTGCCTTTCCTTAGAGAAGACAAGGGATTGTCTAAACATAGTAGAAAATTAACATACTTCCCTTATGTTTATCATCAGTTAAGGGTTGTTCATAGAAATCAACCCGTGGAAAAAGTCACTGCCTATTAACTGCGTGCATGCTACGAGATATGCTAGCTTCCAATTTAAGTTGCCAGCGAGTCAAATAAAATCATTCTAAGACTCGGCGTAGTATGAGTAAGGTTGATTGTACTCAGGTTGGCAACAAAATTATATTTCTTATGGGAGAGGTTGGCATAGGAAATATTTCTGGCGCAAGTTAGTATTCCAGGGAGGTAACTTTTATGCTGGTGGTAAATATAAATTATGTATTATTGTGTGTAAAGCTTGTTTATGGCTCGAACTGTAATATATACTTACTCCAGCCAAAATGTTAAGAATTAATTTTATTCAGTGACCATCATTAATGCCCACCAATTGTGTTTATAAGACAAACCATTAAAAATAGAACTGTGATTGGGTTTGGACTTTCATAAGCTAGCTTTACTTAACAGAAAATCGTTACGAATCAAAGTGCGAGAAAATTAAAAATAGCTCTCATTAAAAATAAATGTCGTACTTTTCTCCGTTCGTTTATTGAAACGACACAGGGAAGTCCTAAGGATTGTATTTTTTAACCATGTTACTATTTAATTTTTCGACTCAGTTGTAGTATTTAAATTAAATAAATGTGCAAGGTTACGTTTTGGTTAAGCCAATTTTCGAGAGACTATTTAAAAAAAAAAAGTGAATATATTTCTTTATATTTCCACTCTAATGTGAAGAGCGGTGTTAATTCTTTACGTAATGTCAAACACAACACAACTAGGAACATTTTACGCAACTAAATTTACTTTATGAAAAAATGAAATTATCCCTTTTACTTACATACAAAACGGAAAAATTCCTCACACATGCAACACCAGCGGGACATGGCGGTGGAAATGTTCAGTTGTCAATATAAAAATTGCGCTTTCTAAACTGAGCAAAATAAACCGTAGTATCGACAATGTAATGTTTAAACTTATAGCTAATAATTATGATGGTTTTTTATTTAGTGATTAGTAACACATTTAGGTTCATAGCAATTTACCGTTTCCGCTCCACTGGCACATCAATAATATCGTTCGGCCCACGGAAAAATTAAATTCTACATTTTGCGGAAGAATTAAGATGAGAAGATTAAATAAGATATTAAGCAGGGGTTTCAAAAGTACCTACTTAAATAACCGTTAACATACATACTGTCATTGACGCACTATATAGGGCCTGAAACCTGTATTCCAAAACACAATATTAGAGCGCGGTTCAAATGACAATATATTCCCCTTGCGCAATTTAAGGGGCGGAAGAATCCCGGAATGAGGGGTGTCTGGTGATAATGAGGAGAGTACACAAGAAGGGCGGCTGCTGGGGTTGTAATACGCGAGCTAAAAATACATCCTATCGTTTTCGATGGTAACTCCGCCGACGCCTCTGACTGATGTTTTTGCTCTAGTAGGTATAGTTCCGCAGGAACCAGACTAGCAATTTTACTGGGGCGAAGACACACGATGACTGAACTACCCGCCCACCGCTTCCAGAAGAATGGACTCGCCTTGTCTGGCTTGTGCTTCTGTGTATGCTCTTCTCATTTGGATAAAACTGTGCATATAATATTATTAACCATTTTAGTAACGGTGTCCTCTATATGGGACGTTGCTTATGAAATGGCTATAATGGTCCGCATTGTACACAGTAGGTCATACCTTCCAATGAAAAAGGTTCTCTACGTGTGGGAAACATCATTTGCTGTTGAAACTGCATTTCGCAGTTGTATAAACTGCTGCTGCCAGTAAGATAAAGCACGGACAGATTTCGATTTGTTCCAATGTATGAGGAAAAGGCGTATCGATATCAGTAGGCCCACAGTTCCGAACAAAAAGTGCCCCCCCCCCCTTTTTCTCCCGGGAAATATATAGATTATATACTTATCTGTGACTGAAAGGGTTAAATTAATTAACTAGTATTCTCACTTTTCACAAAGTGTTGATTTCGCCAGGGGATGCGTGAAAATACACAGACTAAGTTTCACATAATGTCAAATAACGGGCTGGTTGAAGGGGGGGATGACCAACAAATTTTGGAGTTTGTACCTGGGACCTACGTCTCAGCTACCCTTAGTGAGAAATGTCCGCTAAAAGAGAGAAAACGTTTCCGATGCAGGACTGTCTCATCACACATTTCAAGTTGCCGTCTTTTGGGCGGTTAAACGGCGAGCAGAACTTGAGTAAACAAACATTCCGCCAAAACTATTTTCCGATATTTATTTCCGCATCTGAATACCATTTGCAGTGAAAATTGTTTTGAAGTACTCTCCGGCACAGAAAGTTCAACGTGGTGTACACAAAGAGGTGCAGCACATCAGTGCACCCAGTAAAATAACACGGTCACCAATGAAAGTATCATCCAGGTAAGTCGTCGAAGAAAAGGTTTTTGCACGGAGACACAAAGAAGCACACGATGCCGGTGTCTGGTTTGTCCTTACCACACACTCTGTTCTAAGTCTCAGGCACGCAAAATATGTGCTGCCAAGGACCAGATATCACCACGACTTCCTCCCTGCAAGCAACCTCGGCGACGACTTGATTCCAAGCCCAGCGTAACTAATAAATTGGGTTTGACTGTGTTGGGGACACGGCCGTTTGTTTTGCGTGAATACGTCTACGTTGACGCACTCGGAAGCCTTGATGTTTATTTTACGTTCCCGGCACCGCTTCACTCGATCATAGAGAGTTTTATGGGTATCACTGGTTTTGAGATACTTTTTCCAACCGTATACGATATCTGTATTTCTACTTGGCTTTTTGATGAGTATAGGCCGAGATTGTGTTAAGTTTTCTTAATTTTTTACATTAAACTCATACAATTTTACAATAACCACGACCACAGAAATATTTTCACACACGCAATCGATTGGTCTTGACGAGAGCTGTCGAATGAAACTCAAACGAGCGTCGTAGCTTCTCCTAGTTAAAACTTATACTACGCGGAAGTTATGAGATGCGGCGAAACGAACTCAAGATTGTGCCCCCCCCCCCTCCTCCTGGTGATGTTTCTCAGTCCTTACTCAACGTAGAACGTAACATATTCTTTGATCGTTTGGCAATAGAGTGGTGTAATTTAATTTTGAATGCAGACGATAGATTCGGAGCTTCAATGCCAAACTGTATCCCCGATTTTGTTACCATCGGTTGTCTGGATTACCTCTCACAATGGTTTTGCAAATTTAAAGACGTATTCACGTCAAAAAGATTTGAGTATTGTGTTGGTATACCTTTGTGGTTTCGTCGTCCAACGTTACCACGAGGTTCTAGAACCTTAAGCATTTCCAGCACGACTCTGCTAAAGCGTGTATGCCACGATAAAAAATTCCTCGCACGATTCCATGTGAGACTGCGTGGTCACTTGTATGGATGGTCCTGTGGAGGATTTGACCACCTGCTGGCCATTTTCATGAACATTTCATGATTGGTCCTGTGCAATTTTCGGTGGAAGTTTCCGGTGGAATCTACAAGGTTGAAATTTTAGCCACTCAGAGAGAGGGTGCTAAGAGTTATTGTTAGGGACCTACAGAATTCGCGTTATTATTTGGCATCAGACTAAACTTAACAGTGCTGTATATACTCGAGTCGGCGTTGGTTTCTCCATTGGATATTGCATAGATGTGAAGTCACTCCATATTTTTACTGGACTTCACATGATTGGACTACACAATTGTGAAGTGTTTATTTACTGGCGCAGAGTTACCCAGGGCGTGTCAAATAAAGTATGGTCCAATGACAGACTTATTGCAAAGGTATTTGAAGTTTAACGTGTCCCCGAGTAATAACACGAATTTGACATATTTCTAGTCATTGTGTTTATTTTGCTTCGAGAAAGAGCATAAAATTATTAAATTCGACTAAATAGTAAATAAAAATGCCCGAAAATGTTTACTCGTTCTAAAATAACACCGTGTGAAAATTATGGTAATCATTCGTGTTTTTCTAACACAAATTTCTAGGTGTATGAGCCAAACGATTAGGCTCTATGCATAAACACGCAATGCTGAATTCGTGATTGAAGATTGTTGCTGCTGAAGTAAAATTATAAAAATACACTCGTCTTTACTTGCGCGACAAGTGTCGTTGGATATGTTATTCCAAAGAACCCTCCAGAACTGCTCGTGTGCAGGCTCGGGTAACAGGTCTCGTGGCAGCTTCTTCCCGAGACTGTACGGAAAATTTTTATTGTTTTATCCAGACGTTGATATTGTTATTTTTTCTTTCTCCAGTGCTTGCTCTGTGGGGCGGTGATCATTGCGCTTTGAATACGAGCGGCAAATACAGTACATGTTCCAGTAGGCCGTGTTACAAATAGTCAGAATATTCACACTCACGCACTCCCACTCGGAAGTGACGGCAGAGAGCGCTGCTCCATATGACAGAGTGCGAGTGCATGAGTGCGTGTTGCGAGTGTGTGTCGATGCATGCTCCACGAATGATCTCGGGATATTGTTTGTATATATAAGTTAGAACACTTTCGTCATTCACACGATGCCGAAAGAACAAACCATTTTTCACTCTATGTACATTTTCGCAATAGTCGAAAAATATTTCTTTATAATATGTAATATGTTTGCTATTGTATATCATGTTCAACATGCATCGCAATATAAGTGTTATTTTAATGGTATGAAAATTATATAGGCTGTTCACAATAAAGTGAGCACTTTTTAAGGCCCTCGTAACAGGCATTAACCGCTCATAAATGTATATTATTGCAGCCTCAAACATTAAATTTTGATGACGGTGAAATTTATGCACTGTGTTTATTGGTCACGTGGCAATTTTTATATTAGAAAGCAGTAAGAATATAGAAATTGGATGAAAGAAAAATGTTATAAGGGCCCTAAAAATTGCTCACTTTATCGTGAACAGCCTATAGCAGCCACAACTATAAGGGTTAAGATGATTTGTTTAGTTCAGTTGAACGAAAACAATAAACAACACACAGTAATAATCTCGCAAATAGCGAGTGCAAGTGCGAGTGTGGATCTGTTCCAAATGAAGATTATGCAGGGAATTGTGCGAGGGCGCGCGCGCGGAAGTGTGAGTGCTGGTTATTTGGAACGCTGCCATGATCAGCGGATATGCACTTGCTGCAAGCGAAACTGGATGCGACGAAAGGCGCATCCGCCATGGAGCACCACGGGAAGTTTCCGGGCAGAAGCGGGGCCGAGTTTCAGCGCTGTGAACTGGAATTGTCGTGAGAACGCTTGTTTCCATGGAAACTGGAATGAGACAGTATTCGCGCCACGACGCCACCGGTGGTACTGCGGTCGTGATTGCAGTGTTAACCTTGAAACAGTTTAGCCTAAAGCGGTTATTTTATGTAAATAAGCCCTACAGACGTTTCGCCTATAGACAATCTCAGCACAAGAGGCGTTCAATTTTTTGCTTAGCAGGATTTTAATCTACACGTATTTACCGAACGTAACATTTGTTTTGTCTGCTTGCAGTTCAGCTTATCGTACGTTCACGGGTAGCATTTCGTAGAACAAACTTTTGTGTTAAAGGAGTTCAGCTAACAATTATTGATCAAAACAGGTGTTTAGCACACAATATGTTTTGCCTAAAAGGCGTTGTCATCTAAATCCGTTAAGCCTACACATTTAGCATAACTTGTGTTCTGTCTACTTGCATTTTAGTACATAATGCATCTGAAGTTCAATAATTTAACAGAACAAGCTTTACTCTTAAAAGAGTTTAACCTTGCGGTTAGCAAAACAGGTGTTTATTCTGCTAAGGGTTTTACATAACAGGCATTTCTCCTAAAGAACTTGAGTCTGCATGCAATTCGAATAAGTTCAGCGTAAGAGGTGTCTGGTTATATTTTAGAATATTCAAGTTCAATAAGCTTAAACGGCGGGTACTCCATGTGATCTTAGCACTGGACTACCCATCGTTGAACTGCGATACATGTTCGGTCCATGACAGTTTCCAGTCAAGAGAGTTATGTTTGGTTTTCTAGTTTGTTTCCCTTCGCAATACAAGTTACTACTACAAAATCTGGCAGTGTTTTGATTGCATTTTCCCCCGTCGTTTACATACTATTTCTCCCGAAACTTCTGCGAATTATTTCAGGACTAATAATACTGACGTAAGACACATTGTGTGCTGTAGGGACTTAACTGTGCATGGGGATACCACAGCGCATACTGACCTTGCTGTTGGAAAAGTGGGGTTTATTGGGGGTGTTCTCATTTACTTCATCAATACATTCCGTTGCTGCATTGTCTTCTATTCCGTTCTCGCCGCCATACTTCAGGGAGTACGGACATTCACGAATCCAACAGAGATAGGGTTGGCTCTACGTTATACCTTTCCACTATAGATTTACTTACTTTAGCACCACAATTTTGGTGAGATGAAAGAGCGTTACGAAATACAACCGAATAGAACGCGCACAGCTGTCTGAGCGACGAATGCAAGCCAGTCTACGTATTGAAGTATTCTGTGCGAATATCCATTCTCCTCGCTTTCCTTTCAAGCAAGCCAGAGGAAAAACTAACTAAGTCCGGGCAAGGAGATTGCTCGCAGGTTTCCATAGCGTTGAGTGGAGGTACACGACATCCATATCGTTGCCGTACTGTACTTGGACGAGCCTGAGTTCGCATATGACTGCTCGTTTATCGGTCCAGACGAAGCTGCCTTCGACGTAAGATTGCAGTTCGCCTCTAAACTCGTATCGTTGCGGACATCAATACTGAGTAAAACCATTTTATAAATTTTTTCTGACACATTTTATTTATTTATTTATTTGCAAACTCTTCGATGTCACGTTACTTGGATTGCTACGATTTGTAACCCTTTATTGTCTACATTTTCGCTTCACGCCGAGGTGGTATTCTGGGGTGGGTGTGTGGCGGTTACAGATTAAATTAAACCCAATATTTCACCTTATAACGACACTAATCCGTCCTTACCAACGGAAGTCAAAAGTCAACCGAAAGTACTTCTTTCCAAAAATTGAATTTCCTGCAAACTACAACTGGAAGATATGAGTTTGCAATTTCGACTATGCATGTGGAAGAACACTGAGCAATCTCTAATTCAGTCCATTATAGTTAAGTTCCACAATGTGTTTGAAATTTTATGGAAATGGGGAGGTTGAATTCTATTGTTGAAGTTGAATACCAGACAAAGAGCAAAGGGTTTAAAATTGAACGTTCATTGTTTCATGCTATAAAAATTAACATTGCAATAAAATTACAATGTTTACGAAAAACTGGATATACATTTCCACCAAAAATAATTAGCGAATAATAAATATGCAGAAAATTAAAAATTAAAATGCAAAATTTACGCTAAAACTAATTATTTCTACAAAAAGTAATAACACAGAATGTACAACATACAAAAAAAATCCTCAAAGACCGATAACATTTTCATCTTTCATGTGTAGAAGAATAACGCATTCGTCAATTCATACAAATATATATATATACAAGAATACACAGTATCAGTATAAAAAATAAATGTAAACAGTGTCACCACAGAGAACAAGTAGTAAATATAAGAACCAAGAAAAATTATTCAGTAAAAAATAAAACCTAAAAATCACAAACAAATAAGACAGGAATAAAAACCGACAGGCGTAAACTAGCACGCAAAATAAAAAAAAACACAATTCTCAAACGAGACAAGAAACATAACGGCATGCCGTTTCTGGAGAATTCTGTGCCTGTCTTCAGGTGATGCTAGACTGTGATTTGGATGAAAAATTCTTAGTATAAGTAGGTTTGATTAACCTTATTGTGCACAAGCAACTGGAGACATGTTTGTGATTAGGGCGTCTGGAAAAATGCTCTCAGATAGACCCAAAATGTGCATCAATATGAAACTAAATTATCTTGTTTGTGTGTGGCTGGAAATATTAAAGACTCCTGTTAAATATTGCATACTTATTTCGTTTCTAGGTAACAATTTTATGTGAAAATGTTATCCTTTGTTGTTTTACTCGTAATCAATTTCGGCAAAGGAAGATGTCCAACACGTTTGAGGTTCCACTTAATTTAAATATATATTTAATTACCGATGAATAGGGAAAGAAGACCCGTTTGCCTGGCTACCAAGCTCCCGGATGCACACTTGATAGGTTTTTTTTTTTTCGAGACGCTAGTAAACATTGATTTTTGAGATATCTGTAGCTGCTGGACATGAAATGGGAAAAAGCTTATTTCTCTGGGGATGTGCCGCGACCCGCATAAACAGTTTTCGTCTTGAAATTGGATTAACAGTATTTTCCTTCGCAATAAATTCTATCTTTTTTTAAGGCAACCATATAACGCCCTCCTATAACCAGTTTAACATGTTCAAAATGTTTACCAAGGCAACATTCGCACCACGAACTAGCCAAACAGTCGACCTCGCTTTGCAGTTATAGTAAACGAAGCATCGATACACTGCAGATATGAAGGTCGCATACTAAAATACTTGAGGTCTCATTACAGTAGTAGTTTCACTTCGCCTAGGATTAATTGGGATTAATTAGTGGATTATAGATTTGATTTAAAGGGTTAATCCTTAATCCGATAAAACGGAAAAGGTTAAATTTAATGAAAGGGTTGATCAAAAAAGGGTTAATTTTTAATCGGATTAAATATTTATTTTTTGCTTGATTTTCTTACTTTCTTTTTAGGTGGGGGTGGCATGAGCTGTGTACTACATTAACGCTGTGGTGTTCTGAAGGCGACTGACCAAAGTGGTGGGTTGCAATGTGTTATATAGGTGTTGAGTTGAGTGCAAGAGTGGGCCAAGCGTAAATTTTTTTTTTCTAACTTTGATGTGTCTGGAGGGATGTTGGTGATAGATAGGCTATTTTTACTAATATATTTAACACATGAGAGAAATTCAGAGTCTTTAAACAAGTTCTACATATGATTAAATACACGCAACGAATCGGAAATTTCAAACGACCACGTGAACAATAAGTGCAAGTATGTGAGTCTTAAACGTAGTTCGAGTCTCAAACTTAGAAATATAATTTACACAGGAGAGAAATTTAACTACATGAATAACATCTGATGTCGACAAGTGCAAACTCCCTAAATGTAATCCAGCTAGTCAGTATGAATAAATAACACATTAAAAACTTGTAAAATTATTATTTTCCAGTTACAAGGCTTTGAATTCAAAGCAACACTGACACTCACCAAGTCTTTTAATGATTACCAACAATGTTTTTAATTTTGCATAAGTAATAAACACAAAGTAATAACACAGGGAATTTTTCAAAATAATAAATAACAACTCACAATATTTAAATTTAATATAGAAAATTTGTATTATAAAATATTTTTTTCCTAATTCCATCCTTAAGAGCTAATAAATTTACAACAAGTTTTAAACAAAGACATTTCCAATCCCAATTTTTTTATACAAGTATATACATAAAAAAAATTTTGTACCTATTTTAAAGCAAATGTAACAAGAGATTGCAATATACAAGAATCATGTTACAAAATTTATTACCCTACAAATTTTTGAAAGACATTTTAACAAGAATTTTTATGATTTAAACAATCAAACATTTACTCAAAGTTATGTACATTTTAAACCTACTACTATGACTACTACAGCTACTACAACATCTACTACTACTATCACTGTTACAAAATTGTCTGACACAGATTACAAAATAAAAAAAATATTTACAACAAAAGTTTAAAATATTAAGATGTAACTTAATTGCTATGGATGTACATATGTTAAGTACAGCACATCACATCCAGGATATTTTCCAGGCACATGCCGAATGATTGGGGCACAACACACACTCACACATATCACTTTGTATTCGTAGATTTTAATTAATGTGTAATCCGACACTGTGTATTTCTTCTTATTTGGGAAGGGGGCAATTTATCGAATACAGTAGTAATCTTGTTAGGCAAATAGGGAGCAGTAGCACTGAATGGTGATGCAATTTGTAGTTGGTGTAGTCAGCTGCTATGATTGTAGACAGCTAAAGTCAGCTGCGATAAGTGTGGAACAGGAGGTTGCGTGTGGTGATGGCAGATATTCGTCATTGGCAGTTGCGATGTTGTAGATGACAAGGTAGAATATATTAACACATTAACATATATTAATACATTAACTGCAGTATAGAGGGGGAAAATAATAGACAGATATTATTTAATAGCCTCTAGTATGACAACATCCGAATTATGGATTGATATATCTGTATTAAAACCTTGTAGAAAAAATCTCTTATCTGTACATCAGAGCAAGTGAAGAGATTTTAGCGGTTCTCGAAACCGGGGTCTTGAGAGCCAAAGTAGGTGAAGCAAGGAGAGTAATGAATCAGCGTAAGAATTCCACCCTTCTTATTGCTAATAACTTGGATTATTTAGCACCAGCTGTGAATAGCTGTAATGAAACATATGGATGTCTATCTGTGCCAGTGTTACTCCTATCGTTAATTATCCATGCATCATGTTAACCTGTCAGTATATGCGCTAGCCAGTATCTCGTATCTGAGATTGGATGATGAATTTTTCACTGAAGCTGGAGACTTGGAAATAAAATTACTTTCCATCCATGAATTAACATATCGAATATTTGGAGGAAATTCAGTGGGTGGAGCTGGGCATGTTAATTGTGGATATGTCTGTGGAGCGGTTTGCGGAGCAAAGTGTGGAGCTAACTGAGGAGAAGATTATGGAGTTGTCTGCGGAGCTGTCTGCGGAGCTAATTGAGGAGCTGTCTTAGGATATGGTGTTGTTTGAATAGAATTAGTGTTACAACTTCTAACATGTCTCTTCAAAATATTGCTCCGTGTAAATTGTTTCTGGCAGAATTCACACTGAAACAGATCTTTTAAAGATTTCATCCCACAGTTACTTCTTTCATGTCGCCACACAGCAAAGATATCATTCCTTCCGTACTATTCCAATATATAATGAAACTGCTTAAAAAAATTTTATAGGTAATTTTATGAATTGCAAACGTGAGCAAAAGTTAATATTTAGGGATTGTAAATTCAATTAAATTTTTCGTTTTATCACACAATACATCTGAAATTGGTCTTTTCATCAACGCACAGAAAGCAAATTTAATTGTTTTTTCTCCTGCAATAGTACAATTAATATCATAATATACATAAATGGGTCTGAAAGAGAGAAAATTAACCACACTTGATTCACTTACTTGTAAATAAAATGTGTGTTTCTGCCATAAAACACTGTATTATTTTATATAAATAAAATTATTTCGAAGTGAACTTTAATTTATTTAGGAAAATCAGTCGACTATAGCTACGTGTTTTTACAAAATATGCAGATACAAGGATTTCTAAAAGCTTGGAGAGCGATCGAAAATTTGGTCTCAAGAGCTGATGAGGAGGAAGCGAGGTGAGTATGGAGAAGTGTAAGACGCGAGTGTGGAACAAGCCAGGCTGGTTCGCATGTGGGAGATGTGCATGGTGCGAAGCGGGCGAGATAATGGGAATAATAGTTCAGTAAGCTGTCGCTAGCACTCGGGTGCACCACCATACGGTCGCTCTCCCCGTCGTGCATGACTGATAACCACCACCCACTCCCTTTCCCCTCCTCTGGCTCATAACGTAGACCCTGCAGGCATCTCTGTGTTGTGCCTAGGGATGGGAAAAGGAGAAACTTAGCACTTCCCCTCGAGCCCCGCCCGACATCATACCCCTTCTCCACCACTGATGCGCACGTATGCATACCCACAGGCTTTCTGTGGGTACGCATACGTGCCAGCAGGAGAAAGTTGGCACTTCCCCTCCAGCCCCGTACCACCACCATGCATCTCCGATGCAAAATTTCTTGTCAAGCAACCCAGGCTTCTCGAATAATGAAGACCACGGTTTGTGACCTGTCTCGCTCTTGTCTTATTTCAAATGATTTACTTTTAGCTCAAGGTATGTGGCTTTCGTTTAAAATATAACAGTGAAATTTAAACTCACGCTATTACATTTCAGTTTAAGCCCAGTTTAGGTGCTATTTTTGTGAGAAAAATCTTTAAATTTTAAAATGTGCTTTTTTTAGAATTTTTGAATCTTACACTATCAAAAACATTCATGAAATCTTAAACCAGTGGAATCATTTACACCATCAAAAATACATTTAAAGTTACACTGTCAAAAATTCACATTCTCCACCATCAAAAACTTTTAAGAAGTGACACACCACAAAAAAATATATTAATTTACACCATCAAAACATTTTTATACATTTTTCGAAAAATTAGCTTAATAATGAAAGTTTTAGCGGGGGGAATTACGCTGTTACACTCAAAGCTTTTCAAAGACTTGTCTAAAATTCGAACATTTTATGCTATAAACTAAATATTTTTTTAAAAATTCTTAAAAATAATACTAACAATTTAAACATCTTACTCTATACAACTAAACATGCAATACTTTTACAACTATACAAACCTACATACACATTCCAGTAATTTTACTTAAATTCAAATTTGTAATACGATTTACAACTCTAAAAACATTTATTTCAGAAGCAAAATTTTCTGAAACTTAACAATACTTGAAAAATCTCTCTCCCTCTCTTCTCTCTCTCTCTCTCTCTTTCTCTTTTTCTGCCACACTTGCATTTACTAATCAACTTTGAAAAGGAAATGTCATACAATTAACTTAATTACCAAAACCACCCTGTCACATACACTTCAAAACATTTAATTTGTTAGAAATACTCAAGGCCCATATATGCATCATCATACATCCTTCTCCAGTCAACTTATACTGAACAAGCTTGGGAGCTGAGATTGTGCATCTCCCCCTCTCACTTGGCGTGAGCGGCGTAGTTCTCCCTTGTGTTAGCCATTCCAAAGTTCATACCTCATACACAAAACATTCCTCCCTTAAAAATGTCTTATAACTACGTAAAACTAACTAAAATATACATGACTTTTCCCCTGCACTCACACTCGCAGTCATAAACTCTCACTCACACCTACCTAACCAAAATTTGTCGGAGTACTTGGCCATATATTCTAGATGTTTTTTCACATATATTTGAGAATATTTAAACAGTGAAAAGAGGTTTTAGGTATGTGTTATTAACACAGCCTTATTCCATATAGTGCAAGATGCCACTACTGGTGGTTCACCTGTCCTCTCAACTCTGCTAAATAATCTCAAATGTACATAAAAAATTTCATCTGGAATTGAATGTTATCACTTTTCCCCTACATTCACACTTACTCATACATTAAGTCATCCACTCTTACTCACACCCAATTATAGCCAAAAACCCATCCTTAAACATCCACCTTAAAATATTAAAAATACTTAACAAATATTCTTAAGTGTGAAATAATTTTGTTCAATTTTAACGATTTTTAAATAAATTTCATTCAGTTCTAACTATTTTTAAAGAAATATCACTCAGTTGTACCGATTTTTAAAGAAATTTATTCAGTTCTAACTATTTTTAAAGAAATCTCATTCATCGTAACGATTTTTAAAGAAATTTAATTCTGTTTGTTGAAAATTTAATTCAGTTCTAAAGATTTTCAAAGAAAATGCATTCAATTTATTTAAAAATTCTTTTAAGTCTTAACAATTTTGTTAAAAGTTTAACGAAATTCAGTAACATGTTTGACGATTTAAAATCCAATAGTTCAATTTGATAAATTGTTCTACGATTTCAAAGACTGGTTTTATGATTTAATAAAAATTTAATTAAATTTGAATGATTTTGTTAAAAGTTTAACAAAATTCATAAAAATGTTTAACGATTCCAAAGACTTGTTATATTATTTTAAAGTCCAATCATTCAATTTGATAAAAAGTTCTATGATTTCAAAGACTTGTTTTACAATTTAATAAAAATTTCATTCAGTTTTAGCGAATATAAATACCAATCATTAAGTTTGATAAAAAGTTTATCGATTCCAAAGACTTGTTTAAAAATTTTTAAGATCAAATATTAAGTTTGTTAAATAGTCGAATGAAATTCATGCAATTTACTCAAAGGTTAAAGAAAATGCGAAATTTTTTTTAACGAAATACCCGAACCCAGGTCAGTCCGGTTGGAAGGTAGGCCACTCCGCCAGGCGCGCGTCGTGGCAAGTGGGCGGCTAGGCACTCGTAATGCCCTGGAGAGTTCCGTGGGAGCCTACCCCGTCAGCCTAGCATGCGGTCGAGTGATCACAATTCTAAGTGAGCTCCACGGGTAACTACTCCAGCAGGCGAAATACCTAGGGGTTTTCTCCAGCAAATGCGTGGCCGACCGAATTACCGAGAATGTGGACGAATTCCCAAGTGGGCAGTAGAATTGTAAATGAGAAATTCATTCACGGCACAACCCCATTGTGTCAGGTCCACAATGTGGCTGGAGGATGGCCAACCGGTGTCTTTTAAATAGACACCCTAGCACCGTGGACCAGTTCATGGGCTGTCCGTTAGCGAGAGGGTGGGAGATATTACCTCTATGAAATCAGATCAGAGGATGCAGAGCTGGGGTGGGAGGTGCTATTTACACCCCATCATCCTCTCTTCTCACCAAATTTTATATTTCGTAATTCGCTATTTAAAAGTATTAAACCTATTATGTAATAGGAATGGTTTTAATTAAAATTTAACCTGTTTCAAAGTAAATTAAAAGGATTTTAAGCATTGTTTTAAAATTTAGCATGTATATTAGAATTCAACGTGTATTTGTCTGGTTTTAAGGCAATAGGTTTCAATTACATTCTTATTTAAAGATTACTTACACAAACTATGATTCCAATACTAATTTTTCACAATACGAGGTGTATGCAAGCAGAATGTTACACATTTCGACTAGCTTTTTCACACATTTAAACTAGCTTTTTCATGTGCATGAACGAATTTATATTTTATTACTTATGTGTTATGTTTATTATTCAGTGAAAGAATGTTATAATATTACATATCATAACATTTCATAACATACTAATGTAACATATTGTAATGTACCAATGTAACATATAGTAATGTCTATAACATATACTCTATTATGTTTGAACCCTTAGAAGGGAAACTAGATTATATTCGTACCTAACTCGAGACTCGAACCCAGAATCTATGTATTACAATCATAGCTACCCAACACTGAAAGTCTGAAACTAGATTACATTTGTATATGATGTAACCCAGACTCTAGGCCAGTTTATATGAACCAAGCTATATCCTGGGTTGAATATTATATTGTTGGTTATGGGAAAGTGGTTAGAGTGCTCACTTCCAGAACTTTTCCTCTGGCTTTTTTTTTCAGTACGACAGTATTTTGTGTTAGTAAGAATATAGTTTTAATAGAAATGCAAGAATCTCTCTCTGTTACAACATTTTAATTGCTTTCCTCCCACACACACGCCACACACACACTCTCTCTCTCTCTCTCCCTCTCTCACTCTCTATCGAGAAAATATTTTTCTTAATAAAAAAAATTCACTTTTAATAAGGAATAGGTTAAATAAATATAATAATCATTTTAAACCTTAAATTTATTTACAAAATTTGGAAACCACAGAATGACTCAAAGCATTGGACATATTAGACAGTTGTATCAAAATATATACGAAAATAGGATAATCCAAACATTTATGTACAGCATTTTAACACAAGTACAGGAGGTTACAAAAATCATAGCACCAGTGAGTATAGGGAACATCACAAACATAGATACCAAAATTTTTAATACTGGTTATATGTTTTAGGGTGTTTGTCATTTCCTTATTCCTCAAAATTATTCCTCGAAACATATTTTATTCCTTGTTAATTACTCTAATAAGGCTTTTTTTATTTCATAAGACATACTTTATTCTTCAAATAGTTTTGTTTAGTACTCAAATAAGGCTTTTTTATGCCACAAACCATACTTTATTCCTCAAATAAGTCTGTTTAGTACTCAAATAAGGCTTTTTTATTCTACAAACATAATTAATACTCCAGGGTAATTCAAACAACTTAATTGGTTTGAGAAAGACATTATAATTCAAATTGAAACATATTCATATTGTGCAATATTTACTTGAAATAAGTGCTTTTTTCAGTTAAGTAATAGGGTTAACTAAAATGTATTATCATACTTCTTGGGTGTTTGCAGATATTAATTCATTCAATGTAACCTTGTTCTTTAAGTGATGTTATTATAAACACAAACTCTTTCATTCTCTAATATTCATCAGGTTTTTTAAACTGTAATAAATATCTTAGTTTATTAACAAGTTCATTTGGGTCTTTGAGGAATATGCAACTGGTGCTGTTGATGCCTTCTGCCTTCTTCACAGCCTTTGTTGAAGGAATGTCCTAAACAGTATCACTGACATTCTCACTGCTGTCTTCTTCTGATATTTCATAATAAATATCGAATTTACTTTTCTTAAAAAGAGTAGGTGTATCATCACTAGCACTGGTCTTCACAGCTGGTTGCGGTAGGTTATGTCGAAAATCGTTACATTCACATGTTATCGCATATTTCATACAATCCGATTCTGTGTGATCTCTTGTAATTATGTTATTTTCCTCTCCTTCTGTGATATTATGAAGTGTAGATGCCACATTTACTTTCACAAGGGGAATATTAATTTTTTATACATCTTGACATGACGATTCAAGTTATCCATTCATGCAATCTGACGAAAACAGTATTCACAGTTAAGAATCATATGAGAGGAATTCTTCAAACATTTGCTCCTCTCATGTCTGTGAACATTGTAGATGAAAGTGAAAATTTTCCAGCAGTATTTGCAGTGTGGTTTATTCGGCGATGTCTCCATTTTCATCAATATAGTTTAAATGAATAATCTTTGGTGTGAGGAGAAAGTTTACTTCCGAATAGATGTTCACCTCACAATGTCAGAATACCAACTAACTTATTTCTGTATGAATGTACTGTTTTAAACAGTATCAGGTTTAATCAACGATGATAAAATGTCTTCCATTCTAATATTTGTAAATCAATTGCAGGGGTATGCATACTAATTCACCATCTGATTAAATTTATGTATGTTAGACACAATATGTTTTTACTTAGTGTTCGATTAAAATTAATAAATAATAATTTAATTTCAGGAATGTAGAAGGGAGGGATGGGTTTTAAGAAGTATTTTGTAGGGAATTTTTAGAGGCTTTGTTTACTAAACGACTGTGTGAGTAGGAGGTTAGTCTGTCGAGTAAACCATTTTGAGTCGTGCTTGCCTTAACAATCTTCTGTTTTAAAGATGTGTATGTAATACCTATTTTGTTTTTCCCACTAACTTTTGTCTGATAATTCGTTATGTAGATTCCTAAGTTGCATGGGATAAAGTTATTTGTTTTGGATCTCTTTGCAATGGAAATAATTTGTTGATAATCGGAATGTATTATCCTAAAATATGTGATATTTGATTACAAAATGACCGCCATTTTACTTTACATTTTGCTTAAATGTATTGAAATATCATGAGAATTTATATATTGAAACTCCAATAGAAGTAATTTCAACCTTCATTTGTGTTATTTCTGTAATATTACATCCAAATTTGTTTTCTAGGGAAATCGATTTGTAAATAAGTTCGATTATATATTTTATGACAGATAGTGTATCTAAAAATCTTGATTGGAAAGCTTTTGAATTTAAACTTTAGTTATAAGTAGATTTTAGTGTTATAGACAAGTCTACACAACAAATCGGTATTTTTCTGCTATATTCATATATTTAAAAACAGATTGAAAGTTCGAATATGTATGCATGTGTCGTGTCTTCCATCGTAATAGTTGAAACTAAGGTAAATGTAATGATACATGTTTGAAAATGGTAATCATTTAGCGAGGGAAAATATATCTTGTACGAAAATATACTTAGTTTCCTAGAAATATTTTAATAAGTTTGCTGGAAAACAGGATAAAGTTTATTGGATTAAAATTCATTTCGTATATTAAGATATAAAATTAGTTGCAATTTTATCTGGGGATTCAGATTTCTGGTAGTGTTTAGCTTCAGGGATATAAATTTTGATCAGTGGGACTTGTGAAATTTATATTTCGCTGGGAATATGCAAAGCTCTTGCATGGCCGATCAATTCTCGAGATATATAAAAAACACATTCTGGGCTGATGGAGAAGGGGGGGGGGGGGGGTCGGGGGTTGCTTGGACAGAGGCACATCCCTCTCGACAATGGCCGGAGGTTAGGGTTTGTCTACAAGCAAACAGCCCCCGATCTGCACGCTTGTATCCAGTTGTCGCCATCTTGCTACATTGCCGAAAAATTGACAATCGCGAGCAGATGGGTGAATAGCCCCTAGGGCCTCGCCGACACAGTCTTGGCGGGGAAGAGGATGTAGGGGTTACTGGCATCCTGCACTTGGGCTGTGTTTGAGGGGTGGAGATCGGAATAAGGATTAACCCTTTCAATTAAATCGATAATCTATCAATTAATCCCATATGAAGAGAAACTCGCCTGCCCCTACTACTCATTACACAACAACTTTGTGTAGTATTTCCAAGGTTCACTCACCGAATGTGTTTGTTTTGCTTCCACCTTTTAAATCCCTGATTTTGTTACCTGTAATAGTGTAAACACTCCTTTCCCCGCCTGTAAACAAAAAAAAAAAACACATCCTTAATCTAGAAACGTTACATGTGCCATTTTATGCCTGGAATGCGAAACTAAAATCTCTGAGGTTACTCTTAACATCTAGCAGACCTGGCCTATACCTGAACTTCTGGACTTAACTGCACACTAGATGAAATACAAATGCACCGTAGGCCACTGTAAAGGTAGATTTTTTTCAAAATATTTATCGAGTTGCTTGAAAAGCACCAGACAGTCTGATACAGTCATATTCGCACGAGGAATTAATAACCAATTGAAGGAAAACCTTCTTCATACGCCCTCACGGTGGAGGGCTAATAACGTATTTCATTTTGACTAAATGTGTAGCTGCTTGAGAAAGGGACCGAACACATCTACACTAAATATGACTCGCTGTAAACTGGGCATTTTAGAATGCCCTGCTTAGTCCGCAACGTTACGAGTTTAGACGCGAACTGCAAAGTTACGTCGATGGCAGTTTCGTTTGTATTGATAAATGAACAGTCATATGCGAACTCAGGCTCGTCCATGCACAGTACAAGTATATTGATGTCGTGTTCCTCCACTCGCCGCTGTGGAAGCCTGCGAGCAATGTCCTTGCCCGGACTGAAGTCAATTGGTCCTGTGGCTTGCTTGACGGGAAAGCAAGAAGAGTGGGTATTCGCAGAGAATACTTCAAAACATAGACCGGCTTGCATTCGTCGCTTAGGCAGCTGTACGCGTTCTATTCGGTTGCATCTCGTAACGCTCTTACATCTCACCAAAATGTGGTGCTAAAGTAAATAAACCTATAGTGTAAAGGTATAACGTAGAGCCAGGATAACCTCTACCTGGGCTGGGCTCGTGAATTCCCCTATCTCCGAAAGTATGGAGGCGAGAACGGAACAGAGGGCAAAGGAGCAACGGAATGCATTGATGAAGAAAATGAGAACCCCTCAATAAAACTCACTTTTCCAATAACGTCAGTGTGCGCTATGGTATCCTCAAGCACAGTAAAGTCCTTAGAGTACACAATGTTTTTTACTTCAGTATTATTAGGCTTAAGATAATTCGCAGAAGTTTCGGGAGAAATACTATGTGAACGACGGGGAAAATCCAATCGTAGCACTACCAGATTTCGCAGTAGTAACTTGTAAAGCGAAGTGAAACAAACTGGAAATCCGAGCATTACTTTCTCGACTGGAACCTGTCATGGACCAAACATGTATCGCAGTTAAGGCGTCCGCCTACCTGCAGAAAAATTCGCCATCTGGTTCACGGGGCTGAGCTGGATGGTTGACTGACTGTGGAGGAATGTGAAACTAGCGCGCGGCTGTCCCCTCCCCGACAGCTCGCTCTCCTGCTGAGTCGACGACCACAACAGGCTGGTTCAAAAATGTTTACTACCAGCGGCGGATCTCAGTTTAGGCCGTGGAAGGAAGAGAAGACGCAGTAGAATCAAACTTGTGTCTCGCTCGACCGTAAAAACTTCTAAAGTAAACTCACATATTTCTGTAACCCTAACTATTAATTCTGAAGACTTAAAATTTTCACCGTATATACATAAACTATTCTGCATGTAATTCAATATTAATTTTATTTCTTCGAAATTTGAAACACAGCTGCCCTATTATTTTATAGGTGTAATGTCTGAAGTGAAGTCCAGTGCAGGTTTCTATCATGGTTTCATACGAATCTTGTTGTTAGTATTTCAGATATCATAAAGCTTTTTTCAAAGCCATTTTTTAGGAGATCCAAAATTACATCTGCAGTACAGGTAATATAAAGAATCTGCCGTTCACAGACTTTCTAAAGCGATCATTTTATATTGAGTACACATTGACTAGTTTTTTTTTTTTTAGGAAAAAAAAAGTGAATTTATAACATGCTGCAAAAACACAACACATAAGTACATAGAAGTGAAATGACACGATGGTCCCTTTGATAAAAGCGAATTAGTTCTCTCAACGGCTGCCCGGAGCTCTGGAAACGTGTCTAGGGTCTGACTGCGTACCGCGTGCTAGGAAAGTTTCTGCATTGGTTCGGTTGCCTTCTGGTACGTCCTTCTTCAGGCGCTGATTGGAGAATGTTGTTCCGCCGCACTCTTGGCAAGTTGAGCTATTTTGGTGGAAAGTGGTTCTGGAATCCACGTGACACGAGTCGATTTCTCTTCTGTGTTCTTAGATATTCCGTGCTGCAATACTGGCTACTAGGCAGGTTTGCTTTGCTTTTGTCTCCATGTAGAACCCAGAAAATGTTGTAACCACTTATGTCTGTGACTAGTAAGTTATAAACTCCTGCTTAAGTTCACCTACAGAGTATTCCATTTTTCAACACACTTATTTAATTTTGTAGATTAAATTTATTCCTAATTCTGTTAAATACCTATTAGGCGGTAAAGGTAAACTGTTCTACACACTATATAATTTTTCTGTGGATCACTTATACTGACTGAATTTTTTACTTCTGCAAGTTACAGATTACTTTCGATTTCGCACTGTATTCACCTTTCCCTAGCTAAATAAAAAACTTCAACTTTTCTTTCAAGTGTCCATTTACTATTTGCACAACATGTCATTTGCAAACATTGCCATTATCCAGAGACTTATTTTCTTATTACTTATGTTTACTTAGAAGTCTTTCCTAACATTCTTCTGGATTGGAAGTCTTTCCTAATAGTCCACTGGATTGGAAGTATTTCCTAACAGTCTTCTGGATATGGACTATTGAATACTTCGATTTCAGAACAATCTATATTCAAAAGTAAAGGGTGTTATTTATATATGCTAGCTGGTAACCTGAAATATGATGTTGTATACAGAAAGTATGATGCATTTGAATTTTTTAATATTTCTAGAAAAAGGAAATAATACTCACATTTCTCCATTTCGTAACATTACACATTAACTAAACATATGAAATTTATGTAATAAAAATATATACAAACACCATACATACTCGATGATGCAAACACAGCATAAATCACTGGAGCTGAAAATATATAATTTATGGCGATTCTTTAGAAATGAGTTTTTCCGAAATTTAACACAAAAGGCGATGTCAACTGGTAACACGTTTTTCGCCAGTTCCTCAAAATTCCTTTAATCAGATTTTATTTTAAATATAGTTTTTGGAAATTTCGAAACATGTACTTTAAAGTTTTTAGAATTCTTTTTACCCGTTCCACCTGATAAAAATGAGAAAAAAGGAATTTTTCCCTTGAATATTTCTTTGCGTTACATGCTTTTTAATGAATTTTTTTATTTGGATATATTTTGGGTTTTTACGCTCATTTTTGAGCTATGATGGCGGGAATATTTTTAAGTTTGATTTTCAACACACAAATTTACAAAAGCTAAAATTGAATTCACGATGAGAGTAGCTACAGGTAGAAATTATGTTCATCTTAAATTTACGGCCTACCAACATCAATGACAGATTAAAATTCCGACCGAGAGAAAACGCGGTTATTTTATACTACACAAAATGATTCCGTGGCAGATTCAAGTTTTTTTTGCTACCGTAGCAGCAAGGAACAATTTGATTCGCCAAATATTACTTTCTTTGTCCGAGCGAGGTGACGCAGTGGTGAAACACCCGAACTCTCATTCGGAAGAAACCAGGTTCAAAACCTAATTCGGTAATTTTGATTTCATTTGTCTATATCTTTTTCAGATCACTCCATACAAATGCCAAGATTGTTCCATGCTAAAAGGCATATGTCTGATTCCTCCCAACTGTTACCTTGGATGGTATTCGTGTATGCCTCCGCTTCCAATGCTTCCGCTGCTGGCGAGGTGACCGCGGCCGAAGCGGCGAGGCAGAACTCTGCAACGCAATAATTTTCGAGCCCCGCACCGAAACCAAAAACTTTTCTGTTTGCGATCAAGAAGATTTATCATCTTGGATCAGTAGGCCCGGAGAAATCGTAGAGAAAAAGTATTATAGGTTTGACGAAATAAATAAACCAGTGCAATGTGATACATGCTAGGTTAGACAAAATAAATATGATAAAATTCCATGTAAATAAATATCGAATGAAAGTCAAATTATATTTGAGTTTGAATAGAACTCAACTATTTATAAAAAATAAAGAATATTTTCAACCTAACCTTTTAATTGCATTCTATCACATACGTTTAAACATCACAATATTATAAGTATATACGTTCCAAAATTGTATCTGCAGTACATAGCATGTTACATCCATTACATGCAGCAGCTGTTTTGAATGAGCCAAAGAGTAGTTTGTACTTATGGTACTCATGTTACATTATTCATATTACAATTGACTTATTCTGGTCGTTGGATAGTTCTAGAAATAAAAAAACTGTTAATGTATTGTTTTTTCGGGAACTATTAGTTTATTTCATACGTAGCATGTTTAACAGTGTATTTACTGGAAAACAAACTGGCAAAAGTCTAAAGATGCGTGACTCTGGGTTCACATAAATACAACTATGCAAACCGTAACATTTTACATTATTTACAGTTTTTTTATAAAATTTCAGTTACTTTTGCCTCAGAAATGCACGATGCTGCATTTTTATATGTAAAAAAAAATACAGACAATATTTTTAATATGTGACAATTTCGTTTCTAAAATGCATACCATAATTATCGTCCAAAAAATAGGAATAACAAATCATAAGTCAAATCACACAATCTTTACTACCAGAACATCGACATTGGTTAAATTTGAGTTCGATGGTCTCTGAGATATTAAATAACTGAGTAACGTATTGACATGATCACCAATCTGAAAATGAATATCCGATATACCAAAAGTGCCATAATTTAGGTATAAATACGATACCAGTATAGTCTCATAGCATACTAAATTCGATCGTAATTATTTGCAGATCACAATAGAAGAAAAAGTAGGGTATGTAAGAATTATAAAATCTTGTTGGTTATTGGAGGTAATCATACAAAATTTAGTTCTCCGTTCTATCAAGCCCTGCAATGATGACCCTGGAAGCCCTGGAATGAGAGACCGCATTCCAGTAGAGGAAGCGTGAGTTAAAACGACACCTTGACAATATTGGTTGTCACATCGTTAGGTGCAAGGTAGGTTAGGTAAGTTGTTGAGTAGTAATCTTGATAATGGCGCCCGCCTACCTGCAAATATTTTGCGCGTTAGAGGCACGGAAGCAGTGAAGTCATAAGAGCGGCAATGGCACGCGCTTCAAGTGTCCATTCGCCTCTTCGCGCAAGACACAGAACTGGCGTGCAGTCTTTCTGTCGTGTTGCGTATAACTAAATGAGACTTTCAGCGGTGTCCCTAGCATTTCATTGGTGTAAAGTCCAAAGTAAGGTCCAATGCAGGATCCTATCGTAGTTTCGCATGAATCCGGTTAATAGTTTTCAGCTATAGCAAAGGTAAAAAAAAGCCGTTTTCAGCCATTTTGAGAGGCTACGATATTAAGTTTCTAGTAAAGGAGGCACATTGAAACTAAAGTACAGACATGGCCTGAAGGGTGTGTTATTTTCACTGATAGCCACATATAACACACGTTTAGCAGTTTCGTATAAAAACGTGTTTTCCTAACATACTGCAACGTATTTCATGACGCAGGTAGTCGGGCGGCTTAAATGAATATGCACAAACACTGTGAACAAAAATGAGAAAGAATCTCTTATCGATCTGCGGAATTTTGAAACCAGATAAAACAAGTTACATATAGAGCCACATTTTCTCATTGCAGATATATGTTTAGTTATGTTTAGAGTAAACAAATACTTACCTATTAATTTGTTATATTTAAAATTATGCATGTCGATGATGTTTCTAAACCCCTCCACTATTATGTTACCTTCCATGGCAGTAGACGATTTGTTCCAGTTCTTGTAACACACGTGGGAATTTGTTGATTCACCTTTAGATGATGCCCGATCACAACTGCAACAGTAAGAGTTTCTTGTACTTTCAAATAAAACCTTCTTGGGTTTAGTGCCCATGATACATTCCTCTAAACAAGAGAAACTAAATAGTAGTAATGAAATAAAACTATAACAAATAACACAGCAATGAGCATTTTAAAAGTGTCTAATTACCACTCCAGATGAGACGATATGGTTGGTTCCGTATGATCTTCTGCTCCAGGCACCATCGGTTGCCACTGCTATGACAGGGATTCCATCATTGTCTACCTCTCCTGCTTGAATAGTTAAAGCTGTCTCTTCTCCTCCTGCTGCTTGCATTTTTTTTGCCAAGAAATTTCCTTTACAACAGCCGACAAATTCTTGTGAAAGTTTTGGTAAGTCTCCTTTGTCATACGTGGCATTTCCAAACTGTCTCTGAGCTGGGAGAAACCTTGGCCTGTGACATACTATTTACCCAAGCATCATTGATCTCCATAGATTCTCTGTTTGTATTAGGAGTTTTGGTAAAGATTTTATATTTTAAGCCACACATAGAACATTCAAAGAAGAACGTAATTGTCAGTCCTTTCGTATGTTATTTAATTAGCTTCATATGGCTAAAGTCACTTTTAAAAATTTTATTGTGGTTGCACAATCTCCTTATTTCTGTACATAGGTGATTCCTATCAAAAATGCTACGTCCCTCGATTTCTTCGCCATGTGTAGTTTTGCTGTTGGGTGTTGGTAATATATTGATTATAAGGTGGTTCATACACGCATAACATATCTGAACAGTCGGCCATTGTGTAAAAATTACCACCTCTGACATAATCCCCCTGTACTTGAAAAATCATTCTCGTTATGTTTCCTCGTGCCAGTTGCCTCTTTCACGTCTTGTCAGAAATAACAGACTGGTTGGAGGTTTTCCATTGCTGCTTTCACTGGCGTGGAAGCTGCCTCAGGTAACCTGCAAAATAATTTCATTGTTGTATTGTTTTCCTTGTCACTTCTACATGAGTTACATGAAGAAATTAGCGAATTAATTTGATGACAAGCTAGACTTCAAAGACGTTAATGTACTCTAATCTACAGATAATGAAAATGTTGTAATTTTTGACTCGAAACGATTTGAAATTGAGTCACTCGAATCAGCGGAACAGTACAAATTGTTTCAGTGACTGAATGCCACTGATTTAAATGTGATATACTGATTTAAAGTGAATTTGACTGTTCTATTATCTGGTTTGTTATGAATTATTCTGATTCGTTGGTAACAGCTTGTTAACAGGATTCTCCGTGATCGACATTTCTTTGATTGTAAACAATGATTGGGATTTGGTAGTCTACGTTTGTGTCACTTCGAAACTGAGTTATAACTTAAGAGCGTATGACATGTAGATATTCGTTTTATGCATTTTGTGCATCACGTAGTATTGTAAAAAAATAGTATGTAAAATTAAGAAAGGGCAATCTAAAGAAATACATTTCTCAATCTCTGAAAATGTTGGTATAACGGGTGCGCGGATCAACTATATCTTTGTAAGATTGCAGTTTGCTGTTCGATGGAAGAAACTATTCGGAAGTATAATAACGTTCTTCAGGATTGCTCCCTGGTGTATTTTCCCAAAACGCCTGTCATTTAACATCAACTCCCTCAAACAAGCTGATTCCACCAAAATATGTTTCTTGGCCTCTTAAGTGGACACGCTCTTCATCGCGAGGGTCACCACTCGTCTTGAAAAAGAGAAAACCTGGAATTGTCAATAAATTTCAAAGCTGTCAGAGAAATCGGGAAAACGTCTGGAAGTTCTCTTATATGCTCATCTGTGGAGACCTCTTTAGTACGCAATACACGAAATCGTAATATTTCCCCATTCCCGGAAATTTGTGTATGTTTGAGAATGCAAAATAAATAATTGTGAAGCGGAATATAAAAAAAAAATTAGTTAAATGTAGGGTAGCGAAACAGTTTTGTTTCTAGTTGATAGACCACGCAACAATTGTAGAGCCCAATCACAGGTAACCAATTAAATTTAATAATTTATTGTGACGGCCACCGATAAACTAATGATAATTTCTCGATTACACAAGCTACTCTGAAGTCTAGCTAGTGTACACGCAGAAAAATGTCTATGTTGTGCTAACAGTATTATTGTTACTACAACATTAATTCTTTGTTCTCAGTGAACTTTTACTAACTAATGTTGATGTTAATGTAATGTACTGTTAAGCTATTAATGTTACTGTAACATTAAATGCTTTTGTGACATTACCTCCTTACTGTACTGACAAAATTAAAGTGGTGTTTATGTTGCGGCAAAACAAATTTTGTGTTTCGTTCAAGTTATCATTTAAAATTTTTCTTGTATTATATATATACATGCTTTAAATAAACATTGTAGAGCAAAAAAAAATAAGTTCCATTAATCCGTCACAAAAATAAATATTACTAACAAAAAAATTACAGCAAGAAGAATAATCGAACTCATGTCCTGAGTGTTCGACGGACTCGTCGTCACGGAACCCTGGACCCTACCAACTGCTCTACCGTAACTGATATGTTCATGTTTCATACTGTCGGTATTGCAGACAACAGAATGACAAACTGCAGTTCTTTTTCGGTAAGTGGGAATACTTTATGCTCTAGAAATATATGCATATTTGGCACACAAACTGCTTTGTATGGCTTGAAGCTTAGTCTATGGGACATCTAGTTTTCATATTATGCTTTAAAATATACATATAGCGGTTTTATTTCACGATGTCATAGTTGTTCACTACTACACTGAAAGAAATCAGCAGAGAGAATTTAACAGTACAGTTCTATAATGGCACTTTATGGTAGCGACAACTTAACTTTAGTACTAGGAACAGAATGTTCTGTAATACTTTACAAATCAAAATGGTGATAAATTACTTTCGAAGAGAAGAACGCGATACAAAGATGCAAAGTAGTCATACAATCATAAAATTAAAATAATGCGAGTTTATGGACACTAACTACATATGAATATTTTGCCAATTATTCCATTATTAAACTAAATTGTACATTTTTAGTTATGAAACTGCGCAATACAAAAGTGGCATTGTTGTTTTCTTTGTTGAATGAATTATTTCTGTATGGTTGATCTGTACCTGCTGATTTACACACAAATAATTTTACTGAAAAACGATGTACAGTTACTGAGGTTATTTATGCTTGTTAGTTTACTGGGTAAATAAGGACTAACCAGACTGACTGTGTGCGAGTGTTTCTCGTCAAAGCCACAATTCTACAGTTGTTTTCAGGCGTTTGCGAAAATTAATATGCTGGAGTTAACTGTTTTCTGTAATTTATGAGTAGGGATAGGAATATTTCGCGAGTTCATTTCAGGACAAGATAAACGTCAAACATGTTCACACTGACGTTGACTTCGTAATTGGCTCGCAGTTTATTAGACACGCTCTGGATAACTCCGAGCCAATAGCAGACTGGAAAGGAAACAAGTAGCGAATCCCATGCTGCCATGCGTGGAGTAACACAGGCCACTCTCTGGGATAGCAACCATTAGGCACGTAGCTGAGGCTCAAGTATACACAGGACTGCGCAGTCTAGTCCACAGGTCATTGAACTCGCGAAATTTTCCTAACCCTAGTTATGAGACGAGGTAAACTTAGGTTCAACAGGTTATTTACGATAGCTTTATCGTTGTTTGATGACGATAATGGTTAATATTAGCACAGAATTAATATTGGTGTGCCATTATAAAGTGCAGGTAGAGTTAAACTTTTAACTCGATATTGAGTGCTCGTAAAAGCCCTAGTCCAGTACCGTTAGATGTTTTCTAGGAAGCAATCACTACCCCGCCCGCGTGGGCGCATATTTCCGCAGTTAGTCACTACGCTACAACGTAATGCTTGACAAACACGAGGCGACGGAAATGCCGCTTTATGCTTGTTATTAGAATTTAGTCGGATTTAAATCTCGTCAACATCAGGATCATTACAAAATGATGCGTACAACATTACCTAAAATATTGGAGTAAGGAATCGGCGATGATTTCTAGAAGTGAACCATTCCGGCATTTGCCTGGAGTGATTTCGGAAATCCATGAGAACCGAAATATGTATGTCCGTACCGGGATTCGAACCCTGCTGTTCCCGAATACGAGTCTAGTATTTTGCTACAGCGCCACGTCTTTGAAGACGTTGCTAGTCTGGAAGCAATCTCCCCCCCCCCCTTCCCACAAATTTGCATTTTATAGCTTTGTCATTAACTTAGCTTGATAATTGCATCCTTCCAGAGCCATCTGTAAAGGTGTCGGTTGCTCCAATGGATGCACGATGTCAGATGCCATTTTATTATTTATGTACATTGATAGGTTATCAAAGGTAACGTTCTTATTTAGTAATTACTTATCCCACACGTGCGGTTATGGAGATGTTGCAAGATTCTGGAGTAGAAGAACTGGAACCACAATCGATGTGCTACCGTAAGTCAGGCGACGTTTTCTTAAAATTTTCCATTTTCAGACGCTTGTCATGTGTCACATAACGTATTCTGAAAATCGAACATTATTATTTAAAAATTTCCTTTGCCCATATTTAAGTAATTTGATGTTTCAGTTGTACAAAAATAGCTTCCATATTCCTTCCTTGGCCTGGAGTATCAGTAATACAAATAAGCAATATTAAAAATATTTCTTAATTAATTTAGAGAATATTAAATTTGTCAGGAATATTATTAATCTGGTGCTTTATGCTATGAAGATCATAATTCCTTTGAGAAAGTAAAATTATTTTATTTACAGCACTCGATATTATATTGCTTTGTGCAATATTTTATTCTCTTTACAAAAGTGAAAAAAAAAAAATATATATATATAGCCTTGCATATACAAAAGTATGTTATTTAACTAAATTCTTACCTTTTACCGTCGAAATATCTCACTATTCCTTTGTTCCATTTGTTTTTAATTCGGTTTGCAGACAGTCTCAACATTATCTTCTTTCCCCTCCTCCTTGCATCATTGTCGAAAATGTTCATCTTCTAATAGCTGAGATACACTATTCTAATACGTACATGCGATTGTTGCTGTGTCCACCGACAGTGGTGGCGGGGCTTGATCCTAATGGTCGTGTTGTCATTTACGAAACACCCCATGCACTTTAGACGGGTGGTGGGGGGGGGGGGCGTTGAAGGTCCCAACGCTCCCCACCACTGGTACATGGCTTGCCAGGCTACCTACGGAGATGGCAGCACACTACAGTAGCGGCAGAAGTGCGAAACGTGGTTTCGAAGATCACTCGTCATTAAAAATTCAAAGTGGTGACCCTATCATTTTAATCGCGCAAAGTCTGAGGCGAAGTTCGCTGCGTGTTTATCTGGTAGTTTCACTTGTGTCTAGTTCATATCTTTTCAGTTACGGCACATCGGAAAAGCCGTTTTTTTTTTTTAGATATTTCGAGAGGCTCCGAAATCATATTTTTAGTAAACGTGATAACTTGAATCGATCACAAAAACATCGTCTGAATTGTGTGTTCTTTTCATAGCTAATCGCAGTGGGCACACGTGTAACAGTTTCGTAGAAAAAAAAAATGTTTTTTTTTTTTTTTTTAAGCTGTAACACACAGTTCACGAGCCGAGTAGTTGGGCGCCTTAAATGATAGGAGTTAAGTGCTAAGACCACATGGAGTACGTGCCGTCTAACCTTAAAACCGAATATTCTCAACTTTAAGCCAGACGACTCTTCCGCCGCTGGTGTAACAATGGGTTGCCACGTTCGGATACTAGGGCACGGTACTTCCCCGGCACCTTAAGGGGAATCCCTAGTAACAAATTCCATGCGCGTCAAGGTCACGTGTTGCCTTAAGAGTGGGATTTAGCTGCGCGTCCAAGGTCAAGAAGCGAGGGAGCGATACGGGAGATACTAAATGGAACTTCTAGCGCCTCATCGCTCCTACACGCAAGGCGTGCAGTGTTTCCGTTGTAACGCTGTACTGTGCAAATTAGATCTGTAACATAGGGGTTTTATTACAAGCGATGAAAGACCACAGATTAAACTACGACCGTATCCTTGTACTTTCCTCTTGCCGTTTAAGGAAACTGCAGAGGCAAGCTTTAAAAATGCGATATTTGACCATTATCACGAATTGTTTTCGCCAAGAATACTCTCAATATAACAAACGTAAAAAAATATGGCCATAAGTAATTTTTTTTCTTCTGGCAAAAAGTAGTACTTGCAGAACATTTATTTACCGAGACACGCGTAATCGAGCAAAAAACTATTTCACAGGAAATATTTCAGTACATTCTATTCAGTCAGCATTGTGATTGGCCCTCCCAAGTCTTCGGTATGCATTCCTGCGAAGTTTAATTTCTCGTATATTGGCGCTGTAACGGAAGAATATTATTATATGCGATGTGAGCTAATGCATCGAACTAGACAAGCCGCTTTGTACCTTTCTCAATTTCCTTCCGGAAACTGCGCAGTAAAATTCCGCAAATGTTATTCTTAACAGATTTCACTATTTTTTCGTTTCTATTATAATGAACAGAGTAAAAGTGAAACTAAGTGAAAAGCAACGACTGTAGATAATAGTTTTTTTTTTTTTTACCCTTCTTAGAAAAACGTACTACAAGATCATTATTTACTGAGGGATGAAGTACCACACAGAATCTCTCTCCATCAAGACGATTCTAGGGCTTCTCGAGTGTTGCTACGGATCTCGTGAAGCTATGGATTTGAGGGTTCGGTCTGACTGCCACTTGAACTGCTTTGCAGAGTTTTTAAATTTTTTTTTTTTTTTTAATACGAAACTATTACACGTTCCCCCAGTACGTTTACCTACGAAACGACATCATATCTCAGACGAGGAAGTGTGGAATTTTAAAGTTACCACGCATACTCTAAATATTATTTTGGAGTCCTCAAGTATAGTTATGAACTGCTTTTTCCAGACTGTCGTATCTTAAAACATACTAGCCAGACTCAAGCCAAACTACGATAGGAGCTAGGAGCCTGTATTGAACTTTGCTACCGACTTTTCATTAATAAAATGATAAAGTCAGCTGTTATACACCCCATAAGTGGGGTATAACTCAATAGGTTGAAGTAGTGCCGATCAGGAAGAGGAATCAAGGGACTATTAAATAATCTTCAATTAACATGTCTAGAGGATCTTTACTGAGGTTAATTAAAAATAGGCTGTATATATAATATGATGTGGGTAGACGGGTTAGGGGTCAAGGTAGGGTTATTGATAATTAAATAAAGGAGGTCAGGGTTAACACTTTGAAGTCGGTAAACTTTTATCAGCGTTAAAGACAAGCTAGAAGTGAGTCGCTTATTTACACCACTGTTAGGACGTCATACTCTATTGGTCTCTTTTATCTCTTACCGTCGTCACATTGGTTTAAACCGCACCAGACGTTCGTTATTGGTCGAATGTCAACCCACAAAGTGGTGGAGTTGGCAGTCTACCATCCAAACGGTGATTCGTAATGAGCAGTATTTACACTATATCGTGTTCATTTAAAAAATTGTGCGAAAATTACTCTTTCTATTTGCGAAAATTGTCTTTAATGCTAAGTTTTATCGTGGTTAAATCATGATAGAAAATAAGGGGACAAAGTAACTACATCCAATTCAGTTTTACTTTTTACGGACAAACAAATATTCTCATACTAATTTTGCACGAGCTGCACGCGGGCATTGTCTTCAAAGTGTTAAGAGATTCCGTGTTCGCTCTCTCACTCGGTGACCGCTGTTCAGGAAGGACCTACGCCGACTGACACTCCGGCCCTTAGCTGTCGTGTCCACCACATTTGTCGTTCACGCCCACCTTCACCGATATCCTCGAATCCCATTGGCTCTCCCTTGTGGCCTGGTCGGTGTTACTGATGTTAGATGTTGATGAAATTGCCGCAACCCCACTTCGTCAGCCAGACCCAAATATTCTCCTAGAGTTTGCGGATTCCTGCACCTTCCGTCGTCGCGGCACCATCCTCCTTGTTTGCGAGTATTGTTTTAATAACATCCGTTCTTGCCCGGTCTCGCTTCTTGTGTCGTTATTGTAGCAAGAGCTGAGAGTCGCATAGGTACACGCAGCACTACGATAACACTGCACACCAGTTTAGGGCCCTGCACGTAGCGGCAATTGTGCTATTCCATCGCGTGCTAGTGTAACCCTTACGGCTCCCGCGCTTATTGGCCAATAAAGAAGTAAAATTGGGCTTGGCTGTGTTAGGGACACGGCAGTGTGTTTTGCGTGAGTACGTCTACGTTGACGCGCTCGGACGCTTTGATGTTTATTTTATGTTCCTGGCACCACTTCACTCGATCATATGGGGTTTTATGGGTATCGCTGGATTGCTTTTGAGATACTCTTTCCAAACGTATGCAATTTCTGTATTTCGACTTGGCTTTTTGACGAGTATAGGCCGAAATTGTGTTAAGTTTTCTTAATTTTTTACATCAAATGCGTACGATTCCACTACAACAGCGCCATACAAACGTTTTTATACATGCAATCCATTGATCTTGACAAGCGCTGTCGATTGAAACTCAAACGAGTGCCCTAGCTCCTCTTAGTTAAAAGTTGTACTAAGCGGAATTTATGAGACGTGGTGAAACGGACTCAAAATTGCAGCGACACCCTCCCCCCTCCCCCCCCCCCTTTACCAAACACTGCCGTGCGCGATGTTTCGCAGTCCTCACTCAAAGTAACATATTCTTTGATCCTTTGGCAATCAAGTTGTGTAATTGTATTTTGAACGTAGACCATATATTCGGAGCTGCAATACCAAACTGTATCCCCCGATTCTGTTATCATCGGATTTTCCTGATTGCCTCCCGCTATGGTTGGAAATTTAATGATATATTCACGTCGAAACGATGCAGGCGGGTGGGTCGTTAAGCAGATGAGAGCTATGCGGGGAACTGACCCGTTTCAACTTACACCATCTATAATGGGGAAGAAGATATCTGCCGTTAGGCAGACGGCACCAGTAGTTGGGGCGTTAGACTATATTGTGCGCTCAAGCCATTGGGGCCCAAAGCCTCTGGATTTCACAGTGAAAAAATTCCGCTGGTTATAGAAAAGGGCACTGCTGTGTAAAACCCACACTTTCCGAGGACGCTTAAGCAGCAGCGCGGGGAGACAGTTAGGCTTGGCAAGAGGTTCTCTCTGATGACTGATCCACTAACGTTGGACTTGTTCCGGCGTTGGATTAAACTTCGCATTCTGGAGAAGACCTCGAAAGCTCCCCGTAGTAGAAGTGAGAACAGCAACACGACAGAACCATGGGTGGATATTAGCGTAGTGGAGAGATTTGGGTGGCTCTTAAAATGGAGGTCTTGAGAGCTGATTAGGGTAAGGCGAGGTGAGCATTGAGCAGCGCCAGAACGGAAGGGCGGGGGAAACGGGACATCCCCGAGAAATCCTGCCGACCAGCGGCATCATGCGGCACGATTTCCACATGCGAAAATCCGGGGGGCGACCCAGCCAGGTGAGACATGCGGTCTTATTACCTGCAATATTTCACGCCAGCGCACCGCCCAATTCTAATGCCTGGGCCTTCTACTGTCATCGCCTACCAGCCGCTGTGCGCCCGGCGTACTGCATCTTGTGAAGCAAAAACTGTTCACAGTGTTAGTAATGACACAAAATTGACTTACGAATGCTTAAAACTAGACGATGATTCCCTACGTTTTGATAAAATCGACGTGTGCCTGCAGCGTACGTAAACAAGGCGTGCTGTTCAGGTGACACCAACGACATGCAACAGCAAAGCTACTCGGCACGAAGTTTCACTCATAACTAAATGGCCGCCGTGTACTGCTGAGGTGTGTTTACTAGCATGGCCACTTGGAGCGCCAGTAGTAGCGTCTGCTTGGCTGTAGCGTTCCCGCGGAGTTCGAAAACGATATAGGGTGCGCCACGAGAGCACCGGAAATATGCCATCCTCCAGAATATTCCTTGTTAGTAAAGATTGTTCTCCTTTAGTCATTAAAGGCGGCGCTAGTTTCGCCGGAAATTAATTTAGATTTGAGGACAGGCTGTGTCAATAAGAATTTAGGTGGGGTGTTCTCCCCTATTGTATTTTTCCCGTATAATTGGACCCCTCGGCCGACTTGTATTCAGAGAGATTCGGCCGTTGGGCGTGTGACCAGAGCTACATAATGAGATAAGTAACTGTTCATCGGAATAGAGCCCTTTTGGAAAAATAGCAGTAGAAATCGGTTTTGAGACCCACATTTGTGTAGAATGTTTGTTTATGACTGGAATTAATGGTAGTGTCAGACTTTAACCTACTATTGAAATTTTGGGTGATTTTTCAAAGTATAAATTTTTTCAAAATTTAAGTTTCCAAACTCTCGCGCCTTGTCCAACTGTTGGCGCCGAAAGTAAAATTCTGAGTACATGTTGAAATATTGTTTTAATCATAATTTGAGACAAATAATATGCCAGGTCAACATCAACGACAGAATAGAAATATGTCATTATTAGACAGCATAAGAGTTCCCTGTTTTTAATGAAAATATAATGGAAGGAGTTTTATTAAGAACAAGAGTTTTAAAAAACTTTATAAATAAAGTTTTTAGTGCTACTAAATGGTCCTAGCCAGAGTAGTAAAGAACTGTAACTAAGACATAAATGATTGTATTAGGCTCTTTGTTGTTCAAATGTGTTCAAAACCTGTTATATCAGTATATTTAAATAGTCGATATTTTATTTGGATGTTTGGTCATGTCAGCCTTAAATGTCAGTATTGTCAATCGTTTTACTGGTCTGCAGAAAACATAGATTGTAATTGAAAATTACAATTTTCTGTAAATTCTATTCCTGCCGTGATTTGGTAGAAAGCTTAGATACTGGATCATTTAAGGGAACCTTTCAAATTGTATAATCCAGTCATCAAATTTGTGCAATGATGCATATACCTACATGTGGGGTATAAATTTTGTAAAAAATTGTATGGTGTTTGTAGATGCACGTAATGTTGGTGTGGTTGATCTCAGAAAAATAAATATAAATTTGTTTTCCTAACTCGTGTGCATTCGTCCGTGTACTTAGTAAAATGGAAAAAAACGCTGTTGGTGCCTTCAGTCCTTAGGGATTTTTCTGTACGAATTTGGTCGTCGATGTTTTGAGCTTAATGAACCTTCGCGTCGTCCTAGGTTGAAGGGCGTAGCGAAGGGCGTCATGGGAACCAAACCCAGTTCGCCTAGGTGGAAGGCGAGGCGTCTGACCACTACATTACCTCGGCCCCATGGATATCAGTTAGAGGGTCTCAGTGACTATGTGGGAGCACACTGAGGGCGCAGAACATCGCCATCCTTTGTTTTTGTGTCTGGTCAAATATCGTCTTACACGAAGAAACCTGCGCTCACTTTGCCGTAAGGTCTTTGTTGCCGAGCCCTTTACCCATAACGCTGTTTACGTTCGTGAGGGCATACTGTTGAGGAGCAATTCGGTTTCCTCTATGTAAAATGGTGTGCTGTTTAAAGCCAATTCTTTATCCGTCAATGACACGTGAAAATCCATTGTCATGAGGCGAATGTATTCCGGACACACGTGGATATGTACACAATAATATGTTGCAGTCTCATAATACGAAGGAAACATGTTACAGTATCATCTTTTAAATATTACTTTTGTAACAAATATTTTGATAATTCATTGTCTTTCCCTTTTTGCTGCCAACATTAGAAACAATTCTGTAAGTGCAGATAGTTTCAAATGAGCTCATTAAAAGCTTGAGATACTATTCGTATGGCGTCCTTGCATTTGATACCAACATATGAGTACTAAGCTGTCCGCGGTTCTACCCTGTGTTAAAGTTGAAATTTTTTGTTATTCCTCTATAGAAGTATTTTTTAATTCGTGGAATGATTGGAAACTATTTAAAGTCCTAAAGTTACACGCAGCAAATGAAAAACCTGCATGTAAAATCCGATCTCTGCACATAGCAGCGATGGAGTAATTGATTAGCATGTAATTGTCCCTCTTATCGCATTGTGCCTCGAAAAAGGAAAATAGCTATCGACTGTTCACAATGCTTCTATTACATTAAATGGATTTTTTTGTTTAAATTAACCTTTCACGTACGTCGTATGTTGGGCTTTTAAATTTTTATCATTGTCGTTATCAAATAAAAACAGGCAGTAAAGGCATATGTCCGTATAAGCTAGTGAGAAAGATTTCTCATATAAAATATTATTAAACTGAACTTTGTAACGTTATTGTAATATAAACTTTTCTTACCGATATATTTAAGTTTCCAGGCAGCACTGTCCATGTTTTGTTTACACTTGTGGGAAGGATACCTTGCGAGTAGCCCGAAAATAGAACGTCATCAATGCTTCGGAAAAGTGTGTGGTAAACATGAACTCATAAGACTGATAGACGGGCGTTTTGAAACCAGGTTTCATAGGTCCTGCTGGCGAATCATGGAGGTAGCAATAATCAGGAGATGACCTGCCATGACGTAGTTGAAGCTGCATTTTCGACCATCGTCATACTGCGACACCAAAAATAAGTGAAAGTGTGGTTACTCGTTTATCATCAAATGAACATAACTGTATCGGTTTCTAAAAAATTAAACTACTGAAGCTAAACTTTTAAACCAGACGTTGACGTGCTTAAATGGTGTGAGGTATTTATGATAGGTTATGTTTCCTATTAAATTTTTTGTGTCACAATACCATGAACATAATTTTACCATGCACAACCATAGAGTAGGCCATCCCTTGCGGCGAGTATCCCCCAACCCTCAATCTTGGCACGTGCGGAGTTTCACGGCGGATGTAGAGGGGTGTGTTGGAAGACGTCCTTCCTACAGGTAGGCCTCGCGAAGCTGCTCTGTTCCGCTACGCGTGGTGGTAGGGATGAACCTCTCCCTTACCCCCTCTCCCCGTATCGCTTGCTATCCACCCGAGTTCCTTCCTCTTGCAGCGATCGATACCCGGAGGTTAATAATGCATTGGCCGTGGTCTCGCAGGAGCGGCAGCGACAATCGGGGTCTTCCGCAAATGTTTCGGAAAGACACGAGAGGGAATGTGGGGAAAAGAGGAGAAAATATGAATGTGGAAAGGGGAGGGGGAGGTAGCTACGATTGATTGCGATATAGCGATGTTGCGGATGATTATTTCACAATGGTCTCACCTCCTTCGCACAGAAGTGAAGTCATATCGACCGCGCATTTTGCTTCCGGTGCTGGTCATAATATTTGGAAAGCTCCTAATCAGAAGATTAGTGGCTACCCTAGAAGCCAGTGGCATGATGAGTGAGAAGGAATATGTCTTGAGGAAAGGGAGTGGTACGGACTTTGCTCTTTATGATGTGAAGAATGTAGTCACCAGAAGCGATGGCAAATATGTCATGGCGATCTTTTTAGACATCGCAGGAGCATTTGATAATGCCTGGTGGCCGGAAGTAAAATGGCAGTCGGAGCGAAAACTATATATATATATATATATATATATATATATATATATATATACACACACACATATGTCTCTCTCTCTCTCTCTGTGTGTGTGTGTGTGTGTGTGTGTGTGTGTGTGGTCCTGCTGGACTTCTTCAAAGACAGGGTATCTTAGTACTCTGCGAAGACTGTGCAGGTCAGAAAAACTCTGAATATAATAATGTCTCCAAGGATCGGTCCTTGGACTGATCTTATGGAACATTCTGTTTGCTGGACTGTTGGAGTTGCCCTTGCCAGATAGATGTGCAATTTTTGGGTATGCTGATGATGGACTGATCTTGGTTAATGGAAGAGCAAGAAGGCAAATAAAAGAGAAAACGGCAATGGCAATGGATCAGATTACAGAATTGGCTAAGGAGGTCAAGATGAAATTCTCGACAAGTAAAACCAGGATCATGATGCTTAAAGGGAAGTTCTAACGTCCACCTATAATGAGACATAATGGCGAGGCACTGCATTATGCTCATGAATATAAGTACCTGGGAGTCATGTTGGACGAAAAGATAATTTTCCTTGGGCATGTACAGTATATTACAAGGAAAGCGGTAGTCGTATTAAATAGATTACGATCTATTGGAATCACAGAATGGGGCTTTAATTTCCAACATTGCGGAGATTTTTCAAAGCAGTATTTGTAGGAATTATAGCTTATGGTGCAATTATGTGGCATTCAAGAGCTCAGCTAGTATAGCATAAAAGGAAACTCATCAGAGCTCAGAGTTTAGCACTGCTGGCAGTTTGGAGTGCATATAAAACTGTCTCGAATGAGTCACTTCAAGTGCTGGCAGGAGTAGTTCCTGTAGATTTTCTGGTGCAAGAACATGGCATCATAGCTGAAAGAGCAAGAATGGGAAGTGTATCCAGACAAGAAAAGATGGATATCAGGCAAAACACCTTAGAAGAGTGGCAAAAGAGATGGGACAACTCTGAAAAAGGAAAAGTATCATATGATTTGGTACCATGTGTGAAGACAAGAATGAAAAATAAATGGCTGACTGTGAATCGTTATAGTGTGCAGTTATACACTGGTTATGCACATTTCTAGGCCAAGTTGCACAGTCTTCGGTTGGTCACCTTCCCATTCATATCCCAACATGTATTAATGGAGTGCATTGGGACTGATAATATAAGGATGTGGCTTCAGGGGGTGACCGATCAGAGAGGACTGCTATTGGATTTAGGACGAGCAATGACCGATGAAGATCTACATCAGTTATGGAATAGTTTCACTACAAATTAGGCAAGAGATTAGAGGGGTATGACCCGAGGCGCAGGGAAATTCCAGTAAACCATGTGAGGGTATTCGGGTAAAGGCTTCTAAGCAATAAGTCGGAGTACTTCCGATTGGCGAGGAGGACAAGTTTTACCGAGAAAACCGGCAGAAAGGCGTGTATGGAATCAAGACGACAGAAGGCACTAGAAGATCAGAAGAGGAGAAAGTGACATGCACCGCCTTACTCGCCTGAGTACAGTTGGGAGGATGAAGGATGTGCCGGCCTTCGGACCGTAAAACCTACGCCTTCAAACAGCTACGGTCGTCATCACGAGCAGAAACACATGAAAGGAATAAAAACACCAATAATTGCTGATATACCTAAATTAGCTTACTTTAATATTTTATGCTTAAATACGTGGATAGTAGGGAAACGTATGTAAATAAAGTGTCAAAACCGGAAGTATTTTCCACCAGTAATACGTATGATATTGTGTTTCCATAAAATGATTTTTCTTAGAAATACATCCAAGAATGCCAGATGGTTCATTCAATTAATTAAAGAACTAAGTTCACACAGTAGATAAGTTACTTTACCACAACATTTAGTTAATTCGGTGTGATGGGGCCAGAGAAATTGATTTAACATTACAAGATTAACAAATCCGCTTTGGAAATAAGCAACTAGCACATACAATTGTTGAGCTATGTTTTATAAAAAACACTCTTTGCGTACAAATTGTGGTTGAATTGTTTGAAAATTTACTGAGTCGTGAAACTTATAAGTTATGAGGATGTTTTTCAAAATGGTACACAAAAGAGGTTGCCAAGTAGTGTATTTATTGTAGACAGTAAGGAAATACGGGTTTATCAAGTTCTGTTCAGAATGGTTTAATTGTTCCAACGACATAATATATTATGCACTTTGCAACGGAGTAGCCTTTTTGAAAATTAATTACTTCTCCGTTTCTTCTTCCTTATTTGATAATTTTTGTAATAATATGACTGCCATATTAGTATGTTAGAATTCCTTTGGTTTTTGTGTAATAAGACATTAAAACAATTTGTATTTGTGCTGTGGTCTCTTACAAAACAGTAGCCGAAAATCCATTAATAACTTAATTTGATATACTCGAGTAGTTAGTACCGTCAGGGTACAACGTTTGGTTGAAATGTATCTAACTGGTTGGTAGGCATGGTTTAATTTCGTACAATATTACACTTTAAATATGAATCAGTGATTTCAAGCAGTATAGTTACTTTACAGAATCTTCATTTAAATGAGCACTTATCTAATGGCGAATCAGTTAAATACATTATGGTTTTACGCCAGGCCAGTGAAATTCACTAGGTATCAGGAGAAACCTTGGTTTAATCAGTGAAGACGAGCGACTAAAATAATGAGAAGATTTTCCTTATTCAAATGAAGTAGTTTCAACATATCTGCAGTCAAATTTGGAACAGTTTTGAAATGTTCCGATTTCAAAGTGTAAAATAGCGCCCGTTTTGTAATTAAGAGTATGAGCTATTATAATAAACTAAACGAATGGTGACAGCCCATCATTGCACTCATTGTATGCCCACGTTGGGTGCAAATAGCCGAGTTCTGAAGGGAAAATGTAAAAATTTCACAAAATTGTCTCTAAAATAGGTTGTAAACTATCAGATTCATTGCTCGTAATAGGCACAAAGTTTGAAATAGAACACATGGTTCGGTGTATATAGTACACAAACATGAAAAATTTATTTGTTTTCCATTTTGAATATTAGAATTTGAACAAATAAAATTAATCAATTTTTAAATAGAGTAGGTACTGCTAGTATGCTAATTATGGTTTTAATTAGTACAGTTGTTTTCTTGAATATGGTATTGTAACCTAACATAATTTTATGGACGACACTTAAAAAATAAATTCTTGACATACTAAAATCTTAAACGCTTTTGGTTGGCCTATGATTACACTAGAAGTGTGCCAAATTTATTGAGAATCGGTTGAGTGGTTCCGCAGATATTACGAAAGAACTTGATTATTTTTCGGGTACCTGTGCGTTGACGAAACGACCTTGATTGGCCCCTGAGAAATGACAGATTACCCGAAAATGTATAGTGATCGCCATTTTATAAATAAGCGTTTATAAAATAACTACTCGTTGCAGTGAGACACCGTGAAAGATTTTTCTCCTTACGAATTACCATGAGTGTACCGACTTAAACGAAAAATTCGGTACAATAATTCAGGGGTGGCCCGAGATAATTATTTCACCCGGGTGGGCTGGTTCGCATTTCTTTTTAGTGCTCCGGTGTTACCGTAATCTTTTTGCCTCCTTACGTTTTATGTCTCTCTTTATTCTCATCCCTCCAGGAGCAATAACCATTTTTGCAACGTACATACGCATGAAGGAATTTTGTAAGCTTTGCAAATAAATCTTCGGGATCTATTTCCCGAAGGTTTTTTTTGTTATTGCATGTTGAAATTCAGCATTCGTTTACAACATCCCACAGAAATGTTTTGTAACATTTCCTTTAACTTACTTGTAGTGTTATAAAAATAAAATTAACTAACTTCCGTGGAGTTCTTGGTAAAAGTACAAAAAAAAACAGGCTAAATGCAGTATTTTCCTGAAATCACTCCTATTTTTTAAAAGTGAGCTTATGTTTTAACGAAATATTACTAAGGTATGCTGTGTACATTAAATAGCTTCACATTTCGCTGTTAAGAGTGTTTGAAGTAATGTTGTTATACAAGATTTGTGGTGTTCTGTTTGTGTTTTATTAATTACAATATAGATATATAATATAATATTACACTGAAGATTTAATATTTAAAATTAGTTAAAAGACGTCAAATTAGTGATTTCTAATTCACAGTGTTAATGTTAATATACAAACCTATGAGAACCTATGATATATATACACACAATTAAAAAGTTCACTTCGTGGGTTTTTCGTTTGTGCAATCTATAAAATATACCGTGTGTCAGTCTCTTGAAGAACGTCACATTCTGTTGGTAATGTTGCCAGTCCCACAAAACGGTTCTGTGACATTGGGATCTAGCGATGACACCATAGTACATCACTGTGTGCTTGTTCAAGAAGATCTTGCAAGGCAACAGATCACGATGTTAGAACAACCCCCCCCCCCCCCCCCGTACTCACCTCATCATCATGCAACGTGCGATTTATTTCTCTCTCCCCTCTCGAAAGTACAGCTACGTTGGAGTAGATTTCATTCGGCCGAGCAGATGATCACTGTCGCAAGATAAACTGCACACAGCCTTCCTGCCAATATCGTTCAGCGGTGTTTTCAACAGTTTTACCGATGGAGGCAGACTGCATGGTGGCCAACGGTGACTATTTTGAGGGACGATGTGCGTCTGTGTAAATGGACACCGTAGTGTGTGGCTGCCGATACCCAGGGCGCGTGTCCACGAACTTACTGACGGTGTTTGTAAGTATGGGAAACAAATTTATGACCAAAGACATACTAGTTTTTATATTTAACTTTATAGACGCCTAGGTCCACGGCGATGTTAAATTATCATCTGGCGGAAAGATATGCATTACATAAAGAAAATAATAAGCAGGTCTTTAAAATGTGTTAAGTTGACGTAGTTCTAAATACAGAGACGTTTCTAAAATTCTGTCCATATATTACTCAATGCCACGGATTATAATGAAATAGTGTTTTTGAGTTTAGATTTAGATAATTCCCTTTTCTTATTTCAAATTTAAAAGCTTAACTTGGAGTAAAATCTTTCATAGAGTAAATAAATAGTTATTGGAATGACGACTAGTTTTCCCGGGATAGTGTAAACTATTTTCAGTTCCGAAAAAATGCAATTTTGTGATTAATGTAAGGTATTTTATATTGCAGCTGAGATGTGCAATATTGACAACAGTCCTAGATATTATGTCGATTATAGGGTAAATAAAATGTAGAGATTTTAAGGTGACAGTGAAATTTATATAAGTTGCTAGACGCCAAAGGGGCATATCCGAGTTCGTGAGGAATGTAGGACGTAATAAAAACGAAAGTACGAAATTTGATTTCTTAATCTATTTATAGCAGCAATTCTTTACAACAATAAACTATATATCACCACTGTTAGCCTGCCTATCTATACACACGTTTCTAAGGATTTTTTTTGGAAGAATCACTGCACTTCTTACTTATTAGGTTTCCTTATGCTATGTTTTGTTTGTCAATATATATCATATATTCAGTCCAAAGAAACAAACGATATCGGTGTGGTTGGTACAAATTCGCGATTGGGTGATCACTTTTCGAATTATTCTTTGAAAAATACATCTTCTTAAAAGCCCATTTATTATGACGAAATAAACTGGTGTACTTACGGTACCATTGGCAGCGGATAGTAATATAGTGACGTGTACTAACGGTTTATTAAAGTCAATTTTTTTTTAAAACTAGTGGAATGTACTTCATTTTGATTTATACACAACTAAGTAAAAACTGTTTTAGTAAATAAACATTTATTTACAACAATTTCTCTATTTTCACTGACCGAGTTATGGTAATTAGTCTTCAGGTTAATGACGAAATTAATTTTTTTTACGGCAGGAACAAAATGAGACGAAAGATGAGTCTAAGAAGAGCTTTCAAAAGCGTTTGCTTAACCTCGAACAAGATTTGTTTGTAGCGGCTTTTAATCTAGTATTAAAAAAAAAAAAAAACGTGTTTTCTAATCTCAACTCTGAGCAGTTATAACCATGCTTGCTGCACTGACGTAAAGGATCTCCGGTTGTTTCGAACACTGGCAGTTCCTCTCCAACAAAGTAGATACAATTTGCTCCCTCGCAAAGGAGATCCTCTTGTTCACAACAAGTCTCCTTTCTTCACGTGCTCACAGACGCCATACACACTGCAATTCCGGGGGGTTGGCTCGCTGATCACATTTCACGAAGAAAAGAATTTATTTTTTCCTATGACTCGAAATCATTAGACTTCGCCCTTGTTATGTCTCGCAGCGGGTAACGCCCCAGGTCACATTTCCTCCCCCCCTTCCCCCCCCCCCCCTCTTTGTCATTCTCTTCTCTTCCTGTGTCGGCTACACAATCGACGACGTATTTCCTTCTTTCCCACGGGCGCTGCCGAGTCATTATTTTTGTCCGCCTGCCATCTTCCTACGCCTTTTCACAATGTCGCGGATCCTGACTTCGGCCGCGCGGAGCGTGTGTAGTACGAATGCCTCGCATCATCTGCTGTTCAAAGGACGCGTGCGATTCAGGTTTCTTCGGTAAAAAAAAAAAAATATATATATATATATACGACGTGACGGCACTAACGAGACGCGACGGGAGAATCATTGTAGGTGGTAAATTTCTTTTGCGTCTGAGAACTCCACGTTACTAAGAGTCGCTGTTGTGTCTGCGATGCATAATTACGACGAGCATATCCGATTACACGACAAGGAGGGTGTTGAGGAAATATTACGACGGAAACATAGTGGGGACAGAAAGGAGAGTTCGAAATCTCTATGTATAAAATGAAGTTTCTGACTGACCGACTGACTAACTTCACTCACTCATCAACGCACAGTGCAATCCACTGGACAGCAGCCTCTCCTCACGTTTGGCCTCTCCTCATGTTTGGGTTCCATAAACTTTACCGCGAAAATGCTGAAACAGTACGAGGCTCCAGGAATGGCGAAAAGATGTAATTGCGACCATTGTCGCTCGGCATTTAACATGCGAATGGGGAACTCCGCGGCAGCGCTCCGTATCTCTAGATGCTGCCGCTATGTGCTGGGACCTTATCACAGGATGTACTTCCGGGCCCCACCTAGCAGCCACTTTCGGGCGATAAACAACTTCCAGTTGCAACTAAGTGCAATGCACTATCGCAACTGATAACAACAAATAAATGTGGAATTTATTTTCAATGTGGGATTTTTTCGTATTTTTTTCTATTCCTTTCCTTTATATTGAAAAGGGGTGTGTATTGAGAGGGGAATATCTGAACATTTATTTTATGCTATTAAATATACGGAGTGATATAAATACACACCAAGGACATCACATCAGATACTCAAAAAGTGGAAACACCCAAGATGGTATACAGAAATATATATAAATGACATTAGATTGACAAAAGACATGCAAGCAGAGTTAAATTCATTCCCCCTCTATTCCTCTCGATGTGATCCCTTTAACATACCCAAAAGGAGTAATTATGTTTGTTAAGTTGGTAGTTCAAATGTTTATGTTGGCCAACATGTTTGCACTTGTGTGTGTGTTGCATGTAACAGGATATTGTTATCAGTTGAGATCGTGCATTTAAAATGCAATTCCCTTCTCAAGGTCTGTTTTGCTGTCTATACATGAGGTCTAGGGACAGCTGCTAAAAGAGGCAGGGTGGCTTTTTAGGGAGGACTGCTTTTATGTGGGCAGCGTTACATGGTCTACCCCAGAGTAAGCTCACTTACCAACTGGTAATCCTAGCTCCTAAAGGCATAACCACACATTTGGTTTACAAAGAAGTCATTCGGTAAAATAATTAGAAGCTCACTGACAAAAAGGTTTTGTCGAATCAAAAAAGATTGTTTGGTACAGCCAAATTATTTGTTTGTATAGAATAAATGAAACATTTTGTTGCTGAAACCCAATTATTTTGTTGTTCTTATTTGGTTGCCCCAAACTGTCAGATTTGGTTGGCGCAACCTAAAGATTTCTTTCGCTATACGCACATTAAACAGTTTTGGCCGATATAAAAAAGTTTTACAAGCTCGAATGAGTTTCAAGCTTACATCACCTGCATCCGAGTACTACGCCTTAGTAATCTCAGCTAATGTGACAACTGATGACGCCGGAAAGCTTTTAATATAAATACTACAAATATTGGGCAACGTATGCAAACAAATATTTCAAGTTTTACAGATTTACTTGTCAGTTTCTTGTTGCGTTGTTTTATTAATGTGTTTACACGATTGTTAAGCACCAAGAGATCCACTAACAAACACGGTTACTATCTTAATTGTCACAAAAAATACAAACAAACTCTCGAACTGTACTTTCGAACGAAGACAGTCAAATGAGTGTCCAAGCAAATATATGCAGTTAATTCAACAACATATTTAGTGGACAGTCTAATTTTTTTTTACCCAACGCGGAGATTTTGTTTATTCGAACATATATTTTGTTAGACGAACAAAAGTAGTTTTGTGGCTTTTCAAATTTTGTTTTCTCGACAGTATATTTCGTAAGGGCAACTAAATATATATTTGGCTCTATACAAACAAATATTTCGTTCGATTTTCTCTCATTGCTCTTTCATGTGATACACGCGTATGAAGCCGCAGACAGAAATCTAGTAGCTACTGTTATTAAATTAAATTAAATTTGTTAATATATATTCGCTGTCTTATGGCAAACCTTCGAATAAACGCATACATTCAATCCTATTCACGGATTAGTGTGACAAATTTCCTCTCACTTCAGTGGACTGTGGCGTTGGAGGGTCTGTGCTTATGTCCTGTCTAAGATGCGAGATAAAATCGGTACGTTTGATTTAGCCCTCTCGATAAAGTCATTCACTACAAACGCATTTGCCACTCCACCGAGCGAGGTGGCGCAGTGATAAAGCGCTGATCTTGCATTCAAGAGAACACGGGTTCGATTCCCGGTTCGGCTCTACTGGTTCCGGTTTTCCACTGTTTCCCGAAATCGCTCCAGGCAAATGCTGGGATGGTTACTTATTACATGCCATGGCTGATTCCTTCTCGGTTACTTATTCTCTAGGCAACTTGCTCCGTCTCAAATGACCTCGCTATCAACGAGACTAAGACCTTCCTACCTATTTAAGCTACATTTGCTAGCGAATCACTCAAGTGCAATAGTAGAGACATGCATAATTAGAGATATTATTATTCGGGCACACGTTAAAATTCAAAAACGTGTACCCTAGCAATAAGTTTTTCATTCGACCATACGTTATTTGACACATCCCGGGTATCTCTGCGCCAATAAATGAACACTCCACATTTGTGAAGTACAATCACGTGCATTTCAGTCAGAAAGGGAGTGGCTTCATATCTATGTAGCAGCCAATGGAGAAGCGACGTCGGCCCCAGTATATATATATATATATATATATATATATACAGCACTGTGAAGTTTAGCCTAATCAATACAACTAATTGAAATAGAAGTGCATGTCTGTGATTTTCGAATTTTCCACATTTAATTATTTTTTCATTTAGTATAAAAGGATTAGTAGGCCATATCTAATGTTAATTTTTTTTCATGTGTGTCTGTCTGTCAGTTTGTCCGACTGGATTTAACTCAAAAACGTAACGTATTGGCATCAAATTTACACAGTGTATATATATATATATATAAAACCCCAGGACCAATTTAGTCTTTGTTTCATCGAGATATCGCAAACGGTTCGGAAAATATGATGATCAGGGATTTACATAGGTACTGGATTAAGCTTTCCTTAGGATAACTGCATAAAAAAGAGCATTAAAAAAAGTTCCGACATTTCTCCTTTATTTTTTGTCCATGGGCTGTCCTCATTTCCTTCCCAAGAGCGATTCCAAATCCTAAATGTCATGCGTACGAAGCAGCACAGGACAGCTAGCGTCAAATAATAACGCGAATGTTGCAGGTCTCTATGCACGAGTTAAAAGACTTTCCTGTTTCACTTTCAGGTCCTTACAAACCTAAAGTCGCTGTAATTTAAAACTATAATACTTATATTATAAAGCTGGTCTCTAATTTTTTCCAACGAAATATTTGATATTTTTGTATGCGTGGGTATCCTCATCAGATCGTTTAAAGTTTGTGCAGCTTCAGCTAAGCTGGGGTGTCTTTTTATGTAGGACTCGCCTAACCGTTGATACAACTGCCAAATTTTAGTAGCATTCGGTTCCGTAGTTTTTCTCTTTCAGTTGAACTATCAAGATATATCTGCCACGCCAATATCGGGCATAATTCGAGATGCGATTGAAAATTAATCAAGAACCGATATCTGACAAAAATAAACTTAATAGTCAAAACCGTGACTACGAAATACATATGCACTGTTTTGCAATCTGTAAAACAACAGATTTCCCTTCCACTTCGGTTTTACGTGAGATTTATTTCTATACGTAGCATGCACCACGTTGGTAGTATTGTTTGATTTATAACTTGAGACGCTTTTATACTGAGAGTTAATTGTGGTTTATTTGTCTGCTGACGAATCTTCAAAGCTCTAGCTGCTTATACAGAAAGAATTTTATATCTCCCGACCCCGGAATATTATAGTTGACTACGCGACGTCGCAATGGTCAAAATAGCTCTCCGCGAATATTTGACACTTACTCTAGCTTGGGGTGAATATAGGACATTGCGGGCTTTCAATATAGTAGAGCGCGGGAACCCGCGTGTTCGTGTCCTTTCAAGTGATTCGGAGCACCAATGCACCAAAATTCATATAATAACTATAAACTTTGTATCGTGGTGAGAGAAGAATTTAATTTTGATTCATGCGGGAGAACTGAAAGGGTAATGACATCAAAAGAAAATAAACAAATAAGTAAACCAAATAATAAAACAGCATCAGTTTAGACTTAACACTTTCCTTTTATTAATCCAGTTACAAAATCTTTCCCAGTCAGACCAAAATATTCTTCATCGCTTGGAAGCAATTTTGTGTGTCTTATGTTTGTTACGCGTGTTTTAAATGTCACTAAAATTAATATTTTGGGCGGAAAATGGCGCGGAACACGCGTTTTCAACATCGAGTGTTACAGTTACTTAAAGATCTAAACGCTTGTGGTGACAGCTTATGTTAAAAATATCACCTTCCCTTGTGCAGCTGTTTGGAAATTTCCTCCGTGTTGCACCTGGGCAGACGTCTGCAAATCTTCCCGGCAAGAGCGTCGACGTAAGTGTCCCCGAGTTCTCTTGGTTGAGGACGCCCCAACGCGATGCGACTAGCAAGTGATTTCTCGGAGGAATTCAGGTTGCTGCAGCAGACATCCTGCGCGTCGAATGAAGGCAACAACTGAACTCGGAGCAGCGAAGGTACGAGCACGCGTGCACTTGGAAAAAAAGAAACAAACACCGAACTGGTTCACGCATCAAATCGATCAATGGTGTCACTGCCTCGCAAAAGTATAAGTAAAACCGCTAAATGTAATGTCGTCTGTGAGATCAATTTCGTTGGCGAGACTGGAAAATTGCATGAATTAAAGCAGTAAAAATGCATATAAGAATACTTTGTAGTTAACTGAGATATTAATCTGGACATACTGCCTACACCATTTCAGAACTCAGTTGTAAGTCGCAGAGAACAAGCGATATGACATAAAAACTACGACAAGACTAATAAACTCAAAATAAATAATAGTAAGAAAATTGAGAACGTGCCAGCGTTTGTTATTGTCAATAAATATGCGAGTTACATACAAATTAATCCATTGAAGGAATCTGCATCTGTTATAAGAGACACAAGAACACCAAAATAAGTAACCTACAAAAAAAGAGTGAATATGATTTGCCCAAATTAATCTTCCAGTTAATCACCTAGCTCCACTGCAAGAATCATTCAAAGATTATATGTTAGTAAAATGTAAATATACAACACCAATGACACGATTTTTAAAGTTATATTTAATGTTTACAACAATTTAAACGGTTTGACTCCATTGACATTAAAACTGAATGCGTTGAATGAATCAGTGAAATACTAATGAACAGAACATTAGTTAGTAAGATGCTACATTCTGGCGATTCAGTCGTATGAATCAATCCCTCGGAGTCGTGTGTTCCACACAAATACAGCGAAAATCATTCTTAAATCAGTAAAATTTTGTCATCCCAATTATCCAAGCCTCTTTTGATTTACAATGGTACACTTTTCATTGGTCTCCTTAATTTGAAGCAGTTTAAGTATTCCATAATTAGTATGCATTTGTATCATGTTTGAAAAATTCCAATCTCTGGTAGTGGTAATCATAGATAAGTAATGTTTGTCTTCTGAGAATATTGGTGCCTACATAGTCACCTCCACTCTCAACACACACGATACAAGGCCATTATTGACTGTGTAATGGCTAGAGTGAGTGAAGAAATTAGGACAACTCTTAACATCGAGGTCTTGAGAGCCGATGCGGGTGATTGAGATGAGAATGGAGCAGCGCCGGAATGAATGGTCGGAGGAAACATTAGGTCCTCGACTAAAGCTGACTAAAGGCATCGTCCGGCACGATTCCCACATGCAAAAACCCGGAGTGACCCGGCCGGGGATTGAACCCGGATCGCCTTGGTGGGAGGCAGGCAGGCTAACCGATTAGCCACCGTGATCCCTTAATGGCTAGAGGGTTTTTGCAGACTTCTTCCGGGATGGCATTCAGCTGGAATGTTAACTTTGAACTGGATGGTTTAAATGTCATAAAGTAGTCCTCTTCAGACGTTTTCATTTTAGAGAGAAGGAAGTTCAGGCGGTGTCGAATCAGGCGATAAATGGGGTTGAAGGATTGTCAGAACATGTCATTTAGCCGAAAACATGTACATGGGCAACGCCGTGAATAAGTGAACGATTCCCAGACTTTATCCTGTCTTGCTCGTTTCAGATGTCGTTTGAAAACCTACAAATAAAATGTTGATTTGGTTTTCTGGTGTGATGTTACAAATCCGTATTAATCAGCTCTAAGGATTCCAAAATACGATGTGCATTATTTTCACTTTGGATTTTAGTGACACACTTTTGTTGCTCTCGGTTTACCCCAGGACTTACACAAGTAATCGACTTTTTTTTTTTTGGTTATTAGATGAAACACCACCACGATTCATTTTTATTTACTGTCCTAATTTTAATTGCATCGTGTTCTGCGATCTCAAGAAAGGTTACGCGACAATATGTTTAGCTTAAAGTAGTCATTCTGTGACACATACATTCTTTATACATGAGCTTCAGAATAAATATCTCCACATGCGGATATGAGAGCAGGAGGGGAAATTCCCAATTGCGCATCCTCCCCTTCTCCATGGGGCTGGTACCTCCCACCCCCTCATTACAATCTAAAACCAGCGTGACCATCAAAATGAAAGATAGTCCCCTCCCCCCATTCCCATTCAAATCATTCTTTTATAGTGTTACAAACGCCCCTTCAATAAAGATTTTCCTTTCCGTTCCTCTGCTCTAATAGAAATCTTTTTCTATTTCATAAAGTGCATGCAGTCTTGTGATTATTTTCTGTGGAGTAGTTTTTTACGGTGCCTATGAAGGTATTCCTTCTCCCTTGCAGTTGAGATTAAGTTAGCATGGGAGGTAAACTTGGCCCAATGACGGCCAAGATTGCCCAATACCAGTAAAGCAGCGAGCATGTTCCCTTGTAGTTAGACTCTTCCCTGCATGCCTAGGTGTAAGGGGCTCAACCCTGAGACGCACTTAAGTCCTATCTCTACCCTGGACCACCGACTACCCTCTTAGTTCACGGTGGGTTAGAAAATAAATGTAACGGCATTTTTCTCTTGAAGAAAATCTCGGCACTGGCAATTATTATAAACGCAGTGTGCAGGTGCGTAGGTAAGGTTTAATGTCCCGTCGACAGCGAGATAAGTACACACTGAGCAAGTTGCTGAGTGATGCAGGAATTTAGTAAGAAGCCATGGCAACATGCGCCTGGAATGATTTCGGAAAACTACGGCAAAACTAAGGCAGCATCGGTGGACCGGGATTTGTCTTCCGTATCGCGAGTTCGAAGTTTTGCCACTGCATTGCCTCGCTTGGTATTTATATAGCGTGTAGTTTACAGAATACATTTCCAATACTAAGAATTATTACAGGCTATTCACGTTAAAGTGAGCACTTCTGAAATCAACCTTCGAAAAATATCGCTAACCCTACCTGCAATGAGGAAAAAAAGGTTTTGTTGACTCAAACAAGATTTGTTTGTATAGGTGCAATGAAATATTTTGTTTCTAAAAAAAAAAATTATTTTGTTGTTCTCATTTGGTTGCCCCAAACTGTAAGATTTAGTTGGCGCAACTGAAGATTTGTTTGTCCACACGCACATTAAACAGTTTAGGCCGATATAAAAATGTTTTACAAGTTCGACTGAGTTTCGTACCTAGATTACCTGTATCCAAGCGTCACGCCTTAGTAACATCAGCTAATGTGACAACTGATGACGTCGGAAACCTTTTAAATAGATATACTTCAAATACTGGGCAACGTGTGCAAACAAATTTTTTCCAGATTTTCAGCTTTTCTTATCAGTTACTTATTGCATTGTTTTATTAATGTGTTTATACGATTATTAAACATCAATAGACGCACTAACAAACCCAGTCAATATCCTAATTCTCACAAAATATACAAACAAACTCTCGAGCTGTACTTTCGAACGAAGGCAGTCAAATGAGTGGTCAAACAAATATAAAGAGTTGATTCAACAAAATATTTAGTTGACAGTCTAATTTCTTTTGGACCAACACAGAGATTATGTTTATTCAAACGTATATTTTGTTAGACAAACAAAAGTAATTTTATTGCTTTTAAAATTTTGTTTGCTCAACAATATATTTTGTTAGGACAACTAAATACATATTTGGCTCTATACAAACAAATATTTTGTTCGATTTTTCTCTCAGTGCGCACGTATTGTATGGGGCACACTGACCTTCATGCATCCAGTAAGTTGTTATAGGCTGTTCACGGTAAAGTGAGCACTTTTGAGGCCCTAGTCACTTTTTTCCTTTCATCCATCTTTTTTCCTTTAACCCCATCTAGCTATATAAATAACAATTAATGGCTAAATGTGTTGCTAAGCGCAAAACTCGAGAACGGCTGGACCAATTCGGCTAATTTTTTTTTTTTTTTTTTTCAAATATTCGTTGAAGTCCGAGGAAGATTCTTACGAAGAGAAAAATTGGAAAATATGAAAATGAATGGCTAAATGTGTTGCTAATCGCAAAACTCGAGAACGGCTGGACCAATCGACTTTCGATTCATTGTCTTACTGTTTTGTTTTATTCAAATAAAACAAAAGATTACCAAACCATAATATAAAGAAAAAACATTTAAAATTTAATTAGTAACTTTATAATTATGAACGCAACCTTATAATTACTATAAACTAGTTGAATGCATCCGTACATTTGACACTTTCTCTTTCTACTTTAAACAGTTTGTCTTTGATAGTTTTTTTCAGTAGATTCTCAATTATTTTCTTGGTTGTTTTTAAATCTTCGCTTCTCAATCGACAAACAAGTTTCTCGATTTATCTTTGGTTGGTTGGTTTATTTTGTGTGTGTTTCCATTTATACTCAGTTCAAGACTCATGACGCCTATAAGACGCGGGCGGAGCAATTTGAGTCGAAGAACTCGAAATGCTAGAAACCAAGTTAATTTTCAGTCTAATCGGACTGCACAGCAACGTGAAGAGCGAAATGAAATTGAAAAGATTCGGATATCACAAACCCGTGCAGCGCGTCATTCAGCTAACAATCTTGCAAGTTTGAAACGAGCTGCTTTCAGTTACGATGTTTCAATTGACTACAGTGCCTACCAATTCGTTACTATTGGATCAATGAACTCAGTTTGCCCACATTGTAAGGCATTGAAATACAAAAATGAAGCCGCTGGATTGTGTTGCGCAAATGGCAAAGTGAAATTAGTGCCATTGGTTCCGCCACCAGAGCCATTGTACTCATTGGTTTCAGGAACAGGAACGGATTCCATACATTTCCTTACAAATATCCCAAATATGACAACTGCTTCCAAATGACTTCATTTGGGGCAACAAATGTAGTTCGGGACAATTTCATGCCAACTTTCAAGGTAACATATAACAAACAGACTTACCCCCCGTATTACTTTGTTTATTTTATTTTATAGTTTTTGTAACAAAAGTAATAAACCTGTCTTTTTAATATACAGAAACAAGGCCAAATATATCACCGAGCAGGTTCACTGTTGCCGGTGTCAGATGGCGACTACAAATTCCTGCAAATTTATTTCATGGGCAATTCAACACAAGCAATTGATCTGCGTTGTGCACATAAAAGTTCAGTGAAGAGGTCTATTGTAGAAGAATTACAAACTTTCTTTCATCAACACAATCAGTTGATTACATTGTTCAAAACTGCACTGGATCTCATGCAATCTGATAATCACAAAATTGTAATCAGAGCTGAAAAACTCCTGTAGGCCAACATGCAAGACGTTTCAATGCACCTACAATTGATGACGTTGCCATTGTTTTAGTTGGAGAAAATTTGGAAGACCGTGATATTGTTTTACATCGCCGGAATGATCAGTTACAGCGTGTGTATGAAACACACCGCTCATATGATGCGCTACAATATCCCATCATATTTTGGCAAGGTGAAGATGGCTATCACATCTCAATCAAGATGATAACTCCCCTTAGAGGTAAATAAAAATGTTTAGTAATGGAGATTTTGTATCAGCTACTATATGTATTATATGCAAATTCAATCACTGTTATTAAAACAATGATTTATTTACAGGTGCCGAAACCAATAAAAAAGTCAGTTCAATGAACTATTATTCATACCGCCTGATGGTTCGTGAAAATGAAGACGATCACGTCTTGAAATGTCGGCGATTATTTCACCAATATGCTGTTGATATGTATGTCAAAATTGAAACAGAGCGATTGACATTCGTCAGGTTGAACCAGACCAAACTCCGTTCTGAAGAGTATATTCACCTTCGAGATGCGATTAATACTGATGGAAATGCAGAGAATGTCGGCCGGATGATAATTCTTCCAGCAACATACATCGGAAGTCCTCGTCATATGCATGAATGTGCTCAAGATGCCATGTCGTATGTTCGTCATTATGGTACAGCAGATTTATTTATCACATTCACGTGGAATCCGCAGTGGACAGAAATCAAACTTGAGTTATTCCCTGGCCAATCACCCATTGATCGCCATGACATTACGGCAAGAGACTTCAAACAAAAGTTGAAATCTTTAATGGATTTCATAGTGAAACATAGCGTGTTTGGCGAGACGCGCTGCTGGATGTATTCTGTGGAGTGGCAGAAACGTGGATTGCCTCGTGCACATATTCTGGTTTGGTTGGTTGAGTAGATAAGACCAAATGAAGTTGATGAAGTGATATCAGCTGAAATATCTGGTATACAAGTAGATCCAGACTTGCATGAGGTAGTTATTAAAAACATGATTCATGGTCCCTGTGGAATACTTAATCGAAATTCACCGTGTATGGTGGATGGTAAGTGCTCGAAGCGTTATCCACGGGCATTAGTAGCAGAAACAATTACCGGAAATAATGGCTATCCATTGCATCGTCGCCGATCGACTGCAGACAACGGAAGATCAACAATTGTCAAAGTGAATCAACAAGACATTAAAATTGATAATCGCTGGATTGTTCCATATTCACCGATTCTATCAAAGACTTTCAAGGCGCACATCAATGTTGAATCTTGCAATTCCGTGAAATCTATCAAATACATTTGTTAATATGTAACCAAAGCAAGTGACATGGCTGTGATTGGAGTTGGTGCAGAAAATTCCAACGACGAAGTTACCCAATACCAAATGCGCCGCTATGTTAGCAGTAATGAAGCAATTTGGCGAATTTTTTCCTTTCCCATTCATGAAAGACACCCCACTGTTGTTCACTTAGCCATACACTTAGAAAATGGTCAAAGAGTATATTTCACGGCACAGAACGCATTACAACGAGCTGTTCAACCACAACCTTGACCAGTTTTTTTTTTAATGTGTCAGAATGATGATTTCGCCCGAACACTGCTATACTACGAAATGCCAAAATATTACACTTGGAATCAATCCTCAAACAATTTTCAACGACGGAAACAAGGAAAACCAGTTCCAGGTTACCCAAATGTATATTCCACCGATGCAATAGGTCGAATATATTCAGTCCATCCAAGCAACGATGAGTGTTTTTATTTGCGATTGCTATTAATCAATGTTCGAGGCCCAACATCATTCCAACATTTACGAACTGTTAATGGCGAATTGTGTGGCTCTTACAGAGAAGCCTGTCAACGTTTGCAACTGTTAGAAAATGACGCTCATTAGGATCAAACTCACAATGATGCTGTAATTTCTTCACAAGCTTATCAAATACGAACATTGTTTTCTATAATTATATGAACATCCTTCCCATCAAAACCAATTGATTTATGGATAAAATACAAAGATGATATGTGTGACGATATCTTGCATCAAATGCGCATTAGAACAGGAAATCCAAATTTACAAGTCAGTGAAGAAATTTACAACGAGGCGTTAATATCAATTGAGGACATGTGCTTGATGATGTCAAACAAAGTATTATCTCAATTAGGCATGGCCGCGCCCAATCGCCCGATGCACGACTCTTTTAATCAAGAGTTGCAACGCGAAAATATGTACGATCTAGATGCTTTAAGAGAATCAGTTCGAATAAATCTTCCGCTGTTGAACCAACAACAAAAGTACGTATTTGATACTCTTATGCAAGTTGTAAATGATGGAATTGGAGGGATTTACTTCTTGGACGCTCCTTGTGGTACAGGAAAAACTTTTTTTATTTCATTAATTTTAGCAACAATTCGCTCACACAATGAAATTGCACTCGCACTTGCTTCATCAGGCATTGCAGCTACATAGTTGGAAGGCGGTCGAACAGCCCATTCAGCGCTAAAATTGCAGTTGAATATGCAAAGCAACAAACCCCGATCTGCAAAATTTCGAAGAACTCTGCAATGGCAAAGGTTTTGCAGCAATGTAAATTGATAGTGTGTAATAAATGCACGATGGCACATAAAAAGTCTTTGGAGGCATTAGACCGAACCATGCAAGATCTGCGGAACAATCAAAACCGATTTGGTGGTGCGATGATTTTGTTACCAGGAGATTTTCGTCAAACATTGCCAGTGATTCCACGGTCAACGCCAGCTGATGAACTTAATGCATGTTTAAAAGCCTCCGTTTTGTGGAAACATGTCAAGATATTAAATTTAAGCAAGAATATTCGTGTCGAGTTGCAAAATGATCGATCTGGAGAAATATTTTCAAAACAACTCATTGACATAGGTAATGGCAAATTCCCTTCAGACGTTTTGACTGGCTGCATTACCTTTCCTGACAATTTTTGTCAGTTTACTGAATCAAAAACCGAACTCATTCAAAAGGTGTTTCCAAACGTTGCTCAAAATCACAGAGATCATATTTGGTTGAGCGAACGAGCTATATTGGCTGCCAAAAACATGGATGTAAATTAATTAAATTTCAAAATTCAAAATGAAATTGCCGGTGAATTGAGGACATACAAATCAGTTGATTCCGCTACTAACCAAGATGATGTCAACTATCCATCCGAATTTTTGAACTCGCTGGATTTGCCAGGATTGCCGCCTCACAATCTTCAATTAAAGGTCGGATCGGTGATCATAATGTTGCGAAATATCAACCAACCGCGTCTTTGTAACGGCACACGGCTAGCGGTGAAAAAATTACTGAACAACGTGATCGAAGCAACCATTCTAAAGGGAAAGTATAAAGGAGAAGACGTTTTGATACCTCGCATCCCAATGATTCCAACTGACATACCATTTGAATTTAAACGACTGCAGTTTCCAGTGCGGCTTGCTTTCGCTATGACCATAAATAAATCCCATGGGCAGTCATTGAGTGTTTGTAGCATTAATCTTGAAAACCCATGTTCCTCGCATGGCCAATTGTATGTCGCCTGTTCCCGTGTTGGAAAACGGGTTTGTTTGTTTACGCGCCAGGTAATCAAACAAAAAATATTGTGTACCATAAAGCATTACAATGAAAATATCATTTAACACAATATTACTAAAGTATTGCAGTGTACGAAATAGAAAACTTAATTTTGTAAATAGTTGTTTATGATTATGACATTAAAAATACATAGAAAAGTATATTAACATTATGCAAATGTATTGTTGATATCACAGTAATTATTTGATAGTCAATAAATAAAGTGATCACTCTGAAATACATTTATATTAATTTCTTATTTACATTACACATTTGTGACTGTATAGTGTCACAAACTTATCTGTTCTGGTGACACCAGAACTTGACCAGAAAAGATAAGTTTATAGGACTGCCACAGTCCAATAGCTTTTGACAGAACGACGTATGTCGGGTCAGCTAGTTTTAAAATAAATATTGCCTTGTAAGTTAATGTGAACATGTTTAGGCGGCCATATTTAAACATGTTCAGTTGAATGCACTTTGAAGTGGACATGTTCATATGGTTACACGACAACCGATTGTTGCGGTCGAAATGGATAGCAATGTTTACATGTGGCGTGTTTGTGTACATTCGCGAGGCGTTGTGTCTATAGAAATATTGGGTTGTGTTTAGGTTCTGGTTGCATGAGGAAAGAATATCACCTAAGGTACAACTGTGTTGTATACATTTCCCGGTAATTTTTCAGATGAAGAGCCGTGGGAAACGGTGTTTCAATGGTGCTGGTTAGTGAACTATATAAATTTACAATACTCGAGAGTAGAACACGACAGTTACGAAGACGTTGTCGCCAGAAGAGGCGTCGAAAGAAAATGTTTATTGAATACATTTTGCATACGGGTTTTACGTTGCAGCCACGTCCTAGGGATTGATTTATAGGTTAGATTGAAGTCTTGAGCTATTGATTCCCATACTGGTTTATTTCTATACACGTACACCAGCTTCTGATGTACTCTTTCTGTCGCCCATAAATCAATTAAAGCTTTGAAAGCTTCATAATCCCAAGTTTCACACCTGGGGCAATGAATGACACGAGCATTTCAATAGTTCTCGTTCTGTAAATTGCAGAATCATCTTAAATATTATTGTAACATTTTTATGTGGCTATTAATGTAATCAAGAAGTAATTTATTATGTGTTTATGACTTTGATTTGGCGTTTAATGCCCGCTGTTTACGTATCAGTTGACGAGACTGAACCTCTTACTGCATACGGTACGCAAATGTATAACCTCTTATTATATACGTCACATACCACAATAGGGCATAACACAATATAAAGTCTGCTGTGCTACAAATAAAACTTCAAACTTGTCACGCATAATAATAAATGAAACTTGGCGCACATTTTCAATTACAGCTGTGGATCATTTAAATTTACGTGGTTTGCCTAAGACCAATCATCTGAGGATATTGAGAAGCCGCAGTGCTATTGTTGCAGGACTACATATTTAATAGTCATATCTTACCAAGCAAATCGTTTTAATTAATTAATGTGATAAAAACATTTAGTTGTCCGATGACTTACCTGTTGATTTTCTTCGTGTTGTTACACGAATCCCCGCTGTCCGCCATTTTATCGCAATGGTTTGTTGACGTCGAACAAGCCAATCAGAGTAAAGCATAGAAGAAATGATGTTCATAATCTGTTTAGTTTGAGCAGGAAGTGACTACGATCGGAACAAACTTCAGGTGCTGTGTTACCGTATAAAAAGCTAAACATACATCAAGTGAAAACGTTTAGCGTTCCGTGTAACCGGGGCCATATTGTGCATATTCCACCGCTCTCGGATGTAAACTTATAAGGTTAAATTAAATATCTAACGTGTGTTTCATTCGTCGATCAATACATTGGCCGTATATGTAATAGTTTCGTGGATAAACGTGAATTTCAAATACGGAAATGTAAAGTTAAAATGGCCGTCTGGGTAGGCCGCCGAACGATGTGCAGAGTTCGAGCAGAAAAAAATTTGCTAAAAAACAGCCCGTGGCTGAGTGAGGTGTACCTATGAATAGCATTTAAGAAACGTTACGCGTCTGTGTGTGTGTGTGTGTGTGTATATATATATATATATATATATATATATATATATATATATATATATATATATATATATATATATATATATATATATATATACGTATATTAGTCCCCCATTTCTCCTCTAAAGTATGTTTTTGTTACAGCTAAAAAGGCTCAAACAGGTGTTTTCATGGTCATTTTCAGGTAAAGGCTGTTCACGGTAAAATGAGCACATTTTAAAGCACTGGTTATGATCTACTGGTATGCATGTTGTGTATTATTCCACCTTAAGTAAAATTAACATTGCCATAGGCCTCATCACTTTATTCATGCTCCGGTCAAGTGAAACTGTGAAATTATTACAAAAGTAAACATTTTATAAATGTCTAATTTTTGTACACCGAGGCGTTTCAAGCGAAATATATAATTTCAATTATCACCACAAATGGTTACCTAACATTTTTTATTCGACGTTAACATATGGAACTACTTTCTATCCATCGTTACCAACTTTATCGGGTGCATGTCAATCAGCACGCCCGTTGAAGTGTATGCAGGCATGGGCAATGACTTGTTTCTAAGATTGATATCAAAAGTGCTCACTTTATCGTGAACAGCCTTTATCAGTTTCGTTACATTCATTTCATTCCCATGCTCAATATATATATATATATATATATATATTGCGCATGGGAATGAAATGAATGTGTATATATATATATATATATATATATATATATATATATATATATATATAACCAGCTAATGCAGACGTATTCACGTAGAACCTAGAGACGTGTGCCTGAGACAGAAACAACCCCATTTTTACCGCTACTTTCATTTCGTCAAATACCCACCCAGGTGGGTGAAAACGTCGGTTTTCATCCACCTGGGTGAAAACGTTGGTTTTCATCCACCTGGGTGAAAACGTCGGTTTTCACCCAGGTGGGTGGAAACCGACGTAGCTGTTCGCGCAAATGACGAGCGGTGAACTGGCGATCGGGACGAATGCCATGACTCCATCAATGTGAAATGCTGTGTAAACGACAGACAGAGCTCTTCTCGTGGCAGGCCGGCGGCTTTATTTACGCACGGGAACGAATTAGCGAATCACTGGCAAAGGAGAAAACAGCACGAGCGAGAAGAGAACGAAAATGTTTACATGTGAGTTTCAATCGTGTCACTTCCAAGCTACAGAAATAATACCTCTTGGTTAAATATTCATCGTCGCAATGGATTTTTTTTTTCTCGGATGAATGTTAACGCGTAGGAAAGAACATTGTAGAACTTTTTATTGCATAATTGACAGCATAACAGCAACGTGATTCCGACGATGTTGCAAAGTTCCATTCTCTTCGTAAACTTTAGGAGGAAGATGACAGCTGATAGTTTTGTTGAAGCTTTGCGGGAACGAAATTCGAGTGCGTCGTTGAAACTCGAAGATCACCCTCGTAGTTGTAATCTTAACCGCAAATAAAAATTGATTACGAAATTATTCACCATGCCAACATAAAAATATTGCCAAATTTGGGATATGTTCGCTATACCACCTTATATAAGAGTTAAATTATTTTTGTCGTGAGATATTTCCATGTTATAATGATCTCCATATCGGCCAGTACCTTTTTAAAAACAGGTACTATTAAGATGAAATGTTAAGTATCTCCACAGACAGTTCAGCAATCATGTATGTTAGTATAATAAGTACGGGAAGTCGGGCGCAAGGACACATGGCACAGACGCCAGGAGGCCGCCATGTTGACATCACCTAACCACCATATTGGATCTGGGTGAACTTGACCCATGACCTTGACCTTGTGCTCGTGATCTTGAATGACCTTGAACCGCAAGAATTCCAAAACTCCCAAAAATAGAAAAACTTTAAAAAATGTATAAAATATTACATACAATTTAAAAAAATATACTTTGAAACGTTGTAAAAGTTATTTTAAATTATTATTAAAACATTTATTTAAAGAAACGTACATTTCCGGAGGTCCCTCCACCACCACTCTCGCCAATATTTTTAATTGGTTATTTAAACGACCAATTGCTCGCGTTCGTTAAATAGCAGGTAGGCCTCCAGCCCCCTTCCACACACAATTATAGCCCATTCCCCATTGGAAGCAACATTCTCGGAACCCTGCTAAATATCTACTTGCAGGCCCGTTTCGTTTCCTTCCGCCAAATGTAAACAAACATTGTCATGTGACTGCACTGCCATGTAGCATCTGTCAAAATCAATGTTTACATTCCAATGTGTGTGTACATATGTTCGTATACTTTCGCTACACCTAAAAATAAACATTGGAATGTGACTTCTACTTTTATACCTGTTAAATGCGTTGTTTACTGTTTACAGCTTTTCAAAGAATTCTGCCATATTACAAAAACAATTCCGTATGAATATTCACAGTTTAGGCCTCCAACATTATTTAGGTCAGCTTTATGACGTTTTAAAAATGCCTGAATTGACGACAGTTCTTACGGTTAATTTACATTATCATATTTGTTTTCCACAACATAGCTCAATATATGTATTGCACGTTAGTATTTTGCCGCGACTGTGTTTAACACTGTTACAACTGCGAGGTAAAGGGCTGTACTAATTATCCTTTTGTTATTGATATGTGTTGGGTTATTTCTTTAAAAGGACGGCCTCAGTTGGAATAAATATTAAAACGAAGGAACAACCAGTCAAATGAAAAAGGCACATTGAATTCAAGCCCGCAACTCGTGTTTCTCATTTTTGTCATACAAACTTTAAGAGATAGCGGTGAACATGCACACAAATAAGCCTACGATAACTTTTATTCCGCTCATATTTCTATGTATTGCTACTGTTTATCAGGTTTTTTGAAATTTATAAGGCTGAACTTAGTATTTTTCTTCTGGGATTGTGGCAAATTACGATACACGAATGTATTTCAAACCCCTTAGGGCAAAGGTACAACGTTGTGATAATTAAAACAGACGTGAATGTAGATAATTAACTTGTCGTAAAAACAATTTACAGTTAAAGCGTATAAAAAGTGCTAATCATATATTTGAAATCACGCACACACACGGCCAGCGTATCGACCACGTTCCACAAAGACACGCCATTTCACAGACGCAATGATTAGCGAAACACACGTCACAGTATATTTATTACTGTCGTGGAAACACAGATGTATTACAAAATCGTAACTTGCCTAGGTAGGTTTAAAAAACACAACGTCTACAAACGTGATGTGGTAGTTTGAAGTATTTTTTGGAGTAAGAACAATTTACGTTTCGTTTGGCAAATAGCAACACCCCATGTCATGGTTCGCCACGTCTGCCAACTTCACTTGGTAACTGCCCCGCCATCATATCTAAATATATTAAATTAAGTATTCAAACATTAAAATCTCTTTTCAGTTGTAAATTACAAATTCAAAAATAATTATTTTGCTGCAAGAAGTACGAAGTATGCTACAATTGAAAACATGTATAATGTTTTTTTTTACTAGCGAAGTGAAATTTCCCGAGTTTGAAAGAGACAAAGAAAGAGAGAGAAAGCGACAAGCCTCGCCCAGCAGATAGTTTTTCAGATGCTTTCTCGCTCGATAAAACAACACCGTACCATTACGGTCTACTCACGATATTTTCCGCTGTTATTTTAAACTGTAATATAATATATATATATATATATATATATATATATATATATATATTACTACCCCTAATTTATTGGGGATAATACCATTGTATTAGGTTTATATTTTACCTTACTTCAAGCATATGAATATTTAGAAGCACCTTTCACTATCAGAGATTCAGTTTATGGATCAAGATTTTTTATATCAACAGGGTTTCATGGTCTTCACGTAATAAATGGCACTACATTTCTAATTGTTTGTATTTTACGACAACTTAATTTTCACTTCTCAAAAAATCATCATGTAGGATTTGAAGCCGTTGCCTGATACTGACACTTCGTTGATGTAGTTTGATTATTCTTATATATTTCAATTTATTGATGAGGAAATTAGCTTATTTATTATAAAAGTATATTTAACTTCCAATTAAAAAGTCTGATTAAATCATAATAAGTAATTATATCTACCACAGTTATATCAATTACAACTTTAATAATTACTAATATCGTAATATTATTAAATTTATTAATAATAAAAAACAATAACAGACCGAGAAAAAAATTCACCTTTTGAGTGTGGATATATATAATTTTTTTTTTTTGCCATGGGGGCTTCCTAAATATTTAAATATTGTAATAGTGACCGTTTAATTTACAAATATTGTTCTAAAAAACTAGTTAATAATATATTTTTACTGTGAAATATTTGTTACTGGTCGTTGCCAACACGTCGCTGCTCTCCCTGTTGTTAATTCATATTTAAAAATAAATAAATATTACAAGTTTTAAAATATATTAAGGTAAAGTTTCATTTATTCAATAATGCTGTACTCTAAAGCTAACTACAGTGTTATATATTTGTGTAATACAGGTTATTGAAAAAAAATAAGTTTACACGTTATGCCTAGAGGGTTTTTTCAAAGGTTGATTTTCATAAGTCGCTTCCAATCGGGAATGGACTATAGACCCTCTTCCCTCGTCTCCAGATATGATCGTCTCCTATGCTGATCATGTTGTTCGCTTCCCCTAAAACTTAGCGCGCACATGTTTTATTCATGCACATGGCTTCACGACTTGGGATGGACTGCGCATCAAACACTTGTAACCCTGGAGAAAGTTATATTTTTTTCTGACAATTTTTCCCATATAAAAAAAATATATATCCTTTTTCTACGCCATAGCCACAAGTATACGATACACAGGTGTTTTAGAAGCTAGGTTATAATTTTTTAAGACACAAATTCTTGCCAAAAATTAATTTTGCTGCAGCCACCGAAAAAACACAAGACAAAATTTCAATTAAGAAAACCCTACAGTTCAACGCAGAGAAAATCATATACATGTGGATAACATATGTACAAAAATACAGGAAAAACATACTTGCGCAGACAACATATATACAAAATTGCACAAATGTCAAGAATCCAGGTGCAAATATTCAGAAAAAAAAAAACACCAAAATACAGAGTGCATCTATTTACAAGAAAAGAAACACCTATGCAGAAGACATCTTAATTCAAAATGTACAAAAAATCATACACAACACAACCTTAATGTCATAATACCGATAATACCCGAGTGCCCTGCGTATACAGGCTTGTCGAAATGTATGGCTTTGTGCTGCAGTCGAATCAGGGAAAGATTTTCTTCATAAACTGTCGCGACCGGAAATGTCGGTTTTGCTACCAATTTCTTTAGTAGTTTCTCATTACACACCAATTCCATCTTTGACCATTTTCTTTTGTTCTCCATTCATTTGCCGAAAATTGCGTTGTTCACTAATTTGAAAAATTCTTTTTTCCAAGTCGTTGGTGGCCGCCTGTCGCTTTGCAGCATTTAAATCTGTGTAAGGTTTTAGCCATCCAGTCTGCTCGAACTGTAGCATGCGGTGAATCTTGGCGAGTTTAAATCCATGTTCCATGGCCTGCTCGATGTTATGGTAATGGCCGATTTAGCGGCTCGTATCGTCCGGGGTTGTCATCAGCTCTGGCCCGACGCGCACTGGTTGTCGGAAAGAAGTGGCATATCGCAGTGTTCCTCGTGCAGGGTCGTGGGATACTCGACATCCACCTCCAATATGCAACCGGTTACCCCATCGTCTGGTACGGACGTGACGTCAGACTCGATGTTCACATTGGCCCACTTTAAGCTGTGTATTGGCAATGGTGGCGGCATGGCCCAGCTGTACAGATAGCTTGCGTCGAGGCACTGAAAGAAGGTGGAAGGCTTACTTGGGTAATATGTTCCTGGTGCATAGATGTTCTTCGCCACCGCATGTCGCTTCATACACTGGGCCACAGCACCACGGGTCCCTTTCTCGACGAACAGGTGCATGTAGTAGTCGGTCAGAAGCTCTATCTCGAGCCCCGTCGTTCGCGACATGGCGTCGAAAGCAAATCCTGGCGCGCGGACGTAGGGAGCACAGTCGAGCTTGTATGTTGACATACCCAAAATTTCTGAAATTTTCGAAGACGTCCACCAGGAGAAGAACATCCATATTCAAGTACAAGTCTGAATATTCTTCGAGGCTAGTATAGCCAAACTCTTGACGTCCATTCTGGGCGTGGGCGTAATCTTCGTCGCTGGTCCCACAGCCTGTCAGCCTGTTGTAGAATTCCTCTTTCGGAGGCAGCTACTACTCGTCCAGCTATCAGCATAATCATAGGGGAAGATGCCTTTCGTGGTACGAAAGGTAGGTGGCTTCCATTGAAGATCTTGGATGTGTTTTTAGAGGCAAGTACTCGGGCAAGGATGCCAGACTGCAAGCCATGAACCAGAACGTATCTACAAACTGGAAAGAAAATCCGTCCCCAGTTGCTTTGAAAATGTTATAATGTTAACGCTTGTATGAGGAATAATGAAAATATCAGTTCCGTCATACCCCAGCTACCTGACAGTAACATTCTCATCGTAGCTAAAGTTGTGGAAAAATACGACAAGTTTGTTAGGGCGGTGGCGCAGTAAATTGCAGCCGCTACAAGTCGGCCAGATGTACCGTCCGCTGAAGTGGCCGTGATCCTGCACTCTGTAGTCGTCATACATGAATCGAGCAGCGCAGTAGCAACAGCTCGTCGCTATGGCATAGCTGGTTTTTCTGCAGGGGCGAGTGGCTCCATCGGCTTCGATGGGGCATAAATAATTTTTACTTCCTTGACAATATCTTCAATTGCCTCCATGAACTGTTGCTCTGCATTTTCCTCCATGTATATAATAGGGCGCTGGGTCAGTGTAGATGTTAGTGCTGTAGGGATGACGTCATTGTCCACATGAACGTGAATGGAGAGGCTTTATGCCGCGTGTTTCTGATAGACGTACGTGTATGCATGATTGGGGTCCAGTTCGCAGGTGTAAATCCGTTTCAGAATGCCCTAAAAACGGTGTAAAATCGATGGGCGATCTATTAATGTTGTGATAGTTCTTGAATTTCGGAACGGGAAGCCGTTTATCTTTACCTGGCTGTGGCATTTTAGCGTTGCATATGTAGATTTCACCATGGTGCGCCATCAGCTGCGATCTCACCAAAAGATCGACATTTTTTACACAACAATAGCAGGCATTCCCATCTTCGGCAGCGAGGAGGTCAATGAGCTGGTTTTTTCTTCGTCAGCTGTAAGTACAGGATCGTGCATGTTTGGCAGGAGGGGCAGCATGTCCACTAAATTTAGCCATGTGTTCTCTTAAGTTATCTGTCCTCGTAAAATCCTTGTCGTATTCTCTGCAAGTATAGAGTTCCTGTCTGGGTTGAAGTGGCAGCTCGCATCGTGTCGTCGTACCGCGTTCATTTGCGTAAATTTGACATTGCAAAACCTTCAGTTAAGTGTTGCCGCCTGTCTGATATCGCCCGTACAGTTGCGAAGGTGTTGTGTAAATTATCCTTCCAGTTAATGTTGATACCACACCGCTCGCAAATCTGAGGTGCGCCTCTGTACTGGTTATGCACACACGATTTCATGTCGGAGCCAATTCTTGCGAACAGCGAATGATCCTCCACGGAAAGCGCAGACGAGTCCGGAGGCTCTATCGATATGTGAAGACAATAGACAGCTGTCAGCCATCACGTCGGATAGAGACTCTTGCAAGTATGCGGTATGCTATACAATTTTTTTTTTCGGTAGTAAAAAAAAAATACAATTTTTGTTAATGGTCACGAGAAAAATAATTTAACTTGGTGCGAATAGCAAAGCCTTTCGAAAGTGTTTGTGTTAAAATGATAGTTGTAGCAACTTCAAATTCACTATAAATAATGAGAGGCGACTGATGTAATCTTAAAATCATAGTACATCAGCTGTGTTTTGCCCGAGAGGCGAGCGTGCTAAGAATGCTGTCCAACGTTGTTCTTTGGCCTTTGACCATTGACCATTGACTTTAAAGCTCAAAAATTGAAAAAAATCAAAACCAAAAATTTAAAATAAAAAAATTGAAAAAATCAACAATTTTTATGAAGAAATTATTAAAAATAATTTTAAAATTGGTCAAATTTATTTTTAAAAAATTTCGGAGGTTTTTTCCTCACCATCTCCAATTAGTCGTCAGGCCTCCGCCCGTTCTACCATACTCATTCTACGATCTTGGTAGGCATCACGACCGCTATGTTGGTTGTTCGTTTGCCATTTGTTTATACATTGCTGAAGAGTGCTATTTTGGTTTTTCCGTTTGTCATTGGTTTATACCTCAGTCTAAGAAGGAGAGGTCTGGTCACTCTGTATCCCAGTCAGCTTGCAAAAATGGCACACCTAATATCGCCGTAGTTCTGCCGTATGCCGTAGCCACGGCCGTAGCGCTACGTGCCATGTAGTGGAAAATTCAACTTCCCTGTTATAAGAATCTCAACGCATTTATTTTCAATTTAATACTAAAACTGCATATTTTCAAAGAATGAATTATGAATTCGTATCTCGCATGTGTATATATATATAATTCCAACAGTTATTTAAATCCGTAGTTTCGATTTAATTTATTAACTTCATTATTTAAACGGTGGCGGGAACTCATGTTTGTTACTTATTCCGTGCATCTCAACAACAAAGCGAATTCTTCACGAAATGCGATACTTGTGATTTTTTTGGTCTTCAGGCTGAATGTGAAAGCAAATACGGTAAACCATTTAATTGTATAGTTAAAATGCCTAATCACAGTGTGGCCCCTGGGTGCAAAACAAATTATCAGGCTAAGTCAGAACAGAAAATCGCTGTATTTCGAGTGCCAAGTGATGACAAAGAGAGACAGTTATGGCAAAGGGCAATTCCAAGAGAGTATTTCGTCCTGAAGAGTCCTCGTGTTAAAGTGGAGTGGATATTGCCAGTAAATAATTTCTCTCCAACTATTTCTTCTTCGAGTGGGATGTCTCCTGCATTACCAGCTCCATAGACTTGTTCATATGTGATGGCTACATCACTAGCAGCATCTACTTCCACCAGTGCAGTACCATCGTTTCAGATTTGTATGGTGCCATCGACGTCTTCAGCTGTTACGCCTATGAAATCTTCAATGGAGCCATATAACGTTTCGGCTGAAGTACCTAGAACACCAATGTTGACATCACTTGCTTCTTTAGCTGCAGCCCCTACATCTCCAACAGGTCCGCCTTAGTCTTTACCTGAACCACTACGTCATCATCAGTGTCACTTTTGGAATAAGACATTTACTTTTCGTAGCAATGTACGGTGACAAGAGCACTTTAATTGTGCCAAGAATTTTTGTTGCATATCATATTTGTGCGACAGGTGCAGTAAGCAGTTAAGCCGTAGCGACAATTTGCTTAGACATGTAAAGACCTGTAAAGGTGAAGCGCATTTCTCATAAGTGCCTCGGTGCCAGGTTAGCTGCAAGCAGGTCTCTTGTGACTTCGGTATATGTACCCAAAAATGTAATTACCTACATAACCTGCCCTCCACGAAAATGCCGAAGAGAAACATTTCAAAGAATTTTGTTTAGGCAGTTTCTGTGTAGGAGTTTGGCAAGTCCAAAATTATTAATTAAGCTCATTATAAAGAAGAGTTGCGCTAAGACCATCAGAGTGTACAATTATAAATGACATCATATAATTGAAATTAATGCTTCAGTTAGGGAGTTTCATACTTTTGCATTATTTGGTACAAACAAAGTTAGTACTATTTGTATGTGTATATATATATATATATCGGACGCTGATTGCAGTGTTCTTAATACGACATGTGTTGTGAATAAGAAGTTCTATTCACAGTTTAAAAATATTTCAGATTTGTAATATGTAGCTAATTTTGTAAGCCAAACAAGTGTAAAATAACGCAGCTATCGTATATCACGATGCAAGCATTACATATATATGTTTCTATCGTCTACTGTGATGGATGTCAAAACGAAAAAAACATAAATGTATACTTCTATGATTCCGTATGTAATATTAAGCTTGTTTTAAAGTCACTACTGGTATCACGTAGTAGAATACAAAAGTGCATGGCACAGCGTTTATAAATTTTCGCTTTAGAACAGTGTATTTGCTCAAGTTTATGCTTAGATACAGTACATAGCATTACTTACAGAGGCAGTATATCAGATGTTAACGTAACTTCATGTCAAATACATTCACGAAACATTTTATTCGAACACATATATATTTTTAATGTTGCCACGCAAGTATAACCTCGACGAGGAGAAGAAATTAGCCAGTCTTTTGTTCACGCCACTGTTTCAAGGCCACACGGCAGCAATGTTACCAACCTGCAGGCAAGAAATTCAGGTTTGCCTACTGAGAAAACGCCAGTAGCTCATGCACATACAGCAAAGTGCTTTTTAATTTATATTGTAAATTAGTATGTAAATCATGTTTTCTTTCAGTGGCGTTGCAACAAAATAAAATTATAATATGATTTCAGTTAAGGTTCTTTACTATATGTTGATTAGAGCACACACATGCCGGATTGGGAAATGCCATTGCACTAGGCTAGCAGAAATTACCTTCGTGGGCGGCGCCTAGTGTAGTGGTGAAACAAAGCCAAATTGATGGAATTAAATGCGGCACCGTGCACAATCCTTTTTTCCGGTGTGTGACAGGAACCAAAAAGGCACTGTGCGCGACTGCAACAGCTAACATTGTATTTTCTATGTCAATTCCATTTAACATACGGTGATGAATTTAAATGTCCTTTGAGACACAGATACAGATGATAACTTTCGCTATGTATTTTACATATAAAATATAATCTATATTTTGATATATTTAATAATGATAGGCATCATCGTACCATAAAGTTTTTATGCCTACTAAAATACTACATATTTTGGGAAAACAGTTATGACTGAACTATACTATCAATTGTCAAATATTCAATATGTACTTTCAAAGTAATTATTTCTTTCATTCCGAAAAATATCATAAATCGACTCATCGTTGCACTGGGGTATTTTTAAAGCATAGCGAACCTTCGCCACTATCTTGCACCCGTAATAACACTGTTGTTACGCTGAGCGTGTAGCGGCGAAAGGAGAAAATAGCTTCATCGTCCCACGCACCGAGGACGCCACACACCGCCCTGGCAGACTCCTGTCCACGGCGCGCCCAGGCGGCCCAGTTCGACCCCTGACACAAGCAAGACTTCGCCAGCAGTCGGGACGTCTGCTACTGGAAGACAGGGGGTGATGTTGGGACCACAAATGGCGATGTAAAGTGCATCCTCGCCAATCCAGGCCGTGTGCGAGCCACACTACAGGAGAGGGGAGTTGTGGAGGTCCGGCCCAGCAACAGTCGACCTACGTCAGAGGAAGAAATTACGGTATAAACAGGGCTGCAAATTGCCCGCTGCTCCCCCCTATCTCTTTCTCTTCGGTCCAATATCGGCGACGATCAGAAGACGCATCCAGAGATGACATCGACGCGAGACGCCGCTTGTCCCTGGGTCACAGGTCTGACGGCCCTGATTCTAGACCAGGCCGCCATCTTCCACGTCATGAGACGTACTCGCACCACCAAATCGCCACTGCACGACATCAGGAGGACCCGAGGAGCTTCGGACGATCCGATCTGAGCCAGTGATAGGTGTGCTTCCAGTAGGGTGCAAGGTAGAGCGATATGGATGTTACGCTATTAAAAGAGAGAATTAAAGTAAGAGTCAAATAATTGCAGGATATCAAAGTATAAATACTTGACTATTGTTTGTATTTCAGTTTATTGTGAACTGAATTAGTTTCTCAATAAATCGTTGTTTGTACTCTTTGTTGTGTGATAATTACAGTAATATTAGAACGTCCGTAACTAATCCCAGTGGAATTACAGATTACTAAAGTGACATTAAAAAAGGTGATCTTAGAGTTGTGAAGGAGATTAAGAAATAAGTACCTCTTACATCACTAAAACTGGTACACGTTGGTCGTATTGTGTCAGCCAGGCTTGGTGTAGTCACCAGCCTTAGAATTCATTATACCCACCTATCATGTAGGAAAGGTACTTGGCTGACCAGGCGAACGCAACACTATGCTCTAATCTGAATTACGACGATTAGATTTTGTACGATAAAATAAATACGCATTCGTGAATTCCTCTGTTACTTATTAAAGTTTTACATGATAAATGAATATTTGCAGTCGGTCTCTGTTGAAATAAAAAATTTAACGTAACTAGCATGATATCATCGCTGTAGGCGAGATGCTCGCCTCCTTCCCGGGTTCTGAGCAACCGGGCGCCCGCCAGCTAGTGTTACAGGAAGAGATGAGTACAAATCACAGCTGACATCTCATGAATACTGCACGTGGTGCCAACCCATACCTGCTGCCGTCCCCGCTGCTGGCGCTAAAATGACACTTCTTACATATGCGAGAGCCCCGTCACGTAAAAAAGTGCCCCCTCCCCCAACCACGGCAGTGACGGGTACAGATTACGCTTCTCGGGGATGCCCCGCAATTTGATGTACTAGAATATCTGAAATTACCAGTACACTCTAGTGGACGATGCTAAAAATATATGGACGGTGTATGTAATATGGAAACGAAGGGTGGTGGAAGAGGGTTGGAGGCCTGTTGACTAATGAACGAATGCTAGTATTTGACCATTTAAATAACCATTTAAAAATATTAGTGAGTGTGGGGTTGGAGAGACCTCCAGAAAGGTATGTTTTTGAAAAAAATTTTGAAATTGTAATTCTTAGTAATTAAAAAAAAAATTACATTTTAGTAAATTTTTGGCCTTTTTTATTATAATTTTTTTAAATAAATTTTTGGAATTTATTAGAAGTTTTTATATTTTTTGGGATTTATTAGATTCTTTTAGGTTCAAGGTCATTAAAGGTCATGGCGCTGCGGTTGGCCTCTTCAAGGGTTTCAAAGCTTCAAACTGAGGCAAGGCAGAGCGACCTCGGCCAGCCGAGCCATTGTTATAGCATACAAACTCCGGGAGATTGAGCGCGAGGTCAGGAAGGAGCATATAAGCTCGGAGCAATGGCGGCTCCGGGCGCCATCTTGCCAGTGTCGCCGGAGGCCCTGCTCGAGTCCTGCCAGACGAGAGGACCACCTCCCGTGGTCCGAGTTCATCACCTGACGAGCCCGCCGTTGAGAGAACTTCAGCGAGACGTCGTTATCTAGAGGGTAATTATATCCCCTGGTAGGTCGACTGAAGGCACGTTAGGGCTTGGGACTTACGAAGGCAATTAAGCTCCATCCGAGCAGAGTACCGTCTTGCTAGCTGAAAGCTGAGTGTAATTGATTAAATGCACCAGCGCCTATTGGAGAATATATATTATTGAAATCCAGTTTCTTATAGCTGATTAACTGTAATATTTGATTGATTATATAGATGCATGCTTGAAGTGTATTTGTATTGCTAATGTTAAATAAGAGTAGTATTTTGTAATTGAGTGTTTTTCCATCTAGCTACTCTTATTCCCCTAGTTAATGCGTGATCTGCTCCCCTCTGGGAAGGCCACAGCAATGGGCACAGGGTCAAGGTCATGGATCAAGGTCAAAGTAGCCCAGATCCAATATGGTGGTTGGGTGATGTCACAACATGGCAGAGTCAGCATGAGGAGTCAGTATGAGGAGACAGTGTAAGGAATCAGTATGAGGATTCAGCATTGAGGAGTCAGTGGATAGTAGTATAAGTTTTTGAGATCATATGTGGTTGAAGATGATGCAAAATATTGAGGACGTGCAAACAATAAGTATTTCTTGTAAGAGTACACGCAAATTTTCACAGGGTGCTCAACAGTTACATGGAAACAATATGGTTACTGTGGTGAAACCTTCAGTAAAAGTTGTGATGCACGTCGACATGAACAGAGAGAATGTTCTAAGAAACCGACCTCCAGAATACTAACATGTGATATGTATTATGCATCATTTGGTAGATGTGATAATCTAAAGCGACATATTAGTATGTGTAAAGGTATCGCACCTTTGCTTGGCTCGAGAGAGCATCTGTTGAACTTATTGGCGCAAGACAAGTTTATGGGTAGCCTTCCTGTTGATTCGTTGTGTAAACTAATGTTTGTTTGAGCACCCATAACATCGCCCTGCTCTGTATCATGTACCAAAACTGTGCGTGATGAAGACAGTATGAATTATGCAGACATGCAGTACGTAAAGCATGATATATACGAACATTCAGAATTTGTAGACAACATACATGCACCACTAACATGGAAAGTGAAAAATGAAGATGTCACAACTAACCAGGAGGGTGAGAACGAAAATTTGAGCTCCAAGACTGTTGGTGATGCTGTGAAATATGCATATTCTACTGATGAAGTGGTGAGATCTGTAAAGCATAAGCAAAAACTTGTTGGTGAAGAAAAGGGATACTTGAAATTGGGACAGTATAAACGTCAATTAGAACATAGTACTCTGGTACAGAGGTATCTCACACCACCCTCATCACGAAAGAACATATATGTAGACATGCATAGTGAACCTTCTGTAAAGAGTGCCGTAAAGTCTAGTTTCTTAATTACTTAATTTCTGAAAACCGCAATGAGTGGGTTAATAGTGTGTGGTTGTTAGTACCATTGAAAAATGATTATATCTTTCTTTTAGTGGAGAGGTACATTTTTTTATCGATATACTCCGAGCTAGAAATTTTATTCAATGATATATTATGTATGTTAGTGAATTGGTTAAGATCATGAATATATTCAAACATTTGAAAGAAAACAACTTGATGTCTTATTTTTTAAAATTCCTATCGCCTAGTAATGTGTGTGTGTATATATATATATCACTGCGATATCAGCAACAAGATGTTCACCCACAATGATAGCTTGAAGAGACAAAACCAGAAATGTAAAGACAATGTTTGTTCTTCATCAGAAAGTTAGTGTATATACTGTGTCAATCAGGTAGACCATCCACGTGTGTGTATATAGCTAAAACCCTTATATACTCGCGGCTTACAATGAAATATATCTCAAAAAATAAATAATACGCATCCTTACTCCATGTATGTTCATCGCAAATACTTGCTGTCTATCGAACACACAAACACACACACACACACACACACACATATAGATATATTTATGTATATATAAAGTATTCTCCTTCTTATATTTGTGTACACAAAGCTCAAACTTAAAGCCGACACAAATTACATCATGTGGTAGAAATTGAATTTTTTCATTACCAAGAAACCAATTATTCTTGTGTTTGTGAACACCATACTTAGCATCCGAATCACGTGAGGTTCGATATGTTAGATATTTCTCAACAGTAGAACTTCACCGACTTGATCTTTCCTTTTTGATAGTTTCATTAGGTTCTTCCTTTACAATGACAGGTAACTCCTCTACTCCCGACTGTTACATATGGGACGTAATAGGTTGGAAAATTTCCTCCACAAAATGTTCGTGTTCTAAGCGACCATATTTTGCCTGAAGGTATTTAGCCTGAACACTCTTAATCGCACGAAGTATATCGCTGGCAACATCCGACATCCTACTAAGCTCTTAGACGATTTTGTAATCGTTATTATAGATGCTTAGAGGTCTGTTTAACGTTTCCAACTTACAAGTGATCATATCACCAATGTTACTTTCAAGTATGGTGAGCCTGTTTTCAAAGTCCTTATATAACATTGTACTAACATTTTGTATTTTGTTAGTTAGTTGTGAGAGATTCATTTGACTACCAGTAACAAGAACATCAAGCGTTGATTTCAGTTCCTGTAAACTTTCTTGTGATTTGGAAATTTCACCAATTAGAGCATTTTGCATGATTTCCAGTGCTCTGGCATTAACGTGATCAATGTATCGTTTTGTAACCACTTCATCCTTGTATATCGGAGCTCCTAGATTACATATAATTTTCCCATTGATATCGCACTGTACATAATGCGACTCTGTGAAAGAACTACCATGATACAAAACACTATGACCAAATTTGGAAATACTGTAACTCATCGTTGTAGTTAATGTTCATTACTGATGTGTGATAATATAATGATCAAATCAACACCTGTACCATCCATTAAGTAGGGGGAAATCCTTGACTAAAACTATAAACCCATACTCATCTTTCCAGCACAATGAACACATTTCTTTAAATTTTTCAAACGTCAAATCTGTATTCACATGATCATCATAAATGTGTCTAAGATTCATATGATCCATTTGGAACAGTACCAGCATGCTTGCATTATCCCTCAACAAGTGTTTTCGTATACATGCATAAGACTGGTTTAGGTAAAAACAATCAACATTCATATGCCTGCCCATAGAAATATGATTGAATCAATCCCTGTTTTTCAGTAGCTATATCATCAAAAACAAATACTGAAATAGGCTTCATTAGGTGATACAACACTTTGGTTGTCTTCGAACATGAAAAAATCCATTCCTTCCATAGATTGTAGGACTTTTGCAAGTCGTTGGTAATTTGGTTAATGTAACAATTTCGAATAAAAAACAGACATTATCGTAATGTAGACCATACTGTTCCTCCAGCAAACTTAAATGTATACATGTTTTCCCGCCATTCGATGGACCTACCACAATACATCGAACAGTATTTTGTAGTAGTTGGCAATGTTGCGATTCACGATGTACATTCATGTCTTCGTTGATGATGTGCACAGGTAATGTTACGTCCTGCTTGACGAATTCCATCATACTGACTAAAAACTGTATAAATAAAGTGTACTTGTACATAGATCATTAGTTGTCCAAAAGGCTTTGTAGCAATGAGTTGGTGTTGTGTAACTGATTATTTCATCGATAAAGTCTTTACCATTGTTATGTATTTAATTTCGCTTGTATTTGTTTTCGGTATCTTTTACCTCATGCTCATTATGCATAATAAATTGACAGGCTTTACTGCAAAATAGCCAAACATAAGTAAGGAAGTTTTAGAAATGGTTCATAACTATGAGAGACTTATCTTTTGATTTAAAGTACAGTGTGCTGGACTGTTTGAAGTTAGTTGCATATTATGCCTCGTAGAGGCAAGACGAAGTCCGGTCGTGGGTTGGTAAATAAACTTACCGACATTTACCACTTGAACTTCATATACCAGGCTACAACTACTTTGGTCCAGGTACGAAGATACCCATACGTTTAGCATGTGGAGACCAAGGAATTAATACTTTGGACAGAGCGTGTAAGGACCAAAATATTGCTTACAGTAACTCGAGCAAGTTGGAAGACCGTCATTGTGCAGACGAGATCCTAGCAGAGAGAGCAAGAAACATTTCCAAATCTCCAGGTACCAAGTTTGGCGAAAATCTAGCTGCGTGGACTGTATCTATAATTATGAAAGCAAAAGTTAAACTTGGAATAGGCCAGCGTAAGTCCTGCAAGCGGAAACAACGTAGGAAGAAGAAATAAGGTGGTTTTCTACCTTTAATCCTCCCTGCTCTAAGAGCACTCTGCAGTCTTATTGAAGGTGTTAGCGGAATCATGCGTGCTGTGAAAGATAGTAAGTCAAAAACGGAAAAGGACTATACTCAGACCACACTATTAGGAGACGGAAAGAAACATCGAAAACGAAGAGGAGGAAGAACAAAGAAACAATCTTAAAATGTCTACCTAATCGACCACTCACGAATATTGATCTAGTCAAATATGTGCATAAAAACAACCTTTTTCTTTCGTGATGTGCTTATGCATGGCAATCTCCCTAGAAAACCCTATATTAACGAATCTGCTATAGTTAATCTCGACAGAAACAGGGGGCCTGGCACACATTGGGTAGCCTATCATAAACATAGCAATATAGCAGAATACTACGACGGTTTCAGTAATTTACATCCTCCAATCGAAATTAAAAAAAACTTGTACGATACTAAACTAACATACAATTTCAATAACGATCAACATAAGAATACATGGAACTGTGGTCACTTAAGTTTAAAGTTTCTAGGCAGTGACTAAACAATGTCACTTACATTAATAATTACTGGATGTAGCTTAGAGTTACTTACAGAACATTATCCACCATTACAGTTGGATGGTGAGTGGTACATTGCACTACTCGATCTGCAAACATACCAATCGATCCCGAACATAGATAAGGAAGAACTGTAAATTTACATACACTAAGGAAGATGGAGAAATGAAGGTAATAATCATACCTGTTGGTTCGTACGGAATCGAATATATGTCAGCTTATATCAAACATCAGTTACCACCAGACATGATATTTGCTCTACCTGGAAATCCAAACACTTTGCAGTATGACATGAAAAGTAGCATTAGTGTATACTTTACTAAATCTAATACGATAGGTCCAATGCTAGGTTTTGAGCCTGGAATCTATGAAGCTAATAAATTACATATGTCAACACAACCAGTCAACATTTTCTCAGTTAACATTTTACATATAAATTGTAACTTTACATGTGGTACGCATCTTAATGGCAGACCAAACAATACGTTGCATGAATTCAGTCCACAGGTACCTCCAGATTTCAAGATCGTTGAGGTACCAAATTCACTCATCACCAAGTGTGTACAGGAAGTCATCATAAAAATCATCGACCAGGAAGACCAACTGGTTAATTTTAGGAACGAAGAAATCACATTATGTTTACTCTTAAAAAGTCATGGGAATAAAGTTTAGTAGAGTCTGTCATAATAAAGAAAAGTTTCGTCCCAAACAAAAGTTTAGTAGACATCGAACCTCTGGCATGTTAACACCATCAAACTTCAAATTTTTACAGAGCTTAGGACATAAAGTATGAAGAAATGATCACCAGCATTCTAAGAGTTGACAATTCTCCAGTGTTTGATGATGATATTACCAAATCGGAAATACATATTCATCAGCCATATATTCCAGGTCCACAACCTCTGTCATCTGGAGTCAGGATACCGGTAGAGAATCAAGACATTGGTACCGTTCCGTCGGAATCGTCCTTGAGGATTCATTGTACGTTCGAATTACCTCAAACTGCTAAAATTTCACCTAATGGGATTCTCTTCATGTTTAGCGAAATAGCATATTAACTGAATGGCACACAAATAGATTTGACTAGAGATGTAGGCGTGACCACTACATTAAAATATTATTTGACACACGAAATGAATTGCTTGCAGCCAAGATGACTGGATGGGGCATTGAAGAAAATTATGCTTTAACTTTACATGCATATGGTAAATTCGAAGTATGTATTCCATGAAGTATCGTACTTGGTGTCGCAGAAAATTACAGACATATCATTTTCAATGCTAAGCAATAATTAGTAATAAAACTAGCAAACACCCAAAGCAATGCTAATATTGACACTGCAAACCTGTCAGAAGCAGTAAGTTTAAAGATCGAATCCCTCGAGTGGCTGTTACATTACATTAAAACATACATGGGCGAACATGCCATACTGTTAAAGTTTATTGAGAAAGGAAAAATATCGACATTGCATTTAGATTGTGGAGTATAGAAATAAATTCTAGTCTACCTTGGTCACAACAAGTGAACTGGAATGTAAAAACAATCTTCTCATCCGAAAAACCACGTTACTGCCTACTGGGGTGCCAGACAGGTAGAGAGAACAATGTAGGGGCAGACGAATCACGTTTCGACCACATAAAATTGAAAAATCCTAATATTTATCTCAACCCTGAAAGTTATCTGTATTCAAACATGAATTTAGATTTCGAAAATGGAAATGATTTATTCATATACAAAATGTATATCTATTTTCAGCGATCTTTCTACGATCGCATTCCATCACCAATCATAGACCCTGCAAGCTTCAAGGAACATGCTCCACTCAATAAGTTTTGATGTGAGTTCGCAATCCGATCGAATAAGTACGGGTGCCGTAGACTGTAGACTCGAATTGTATACAATTGAATGTACTTGAAAACACAAAGGCTTACCTGCTAATCATTCACGACCATGTAGTAAAGTAAAACGTTAGAGACAGAACTACCAAAGTACTTGTGCGTCATTATGTTCGTGAATGTACAAGGCCTTCAGTCTCAGTATGGATTCGTTTTCAAGGAACACAGCATAGCTTACTCGGATGGAAACACTATGGCATTCACATTTCCAACCCCCATTTGGTTGGCACAAACTAGATTTCGAAAGCAAGAAAACCAATCGATGGCTTTTACGTAATTTACATGGACTGTCTTGGAATCAAAGTGATATTCCATATGGCGAAATATCAAATGTTTTAAGTGCCGAACTACAAGGAGATGTATTTGTGAGCGGAATCGAGAAGGCAAGACTGTTACTGCTATACTGTAATAATATAATAAATTTACAGAAATAGTGTGATTGCCCATCATTCAAGAAACTACATCGGCAATATAAAAGCATTAAACAGAGGCTTGTGAGTTCTCATGAGAATGCTACACTTTTAAGAATGTGGTTTTGAGCAGCAAGTTCGATCATGACCTCTTCATGTGCTACCACATCATCATGAGTCATACTCTATTTCGTGGAATGACTCACCATCGAGAGATAATGGAAGCGACTGTTTGTGGTCACTCGATGAGTCATCCAAGCAAGTTCGAACCTGCCTCCTCGCGTGCTACCATGTCATCAGTATTCATACTCTATTTCGTGGAATTACTTACCACCAAGCGACTCTATTTGTACCCACTCGATGAGTCATCCAAGCAAGTTCAAACCTACTTGAGCCAGTCGTGTTCCTGCTGTCTGTGGTGAAGGTCGTAAAAATGTTTATAGAGTTCAAGCTAGAAGAAGGCTACTTGTACCGGGATATTACATTGGGGTACCAGCGCATCAGTTTCTGGAAGCCTGGTGGTGTGGAGCAAATGCAAACATGTAATGTTTTAATGCATTTGTATTGCTACAACATGCCAGACAATTATGGAAATGAGTTCAGTGTGAAGATCGAAGAGTTGTCGAGTATTTCACCTAATTACAAGTATCTCATTGCCTTGCACATTCGAAGAGCTCCTGCTACAAAGAATCAAGTACCAGCTGAGTGAAGTGTATGGCCAGCATTCAGTGTCACGACAACTACAAGATCCAGTCACCGACACAGTCATACGCTGGAATGAATACTGTTTTGGAGATTCTCATGAGGTAATCGCCTATGTTCCAGAATGTTACAATTTGGTATCTTGTTCATCGGATCTTCATGTCTAGTATATCAATTAAAACCTGAATAATAAAGACACAAAAAATATGTGCTCCAGATTCGAGCCTGAAGATACTAACTTATATAGTAATGTGGTGTTAGAGTACCAGCGTATAAGTCTCATGCCAAAAGATGGGTCTCCACAAGTTCAAGCTGGTAACATGTTTGAACATTGGGTTCCATATACTGAAAACAATATCTTTTATGTTCCAATCACCTGCAATTATGAGAATTGTCCAATATACTAAATGCTACCAGACACCAAGCTACCTGCATTTACAGAGGAACTCAAGTTAAGTGCAATGAAAGAAGTGGTGCGTCAAGTTACCAGAGATGCTACTATTGCCTACGAGCTACGATGTGCCGATGAAGTTTGTCGCTGGGTTGAATGCTGCACTGGTTATGTACACTGTAATATCCTAAAGCGAGGAAAGTTTATGTGGACCACTCCATGCTCGCCTTTTGCCTGTGATGTGGACCATTCTACCTAAGCTAACAATCTCCCACAATTTAATTATTCCACCCTTGTCTAACCTAATGTAGCAATTTCCGCCTACTACTTATCCTACATCAGTAATACATCGACTAACATGGAGAGAACTTAATATTATCCAGAGTGCGAGTACTGGTTTACGAATGCAGCCTACCAAAATATCGAGTACTAGTTGGAAGAAGATTTTGATTGTCATGTGGAAAGTAGCTGTAATAATGTACATTTTCATTTTAAGTATCAAATTATGGGTTGTCCTAATAAGCCCGAATATGTGAAGGACTGCGATAGCATTAACTGTGCAGTAGGACTCTGTCGTCCAGGAATGATTTTCCCAACTACATTGGCTTCGATGAGACTACAAGTTGAGGAAATTCAATGGTTTGTTCAGCCTTCGAATTGGTCACCAGTTTGGGAAGAATATAACATGAAATACAATGAAAACAGCTACGGATCTCATTCCGAATTTTGCAGTGGTACAGAGCATAAATCATTTACCTGGAATTCTGGGCTAAAACACAATCCAAATTATTGTGATAAAAATTATTGTCCAGTATTTCGAAGACGAATTTTACGATAGGTTATGTTTATCCCTGCAACATCAATTAATTATGGAAACGAGTGTGGTCGATGATTGCAAAATGGAAGAAAGTTTTAACATTCGGGACTGTGATGGCACCAGCTACTGTGATTGCAAGCTATTTTGTAATGATGTTGCAGTTTCCTGCCTCAACATTATCACACGCATCCTACGTTTGATTTTTAACAGTGATGACTTACATCGGGCAGATAGCCAACATATGGCACATGAGTCACTGCTTCCTGCAATCAGTTCTCGTCGAGCCAACATTTAATGAACATAAAATTTTTCTGGTCCAGAAGACTTGATTTCTTCTTTCAGTGATGGGATTTAATTCTCTGAAAGTGAGACCGAGGAAAATTATTTTCCAGCTTTATTGTTTGATCCTACAGAAACTAGATATGTGTATGTATTTCCTCACCTGCACTGTGTAGAGTATGACATCGACCATGATGATGGTATTAGTTTGCATTACTTTGAAACATGCAGTGGCAACAAGCACGGCAGATTAAACTGGAATATTTTTTCACCTTGGGAGACCATACAGTTGGAACGGACATCTCAATGTGAGAGTACTACTTGTCCGACATACTTGTGCACTACACTGATATAAGTACCTACCACGATGGAAGATATGAAGACCCAAGCTATTCAGTTTCACACTTCTTACGAATGATGTCATCCGAGCCTGTTGCGACCTTTCCTTGTCGCTCAGTCAGCGTGAGACATCGTAGAGAGCAAAACCAGCATGTTGTTTCATCCGCTTAATCAATATACTAACATTATTGTCGGTGACAGCTGTGTTAATTACTCTTTTTTTGGAGTTGTGTGGAGCTCAGAAATTACTACGAGTGCTTGTGATGGAATTATTCACCTATATTCCACTCTCAGCCCATTTCCCTGCGACACTGAACATCAAATTGTGGACTTCAACAAACTGGGGTGGTGTGCTGTCGACCACCTAAAAAAAAAACTGTCGAAACTCCCTGCGACTGTTGCTGATGTCATTGAGCATGCAAGGCTTTAAGATTCTGCTAATGGTTATAGTTTGCATTCGCCTGAGTGTGACATCGCAGAATGTCCTCCACCGCCTATTACATCTTCGTCGCCTGCCGCTACGACGACGCCCGTTCCTATTCCATCAAATGTTCCTGTCACTACCAAACAGACTGTGCAGAAATGTAAGCTAGATTCCCAACCATCACAAGCCAACAAGAAGAGGAAAACCGAAAGTGCTCTGCTTCTCCCAGTTGTACATGGTGACACAAACAATCATTCGTGTATCACTAAGGTCATTGTGTGCTTCGCTACTCAAATCTTTAAGGTGACCATGTTTTCAGAATGGACTGTATCATTTTTTTCAAAGTATAAAAAAAATTATTTCAAAATGATACGTTTTTTTTATGTGTTTCTGTGTATATATATATATATATATATATATATATATATATATATATATATATATAAGTTCATTTACATGTGTTGTCATTTAAACTTTCTCCCCTACTAAATATATTTCTTGATTTCGATAAAATGATATTATTTTTCCAAACTAAAATTGCAAAGGTGTCATGCAAGAAAGTGTAGTATGGAAAGTAACAGAATAATATTTTATGTGTTAATCTAAACAGTTTATTTTTCGTGATCGCTAAGACATCATGCACATGTGACGAGTGTTCTGATCCAATCATGAACACTGTGTTTAATGAATAGTGCCTGATCACTGTACTCGTGCATCATGCAAGCGGAATGATTAGAGAAGTTAACATTTGTTCATGCTTACTTTAAAAAACAGAAAGTAAATCAATTTAGTGTTTACAAATGTTTACCTAGTGTTTTTATTTCAATGGTAAGACATGACAATACGTTATTTCCGTTGTTACCGCCCACGTGAAATTTTTCAAAGATTGATTTAACTTTATTGTGAACAGTCTATTATAGCTTGCTGGCAATATCTGTACGTAATTAACACAAGAGCATGTTTAATACACACTTATGGCAAAATATGTTCCTATAATTTAATATCTGGAGAAATTAACTTTTAATCATGTTTGAGCAGCGTTCTACATGACTTGGTATATGGTTCGTACGAGGACGCGCATTTACTGAAAACAGATTTATCAGTATACGACTCCCGAGGGAAGTTGTCTACGAGGTCAGGAGTTAAGCTGTCTGCTAACACATCAGCGGGGCTTGTTGCTACACGAGCATACGAATCCCGACAGATCGCCGCCGAGTAAACTTCCACGATTTTCGTCACGAGATACAAATGCGGTAGTGAGTACTGTTTGCTAAGTCCAGCCAGCTCGCTTATCTCTAACCGACCTGCGCGCAGGGCCGACCGCTTTACCTTTCTCCGCGAGCCACTACCTTGACTTAGTAGACTGCGTCGATGTTACGTTCAACTATTACCAGAACACTTACATTAACATTTTTGCACTGGAAAAAAATCATCGGACTGTGTCCTAGGAAATGTTAAAGAAAAATTCATTTGTTCAGCTGACTGACTAACTGTATAAATGTGTTGCAGCGTACTTATTAAAAAATATTTTTTACACTATGCTTGCTGATATATAAGGCTTTTAACGTTTCTCTCTCTCTCTTCGGTTGATATACTTGTGAAAATTCTTTCCAAGTGCTTTAATTAGTACAGTCGTGAAAATGTTTTAATGAAATCTGTGTTTGTTCGGCTATAAACTTGTGTCAACAGCAGTGGGGTAAACTCGAAACCGCATAGTGCTATGATGAAGAATAAATTTTCTTTATGCTGCGGACTCGTGAGCCAGCGAGCGAGTCTCAACACGGGTTTGTGAGTGTGTGAGTGACAGAGCAGTGCCTTTATCGCTGGAGTTTCCAGGAATTCTGACCCAGACAGTCCGCTCTGCAAATATCCTCCCACCCCCCCCTGCCACCATCCACCTAAATGATTATAAATCTTTAAGTCGGTGTATACATTTTAAGGATAGTTATCACCGACCAAAGTTAATGTTGTTGTTTCATTCCTACACAATTGGTTACGAACAAACAAAATTACATTTTTGTTTACTCAGGTAAATAATGTCTGTGGTAGTCCTGAGACATACGTGTTTTGAAAATAAAATAATTCCTGAAACATAACTTTCATGCAGTGACAGCATGATCATATTAAGAGTTGTATCGTAGCATCTGAAATTTCCTTCATGTTAACTATGTGTATCGTACCGTAAACCACTGTACGAAAGCAGACATTTGTTTGTTTAGAAACGATAGTAATTTTCGATTCGTTTGTGTGTCTAGAATTTTTATAATGTATTGTGCAGACGACCCATGTTTCAACTTACAAAGTTGTATAAACAAATAATGCGTTTGTAATTAACGTAGAGACGAGTGCGTTTGCAACGATGGGCTATTGACACCATTATTTCCTATAATTCTAGCCATGTGGAAGTTACAACGATGCAAGCTAGAACCTATCTGCCTCTGCATCATCACACTTTATCCTAGAATTCTGGTCATGTGGAAGTTTCGACAGATGTGTTTGTAACGATGAAATATTATCATCGTTACACTTTTTCCTGGAATTATGGTCATGGGACAGCCTACGACGATGCAAGTTAGTACCTGATCTATGGTCTCCCTCTCCCCAGCCTCCTCAGGCTATATATACTCGTGCGCTCTTCAGTATTTCAGTTCTTGTGACGAAGCCATTGCGTGCAAACCTCTCAGCGATACTTCCTTGTGTTGGTAATATTCTTCAGTTTTAAGTCGTCATTTTTTTGTATTCTTTGGCTTCAGTATATTTTCTTAATTTTAGATTATTTCCTTCGTTGTTAACTTACTACTTAGTAATTTTTTAAATATCTTTAGAATAGTTTAGAACATCAATAGTTTTAGGTTTTGTTAGACAGAATTTTTAGGTTAGGATTAGAGCTTGGATTAATTTCATCGAGATTTTTAGTGGTAGGTTTGCCAAGTTAGGTTTGATTTCATCAAAAAGTAGGTAGAGTCTAGTGAGTTAGGTTTATTACATCAAGAGTTAGGTTTTTTCATTAGTTCTATTACTTAGCGATGGAAGGAATCGTGTGCAAGTTTTGTGGTAAGGCTTTTGCTTTCAGAAATAGTATGCTACATCATGAGAGGAGCTGTAGCCTCAACCCGCATCAGGGAGAGCAGCTGTTGTGTGAAAAGTGTGGCGCTACCATTTCTCGCGAAGACGAGATGAGCAAACATCTTCGTAGCTGCAATGGTATTATAAGGAAAACAGCGACCACCAGCTGCAAGTTTTGCAACAAGCAATTTACCAAACTACGCAATGCTCGTCGACATGAATCAGGGTTTAAGTTTAGGTGTGAGAGTGAGCTATTGAAATGTCATCACTGTGGTGTCCAGCTTACTCGTCATAACAACTTGCTCATGCATCTCAGGGTCTGTAAGGGAAAAAAGCCTCGTCCTAAGTAGAGATTCCTACGCCCTTTGACCCCATCAACAACAGTCCAAACAAAAATTGTGGCAAAGGTTGAGTTGCCAACATCAGCCCATCCGAAAATCGTGGCTGGGACTGGGTTGGCAACAGAGTTTGGTTTTGTTGAGGCGGATACTGCATTCCATGGTAATTTAAAGACATATGTTGCTGAGAACATACCCCCCCCCTCTGCGGTGAACATTTGTACTTACCTTAGCATGATTAAAAGTAAAGTGGTAGGGCAGCTTGAAAATGAATTACAAACACAGGAAGCCATTAAATTTAACATGTGGCTCGATTGTGATTATGGCAAGCCTGAGCCCCATGAGAACCAGACTGATGCAAGGGCATTTAAAACAGAAAATATACCTATCTATAATGTTGATGACATAGGTGAAGCTATCGATGCCTACATACAAAACCTATGTCAAGAGTAAGAGGAGTATATGAGCAAAGGATCAGGTTGGACACTTACAGATGTCAAAAGACTCCAACTACGAATAAATAAGCTCGATCCTCTTCGGGCCTCCTCGTATATTAACATACCAGAGCCCACCAAGAGCAGAACGGCTATAAGCAATCCACTAAATCTAAAAGACCACGAATGTTTCAAGTGGGCTCTGTTGGCCAGATTTGTTGAATGAGATCATCTATATTGTGTGGATAGACGAGACTATGACTTAGAGTCAAAGTTCAATTTTGAAGGTCTGAAGTTCCCTACATCGCTGAAGCTGTTGAAATTATTTGAGAAAATGAATCATGGAGTAAGTGTTAATGTATATGGTTTGAATGAATAAGGGAACATTGTTCCTGTGCGAGTGGTAGGAGAGGAAAAGGGCCAGCATTTCTACCTCTCCCTCAACACAAATGAATAGAACTCACATTACACATACATCAAGAATTATTCGAGACTGGTCTGATCACAGCTTACAGCTCACGAGGAGAAGGTACATGTCTGCAAGAGATGCTTTCGATATTATGATGACAAGCTAAGATTGACTGCTCAGTCAGATGAAGAGATGCTTGCTGAACACCAAAAAAAAATATTGTTCTCTACAAGCGACCACAAGAATCGAAATGCCAGCTCCAGAAAAGAACGGATGGGCCCCTGTACTTAAATACAAGAAGTATCAAAATATGACAAAGCTTCCAATTCTAATATATGCTGATTTTGAAGCCTTACTACTACCTGTTAATTCCTGCCAGCCTGACCCTAGCACATTGTAAACTGCAGCATATAAAAAACATGAGCAATACAGATATGGTTTTTATGTGAAAGTCGATAATGTGTTGTGCCAGTAGCAAAGACCATGAACCTCCCAAAGAAGCCTGTGAAATATAATGGCGAAGATGCATCCAAGCACTTTATGTCTGACATTGTCGACATTGCCGCCAAAGAGTGAGCGAGCTGATGAGGTAGCAGACATCGCAAGAAAAGACTGACTATATGCAAGCGAGAACATGCTGTTAATGCTCCACTGCATTTACACCGAAGAACAGAAAAGTGCATGACCACTACCATCTTACTGGCAATTATATTGGACCAGCATGCAACGAATGTAGCAAACTATGGCTGCGACCAAAGAGGTTGCCAGTGCTGTTTCATAATCTTGGCTATGAAGAGCATTTTCTTATCAAAGAACTTGACTATGACAACAAAGTTATCTTCATCATACCACATTCTGAAGAAAAGTTGATTACATTTAGCAAGAATATTGAAGATGGTTTCAGTATACAGTTTATAAATACTTTTCGCTTTATGTCTGCAAGCCTCGCAAGCCTGGCAAAGAACCTACCATCCTCTAAGTTTGCTACAATGCAGAAATTTTACTCTGAAGAAGAGATGGTTTTGGTGTCGAGGAAGGGCGTTTTCCCCGACGACTATGTTGATTTATGGGCGAAGCTGAAGGAGACACAACTGCCGCCAAAGGAAGCATTTTATAACATGTTAACTGACTCCCACATCGATGATAAAGAATATTCTCATGCAAAGAATATGTGGACAAAATTTGGCTGTAAGATGATGGAAGAATATTCCGACTTATACCTGGTGACTGATGTGCTCTTGACTGATGTATTTAATAATTTCCGAGAGCTTTGAATGAATACATATGGCTCAACGCTCAATGTATCAAGCACTACTGTGTAACAAATAACAAGTATGCTTCTGGCATATATGATCAAGAGATGCCATAGATGTATCTGCAATATATTGATGCCAATAACCTGTATGGATGGGCGATGTTGCCGCCACTTCCAATCTCAGGGTTTAAATGGACAGGCACAGACTTGGATGTAATGAGCATACCAGATAACAGTGGTAAAGGATACATACTGGAAGTGGATGAGGAGTATCCAGATGAAATCCACGATGCCCACATTCTTGCCTGTCAATAAATGTCCCCTTGGAACCAAGCAGACAAAGTTGATGACCACTTTTGCGGACAAAAGAAATTATATTGTTCACTATGTGAAGTTAAAACAGGCAGTTGAACATGGTCTGAAGTTAAAGAAATTTCATCGAGTGCTGCAGTTTAATCAGGAGGTTTGGCTGAAGCCATACATTGACTTGAATACCTCCAAACGATGTGTTGTGGCCAACGATTTAAAAAAGATTTTTTTAAGCCTGCCCATAATTCGGTATTTTGCAAGGTAATGAAAAATAAAAGGAAGCATCAGAACATGGAATTGGCATGCAAGGAAAAGCAACTTAAGAAGCTTGTAGCATAGCCAACATTCATGGACAGAATAATATATAAAGAATCTCTGTCGTTAGTAAAAATGGAAAAGCAGAACATCCTGTTCGACAAGCCGATATATATAGGCTTCACAGTACTTGACTATTCCAAGACCTTAATGTATTGGTTTCACTATAGCATCATGAAGAAAAAATATAATGATAATATACATCTGGCATATGTGGATACAGACAGCTTCATTTATGAAATCAAAACCGAAGATTTTTATCAAGACTTGGCCTCAGACCCAGAATTGATGATGGAGTTCGACACAAATTTCTACTCTCCCAATCACCCGTGTTATTCGCCCATCAACAAGAAAGTGGTGGGAGAATTTAAGGACGAGTGTGGTGGGGAAGGAATGCAGGAGTTTATTGGGCTGAGAGCCAAAATGAATGCTTATAGATGCAATGGAAAATCTGTTAATAAAGCAAAAGGCATTCATATATCCTCAATAAAAACTAACATAACATTTGAGGGCTATAAAAGAGTATTACAGGAGCAAACAAGAATGCTGGTAGAAATAAATGATATCGGGTCTCATCACTATGAAGTTTATACATATATCTAGCAATAAGCTAGGTTTATCATGGCAGGTTGATAAATGTAAAATAATGGATAATGGAATTTGTATTCTACCATATGGCTACTCTGGCTAAAAAAAAATAATGGCCTTGTAGTACACTGGAGTTTGTGCAACAATTATCTTGTCGGGTGAATGTTGCAAGTGATGCACATATTTTGAATCATATATTGGCTTATTTATGACATTGACGAGATCTCTTCCTGTTGTGGTAGGGCTTAGTACTCAATGATCCAGATGGCCATTCGAGGGAAGTCTACTTCGGTAGCTTGCTGGGTAGCAAGATGAGATGGGGAAACAAACAATTGGTATACAACAGGTAAAAATGATTCATTAGATGCACCGTAAGCCTACTGGAGAGCACTGATCATGTAGATAATATTAAGAGATTCTAAACATTTGGGCTGTAGTACCTATTAGTATATTTGTATATATTCTTTGACAAAAAAAGATAAAACAATGCCACAGCATTGTGACAATGCCTGCACTACATCATTGTAGTGTTACTGGTCCCAAACCCAGACAAAATGGGGAGGGCAAAGCTGTGGTGAGTTGAAACATGGTGTTGATAGTTTTGCAATCGATATAGTAAAGACATAAATAACAGACAAAACATAATTTTACAAATAGCGAGCATGTACTGAGAGATGTACAGAGCGACATGGGAGTCGCGATAGGCTCGTGGCGACAGTAAGTTAGCATTGTGACGAACCTATCCGAACTTGCACACTGATAAACATGTATGGGTTTGTGATGTCATGTAGTAGTGGCACCAGAAAGTCTGGACCATGACGAACTTGTCCAAACCTGCATGGCCCATCAATAAAGAGTCATGTGAGAGAGGTGGTGCAAAAAAATGACTACAAAGTTAACTAGCAGAATTAATATAAATCAAATACGGCATTGCTGGAATTTTTTGGTGGTAAATTTACAAGATGGAGGTGGAGCGCCTAATCGAACAAAGATGAGAGGAAAGAAAGGGAAAGGAAGAGAGGAAACAGAAAGAATGCAAGAGAAAAAAATGGGAGCACTCATAGAAAACCCTTCGAATGCAAGAGGGGCTACATGGATTGATAGAGCATGGTGTGCAAGCAAAAATGGTGGTGGAGCAAAAGCGATTAATATAACAAATTTTAGTAGCTAGATTGCAGAATGCAAGATGACGGCCAGAAATGATGTAATAAAAATGACATAATCCAAAATTGCAGAATCAAAAATGGCTGAATACAATATGGCGGTCACATGACTGGAATGATAGATCAGGAAGTCCAGGAATCCAAGTTGGTGGATGCCGAGGTGGAATGATAGAGCATGAAGAAATGTAATCGAAAATGGTGAATGCCAAAATGGTATGATAGAGCAGGAAGTCTGTGAATCAAATATGGAATTCACATTAATGGAATGATAGAGCGTGAAGTGCAAAAGCAAGATGGCAGTCGCATGAATGGAATACTAGAGAATGAAAAAATGGTAGCACTCGGAGAGAACACTCGGAATTATAGAGGCAACATGGAATGGTAGAGCATGGTAATTTACATACTGGCTACCAATATGGCGGCGCACTGGCTAACAAGGTGGCGACTGAAAATGACGTAATCGAAAATGGTGGCCGTAAACGACGTAATCCAAGATGGTGGCGGTCGGAGACGGAGCCGGCTCCCGGCTCAGAACCTACTAAATTACACTACTAATAAATCTGAGATTTTACTTTTGTATTTGTGAAAAAATGACACACACACTATTAAAATTACAATTGCGATTTCTGTGTGAACTTTCTAGTCATGGAGAATAAATACACAATGTTGCAGTTTATTTTCTGCTACATAGTAATTGTTGTTTGATAACATTTAATATATATCTATAAGTGCAGTGTACAAGTTATTTTTATAATTTTTTGGGATAAAATTCCTTGGACGCAAAGGTAAAGATATTGGCATTTGTAGGTATAAAATTACACAGAATTCGGCGGAGACTTTATTGCTACATACATTAATTATTTCGGTGTCGTCTTAGTTTATCGACGGTATATACTCTCCTTAGTTAAGGGAAATGTTCTTTCTTTGGCCAATTTTAAAACTTAATTACCAGGGCAAAAATTACAAATTATTTGAATTACTGTCATATAAATAATTTAAAAAAATTTAAATACTGGTAAATAACTTAAAGTTTATGAATACTTTGAATCTCAAACCCTTCATTTAATGTTAAAAATATATGTTCATCAAATAGTTTTGTGGCAAGGAAGTAGTTAGTTGAATCGTAGAAAACAGTTAAGATAAGACTTATTTATGTTATGTATATTATATTTAATTTTCGATAGTTTACGAGTCCAACCATATTTTATTAGACAAATATGGCTACAAAAACATCAAAAATATTAATACCACGAGATAAAATAAAAAACAAGAAAGAAACTTAAATTCAAAGAAAAGACGTAAAATTTGCCTGCAGATGTTCCTATAAATGTATTTTGGTTTAATTTATGTTTCGAAAAAACATTATTTACTAGGCATAAGTTTTGTAAGAAGAGTCTTTTTGAATTTATTAAATAAGTAGATACGAGAGGCTGGAAGAACGCACTTAACGGTGCGTATAACTCACACCAAACCAACTATTTCATTTGTTTTTGTAGTTATATGTTGCTGCTGTCGTCTGACTGGATCACTGTAATATTTTAATCCATTTATACGTTTTCCCTGCAGATTTTTGTTTTACATCTGTCGTACTGGAACTTACGACCAATTTGTATTTCGCTTGTAGTTATGGTCGTTTTCTTCTTGTGATAGTATTGCTGTCCTAGTTGATCATTCTCTCTTGTTCCATGCATTTCATCATTTATTTAATCACTTCTTTTAATGCATTTTTGTTCTTCATGCATATAGTGTAGATTTTGCTTTTGTTCCATTTTCCGTATTTACTGTGGTCGGTGGAAGTCCAACTACTGCATTATAGAAAAGCACCGAAGTGAATCTCAATATTTCAACTTGCCTTCACGTTTATCCGGAGCGGGTAAAAATGCACCCGTGTTCTCTCGGGACCACTCGGCTCCCTTCGGAAAGACTCGGGCGGTCGGCGAAGGGCCTTCGAGGATGGGCGAGCGTTATGTCCGCTCCCCAGCCCAACTTCTCCACCGGCCGGCCGAGAGATGCAAGACCCCGATAGTTTTCGACGTATATTTTTCTGGTCCGGCGCGAGCGTGTCGGGACTGTAGGTAAAAGGGAAGAAGAGGGGCGAGGAGAAGTCATTATTATTGCAGGACATCACGGCGGGGGCTGGTTGAAGAATTGACCACGCCGTAGCGGCCGCAGAAGGAAATATTTAGCACACACTCGCCGCCGAGGGGCGCAGGGACTTCATGAATAGCGCAGCAGGCTGGCCGGCGCGAGGTTCGACAACTCGTGAATCTGCCATGGACCTGCAGTTTCGCATTCCTGTCCCACTTAGCGTCCTCGTTTTTTCCAGCCCCTCAGTGTGGACAACCGGCCCCCACAGGTGTCACGTGACCCCCTCCCACGACGCCAGCAATTCACCACCCCGTTACATCCTAGGTCTTAAAGAGTTTGTTGGACCCGCGCGTCAAAGGTCAAGAAGCGAGGGAGCAATACGGGCGACACTAACACGCACGCCTAGTGCCACAATCGCTCCTGTGCGCAAGGCGTGCAGTGTTTCCGTCGTGATGCTGTACTGTGTAAATTCGATCTGTAACATAGGGGTTTTTATTACACGCGATGAAAGACCACAGATTAAACTACGTCCGTATCTTTGTACTTTGTACTCTCGCTTTTTAATGAAACTGCACAGGCAAGCTTTAAATATGCGATATTTGACCATTTTTACGAAATTTTTTCACCAAGAATATACTAAATATGACAAAAGTAAAATAATAGGGACATAGATAATTGTTTCTTATCTTTTCTGACAAAAATTCGTATTTGCAGAACATGTATTTACCGAGATACGCTTATTCCCGCAAACAACTATTAAAAAAAAAAACGTGCAGGTCCATATAACTCTTAAAGGCGAATTCTGGCAGGGCTTCCAAACAGTTCCATTCGTATAGAAGAGGAACACAAAAACACAAATATGCAATACGAACATGATAATATAAATAAATAAATCTATATATTCGGTGATGTAGTGGTTAGACTACCTGCCTCCCACGACGGCGAACCAGGTAAGATTCTCGGTGGAGTCACCCTCCCCCCCTCCTCCTGGGTTTTTGCATGTGGAGTTTGAGCCGGATGATGCCGTTGGTCACCGGGTTTTCTCGGGGTTCTCCCGTTTCCTCCACCCTTTCATTCCGGTGGTGCTCCATACTCACTTCCCCCAAATCTCTTCGCCCTCACTAGGGCTGTAGAACTGTGACAATACAAAAACTGTAAAACCACAAGCGAAAGACACACAATGCAGTGAGTCAAAATAAATAGACTTGTAAATGGATCGAGCAGTTATAATGTTCCAGTCTGACAATGAACGAAACAACAAAATAACAAAGACAGCATAAATGCGGTTAGACAATATCAACAAAATTTACATACAAAACACAAGAAAAAAAATTATCAAATTTATAAAAAGGATATATAAAAGGTACAGACAACCAACAGCACAGAACACCAAGGACAACAAAAGTTTAAAAAACGCAGACAGTCATACATACAGTAACAAGATGAAAAAAAAGAAGTAAATAAGTCACGACGTTTCGAAAGCTGCTACATGCTCCCATCCTCAGGTGGTTTGGGGATGGGAGCATGTAGCAGACCTCATCCATATATTGTGTTCTTCGCTTGGTTGGTAGTATTATTCGTAGACGTTGTGTGGGCAAAGGAGTTCCAATCAAAATCCGAATTCAATTCCACCACACCACTGTCGTTAAACTCCAGAAACAGCCTCCATTCGTATAGTTGTCATTTTAAAACTAATCAATATTTTTTTTTTTAGCAGTATTTGCTTACGAATAGCATTTTTTTAAATGTTTTCATTGCCGAAAGAGTGGTTTCCGTTTCTTATTTCCGTTTCTAATGCGTATATGTTTTAAAAAAAAAGTGTAGTTTGCAGTTTATTTTTTAGGTGTTTAGAGCAAGCAGTACGCACTGAAACATTTTCTGCGAGATCGCTGTTTGCTCGAATACGCGTATCTGGTTTAAAAAATGTTATGATATACAACATTTTGCCAGAAAGGTAAAATATTAAAAAAAGTGTCAATGTGTCCATTTTATATATTTTTTTTACTTTATCACATAAAGTGTAGCGGAGTAGGAAAAAGTAGTGAAAATTGTCAAATATCGCAATTTAAAGATTACCGCAGTTTTCGTAAGTGGTAATAGGAAAGTATGGCTATACGGTAGCAGTTTAATCTGTAGGGTTCCATAGCGTGTAATAAGTCCTACTGTTACAGATCTACATTGCACAGTACAACGTCACGACGGAAACACTAAACGCCTTGCACGTAGGAGCGATGAGGCGCTATGGATGAGTGTTAGTGTCACCCGTATCGCTCCCTAGCTTCTTGACGATCCTGATCGGTCTACTTAACATACCTTAGGGACATGCTGCACACCTTTGTATGCATTTTCACCGCTGAGAATCTCAAGAGGTGTGCCGATGAGAGAACGACTGCCCACCAGTTAGTTGTCTTGCGCATAGAGGCGATGAAGCATGTGATGCGCGTAACGAGGTCACCCTTAGTGCTCCCATGCTTCTAGGGCCTCTGACACCCAACATATATCCAGCCAGATGGAGCCATTATCCTATGGATTAAGCGTAAACGACTTATATTCCACCAGAGGATTATTTTTATTTCTGTTTATCTGCAAATTCACTACGGTAAGTTTCACCGAGCGAGGTGCTAAAGTGCAGTGGTGGCAACCGGGAAGACCTGGGTTTGAATCCCGATCCAACCATCCTGATTTCGGTTTACCATAGTTTCCGTGGTATACAGGCAAGTGCTGGGATGGTTCTTCACTACAGGGCTTGGTCTATTCTCCCCCCCCCCCCAATTATTGATTCTCTGAGAAACTTGAATTGACTTATATGCACTCTAAATCTGAATCAGTAAGAATTTCACTGTTTCAATCAGTCAAACGTATCTGATTGATGTATCAATTACTCCAGTGAATTTAATTTAACTGATGAACCAGTGAAAAATGCCATATTTCCTTCATTAACTGATTCAGTGACATTTCCCACTGATTCGTCAGTCATTTTTTTTCACTGTTTTCTCAGTGGTTTATTTTTGACAGATGGATCACTGAAACATCTGAGCAACTTGCTCCGTCTCTAATTATTTTTGACTGATGTATCAGTGAAACTGCGTGTTAAAATGGTCGTCAAACATTGTTTAAAAATGGCCGTTAAGTAACGTGTATTAAACGAATAAATGAATAATAAAACTAATACAAAATACTTTCTGAAATGTGTTTCGTCTTTCAAAACGCCACTTAACGAGGTAATATGAACACACGACCTTTCATTCCGTTTGTACGTCTTTCATTTCCATTCTATGTTGTCGTCACAGCGCTCTGTTTGAAGTTTTTAAATGCATTTTATGTGGTGAAAAAAGTGCTTTCATATATGCTATTCGTTTTAACAATTCTAACGGTACCAATCAAACCAAACACGATAAGTATTAGCATACAACTTCAAACTACAAAACTTCGCAAGCGGAAATATAAGACATATTTTCTCCTTGCGTAATACCGACTTGACGTGGTAGCTCAGACGTAAAGTTAACGACCTAGAGTCGAAAGGTGCGCGAGTTCAATCCCGATTACCCGCGGAACTTTACATACTCTTTTAAATTACGGTAAATTTCACAATATAAGCAGTAAACTATCGTAAATATGTTTACTTCGCATAATTAATTGGCTAGATTCTATAAAAGCAATGTTTAATTCGCCACTGCAGTCGGGCGTCACTTATTCAATCAGTGAAATTATTTCATGTCACTAATTCAATCAGTGGAATTTTTTCGCTGAAACAATCAGTAGTTTTCCACTTATTCTAAGTTGAGCCATTTTGACTGATTAGAGTGGTTGAATTTCACTGCGAATCAGTGATTTCCCACTGGTTCGAATTTTTAGAGTGTGAGCCCGCTGCCAGCGAGACTTTGAACTCTTCCCACCTACCGAGCGAGGTGGCGCAGTAGTAACTCACTGGACCCACATTCGTGAGGATCCGGGTTCGATCTCCGGTCCGGCAATCCTGATTTCGGTTTTCCACTGTTTTCCGCAATCACTCCAGGCGAATGCTGGGCTGGGTCCCTAACCAAGGCCATTCCCGATTCCTTCCCATTCCTCTCCCGATCCCTCTTCCTTGTGCAAATTGCACCTTCGACGCGGCGTTAAACGTACCTACCTACCTAACTATATCGGTTACCTTCATGATCAGATTCTTTTGAAACGTCTTCCGGCAACTCTGTTTGGTGTTATAATCTAAGTCTCGAATTACTGAGGCGTTTTCAGCTGTAAGTCTAGTTATTATATATACCTGGCATGCTGTAGGGACGTTAAAAGGCTAGGCTGTTCACGATAAAATGAGCACTTTTGAAATCAACCCCAGAAAAAAAAAGCCACTGGCCCTGCCTGCATATATTTTAACGGGCGCACTGTGTCACATGCGCCCAGTAAATTTCGTAACGAAGAACGGAACGTAGTTTAATTATCTTAACGTCGAATAAAAAGTCTTGGGTAACCATTTGTGATTACTTAAGTTATTTCTTACACTTTCTGCTTTTTTAATGCACAAAAGTGTAAAAAAATGGGCAGATTTTAAAAAAATATTTACTTTCCTAACAGTTTTACAGTTTCGCTTGACCGACGCATCAATTTAAGTGCTGAGGCCCGTGACAAAGTTAATTTTACATAAGTCAGAAGAAGGCACAACATGCAAACAAGTAGATCTTCAGCAGGGCTGTGAAAAGTGCTCATTTCGCCGTTAACGGCCTCTAATTGGCGGAGCCCTGACGGCGGCGCTGCGATGCATCCAGGAAATTCAGCGAGACCAGGCGCGTTCTTCCTGCATGTGCACCTTGACAGTCCCGTTTTCCAGCAGGATAATGCTCGATCTCGCACGGCACGGGTATCCCTTGCCTGCCTTCGTGATGTCTACATGCGTTCTTCACCAGGAAATTTCCCAAACCTCTCGCCTATCAAGAAAATTTGGGATCAGATAGGACGGCGACTTCGGCCAGCGGCAACTACGGCGGATTTAGAGGGATCAGTTGCACCACAGCTGTGGCAGGATCTTCCTGAAGAGAACATCCGACGTCTGTATGCCTCCATGCCCGACCGTGTCACCGCCTGTATCTGTGATATGGGTGGTCCAACACCATACTAAGTGTATCCTGCAAGTGTTGGTCCCCTGCAATAGCCTACATGCTTGGGGCGGTACAATATCTATGATATGGGTGGTCCAACACCATACTAAATGTATCCTGCAAGTGTTGGTCCCCTGCAATAGCCTACATGCTTGGGGCGGTACAATATCTGTGATATGGGTGGTCCAACACCATACTAAGTGAATCCTGCAAGTGTTGGTCCCCTGCAATAGCCTACATGCTTGGGGCGGTACAATATCTGTGATATGGGTGGTCCAACACCATACTAAGTGTATCCTGCAAGTGTTGGTCCCCTGCAATAGCCTACATGCTTGGGGCGGTACAATATCTTGATGTATTTTTGTATACAAACTGCGATAATATTTTCATTTTTTTTTTCAAATGAGTGTAAATTCCCCATTCAACCTTTGTGGCTACTGGCTTGGTAGGCAGCCCCCTTAATCCGTAATGACCTTCCGGAGATGTTTCCAGTTATCTCCCTGGGTTGCTGAAGTGAAATAACATTTATTACCGGTATCTAAATGGCTCAAGGAAGCATGTTGTTTGAACACTTGAAAATATAAAACACGAAATGATCATGTAACCACCGATAAAAACATTAAATATTCCGTAAGAACTTTTTTATACCCATGACGATTACACGAAACATTTCCGGATTACATAACTCAGGTTAAACATTTGGCTATGCATTGTTTGAATTATTCGCTTTATTTGGCCTTAATTATTTTAATTATATATCCGCATTTAAAACTGAAAAAATTGCGTTTTTTTTCTCTCGCTTAAACCAGGTTCGACACAATTGTTAACGCTGGCAGTATATGAGTTTAATTTATATGTTGCCTTTTATCTACTCTACTTTAGGATGGTGGGAGGGGGGAGGGCTAATCAGTAGAGACATGCGTGTTACCAAACTAAACTAAACCTACACAGACACCTTGAAACCGCATACACAGCCATGCCTTAACTGCTAATCGATCTCAAAACTCCTCGAATAGTATTTTAGCGTCCCAAACGTATTGGACCGCTGGTGTCTATGGACACTAAATTGTAAGCGTAACTCTCATGTGGCCAGGGTGCTTATTATATGTTTCGTCGGTAACTGCCGACACTGTCATGAAACCACTGTCTCGCAGCCGACGAAAATATTCGTCCGAATAAAAATGGTATTCATAGTTATCAGTCGGTTAAGCACGGGTGCGCAATCGGATATCTTCGGCTTAACGACTTCCCCCACTCCAAGCAAGACGAGTGTTTGTCTCCGCGCACGGTGGACAACGTGCCAACAAAATATTACTAGGATTAATCGTTTTAAAATTCCATAAATCCTTTGAAATAACTTTAATTAAAGACACGAATAGTAAGCTTTACAATTTTTAGCTCGTGAAAAAATAGTAGGACCTATATGATTACAAATATGCATTTCATAAGAAAATAACAGTGTACAGTTTCCTTTGATTTTATGGGGAGTGTGAGAAACTTTGGTTGGTGGCCATGTTGAACTGTATTATTTTTCCCTTTTATGAGATGTGGGTGTTTTCGTGTTACGGACGTGGCCTGGGTGTTTAGCACACTATTAGTGTATGTGGGAAAGAAAATCTATGGCCAAAGCTAAGTGAAGGGAAGTTAGCGGGTTTTAATAGATTTCTCGTAAAACTGTTCTGAATAACAAAGCAATGTACAAATCCTAAATTGATTATGTTAATACTCCTAACCTTGGTGCCCGCCGAAGTGTACCGTAGAGCCATGGAATGTGATAAATATATATATATATAATAAGTAATATTGACTATGTTACTAGCGTCATATAATTCTTTTTCTTTGGTTGATAAAATATAACAGTATTGCTCACCTTTTTCTCCACAGGTATTGAATCTGGTGTGACATAAATAACCTTCCCTCCGTTTTAACCACATATGAAGCCTATAGTTTTATAAACTCCAATAACCTTCAGGTGCAGAAAATAATAATTTTATACAGAGGGAGCATATTTAGGTGCATAGATTTGTAATGTATTGGTGTTATTCATTTTGGCTTCAAAGTTAGTTTTATATTATCAAATGACGTGGAATGCGGAATTCATTAGTCTCTTCTTTCTGGAATCAAAGCAAGTAATTGTCGCTTTGTTAGAGAATATATTCGTAATACTTAAAGTTAATCACGATCCGTTTTAGTTAAAGTACATTAAGCCTACCTATCAAATTTTATCCTTCAATTTAAATTAGCAGAGCCAGTTCCAAAACATTCCAAACTATATGCTGTTAGGGTTCAAAATACAAATGTACGCAGCTTATGAGCTTGCGTTAAAAAATAATAATTCTTACCACATATTATCACATAACTGTATTTCACATATGAGGCCTCTCATGCCAAGAGTGGCTAACTCCATTTGGGAAAATATTCAGGGAACACGAAAAACTGTTTTCAAGCTACGATGACAGTGACTAGCAGCACAAATGGCCCGACGCTGGTAAGATGGCATTGCTGGTGAGTCTCTACTAATATGATATAAATACATCTAAGGTATTCCGTGATAACTGAAAAAGAGTTATGGAGTCAGCGACTTTGGAAATTACATAATGGAGAAAGAAAATTTTGGAATGACGTAATGTGGAGAAAGGTAGTTTTGGAATGACCACTCCAGTAAAGAGTACTGCCATGCCCTCCCCCCCCCCCCAATCACCCAATTATAAATGTAATGTAAAACATTTGGCAAAAGAATTATCAGTATTAAAAGGAAATGTTTATGAACAACACAAAAACCACTTAATGCTTAATACAACATAATTATTATAATCTACAGAAAAACACATGAAATGTTACCGTAGAATGTTCACACCAATGCGATATTGGCCTGCAAAAACAAAAAACTGATTGGTACGAGAGATTTTGAAAAAAAAGGAAAGTGCATTGAATTCTGGAAAACATACACCTTAGATGTGAAAGTGCTGATCTTAAGAAACATCAGCCTGTTCACAATATACACTTACATCGCCGTCTCAAGCTTCACATTGTGTTGAATCTTCAATGTGATTGAAGAGGTTTTTGAAAAACAGGCAACGTTCATCTTCAGCCCACTTGTCGCCAAAATGACTGGCCAGTAAGGTCTTGATGTACGTAACTTTCGCTGGATTCAGTACCACACCTCTTGGCACAAGTTCAGGAGTGCAGTAAGCAAACCAGTTCCCTCTCTTCAGCAGCGACGTACCCTGTCCTATATTTACATTATAGTAGGGTTCTCCAGTGGCAATTACTATGCCTGATGATGTCTTTTCAATAATGAATCTCTTGACTGATACAAATTTGAAGTGCCAACTTGCAGGTAACTTCAAAACTTGGCGTGCATATTCTTTCCAGTTCTTCACATCACATTGTTCACCTAACTGTACGACGTTTCCAAATTTCTGAAATACATTCTGATATTGTGTGGGATCGCAAATCACTGGTATCTTTCTTAGGACTTTTTTGATGTTACCAAAAACCCTGTCTGGAGGTAAAAAAGAGTGCCCACGAACAGGAAAAATCACTTCAATGCGTTTCACATTTCCTGGAGCTACTTTAGATAAGAAATAGCAGACCATGGTAATCATTGCAGAATTACGGTTCTGCCCTCTACACCCATCTGCACATAGCCTAATGGTAGAACAATGTGCCAAATCGGATTCAGTTAAGCAATGGCAAAGAGCGAACGATATCTCGTTCGAACCTTTCTTATATTCATGTTCCATCCATGTAAACAGTGCGACTCTGTCCTCTATCAAATGTGATTTAGAAGATCCCTGAACGATAGTGAAGTTGTAGGTGTACAACTGCCTGGAGTAATACGCTATTTGATCAAGAACTTTTGGGTTCACCAAATTCTTCTGACGATCAAACGAGAACTGAATAACTCCTGGTGGCTCTTCTTTCAGAATGCTACAAAATGCCTTTACTCTTAATTTATGGACGCTCATTTTGATCAACAATTCATTTTTCTTGGTCATGTCTGTCTCACATTTTACTCTCTCCTGGAGTGAAATGCATGTTGAACATGCATCGGTAACTGGGGGGCCAAAACCCAGATTGTACTCTCTAGCTATAAAGTTCTTGAATAAGGTTTTCTTTGCCTGCTGAGAGCTGGAGGCTGCCTTAGCATTATACATTCTGTATAGATTATTAGTTCACGTCACCAGGTAAATAATGCCTAGCAAGAGACTTCCCTCGGCAGTAATGGGTATCTGTACATTTAAGAGATTCTACAAAGCATCGTATGCTTTTGTCCTTTGCTCTACGTGCCTGTGCTGCTTCGTGCACCTCCACGATTGTCGTATGGAATTTGTCCAGTTCGCAAATGGTTGCGTGCAATTCCCTGCACCCTATCTTTGGATACATGCAGGATATTAATAAATGTTGTTTGGCCTAACTGAACTCGGAATTTGTCTACTTTATGTAACTTCACAAAATAACTTGATACTTATACCTTTATCATTACCTTTGCCAGAACCACGACGTCTCTTTGGCGAATTAACTGAAACGTGCTTCAAAATAAATGAATCTTGGTCTGTCCTATTCCGTGAAGAATAAAAGTTGGAGTGAAAAACATGGACATTCTTCATCGTCAGTGTTCTGCATTTCAATTTTTTACCATTATGTTTGCATGCTGGGTTTACCGGTGGTTCCGTGGGAGAGTGCCTGTAAACATAGAGAGGACTGCACTCCACATCACACTGCAATAACGTATAATGAACTGGTATAAACATTACCACATTGTAGAAACACTCATACATACCTTGTCATTTTCTTAATTGTTTTATCCCATTTACTCGGATCACTCGTTCTTTTTCGTCCTTCCCCTACATGAGATGGTGTTACAGTTTTCTCGCATGTTATTCCACATAAATGTTGTTTTAATCACGCCAGGGACAGCAATAACAACACAAAGCATTCAGCACGATAATGGGACATAGATCACATCACATTACAGCCATGCATTACATTAATTTGCTTCTCGGATATAGCAGGTTTTGGAATGATATAGACTATGGAGTTAGCGAGTTCTGGAATGAACACTGAATTTCAAAACCATATTACAATGGGTGTGGACAGGTTTTGGAATAATATTTTTACTTTATTCGTTAGCCTTGTTGTAGACCTACCAAATGCAATAGGTAAATCATTTTTTTTTAAATGGAGTTAGCGAGTTTTGGAATGGGAGGCCTCATATTTAAATGAAATAAAAACCAAACAGTGGGGAGTTTCGATCTCAAATCATGGAGAGGCTTGTGTTACGAATCACGTAACTTAACCACTTATTTTTGACGAAAATTTATAGAGTAGTTTTCAAAATATAATATGAAAGGTTTACTTTTTCATATGGCATTATCGTCTTAAATGGCGGACCAACATAAATATTTTCCTGTGAATTCAATGCTTACAACTTTCGCTGCCAGCATACAAAATCTGGTTAAAATCAGTCGAAAGGTTTCCGAGATATGAAATATCATCCCTAAATCTTTTAATGTCCGCCATTTTAAAAGTGTGTCATGCGTCGTTGAAAACTCAGAATTCAAGTGTCCTTACTTGGTACTATACGTGTACCGAGGTTGGTGAAATTCGGTTCATGCGTTCAAAAATTGAATTGAGAGGGGTTGGGGGGAGACACTTCGCACAGAAACATACACATGCAGGAAAGTGATCTCGTGAACCTTTCTTTACTTTGGAAAGATGATATTTACAGGGTCGTAGTTCATATTTGGATATTAAAGTAAAGAAATAAGAACTGTATTTCAACTCGCGTGTAAAGGCCGTGACCTATAATTTAAGTGGCCCTGGAAGATAAGTTCATTAAAATTAACTGAAGTATGTTCTCCAACTTGGGATTATGAAATTGCGCTGTTATCGCGGAAGAGGGTCAAAATTGCTAGTAGATTGTAGAAACCTTGGTATAAGCTGTTCACGGTAAAATGAGCACTCTTGAAAGCCCTGCTTAAGATCTACTTGTACACACGTTATGCATACATTCACCTTATGTAAAATTAAAATTGCAATGGGTCTCATCACTTTAGTCATCCGTCTTGTTCAGGTGGAACTGTGCAATTATTAGAAAAGGAAATTTTTTACAACTCTGGTCACTTTTTACAATCTATTGAATTTAAAAAAAAAAAATACAGAAAGCGAAATAAATAATTTAAGTTATCACAAGTGGTGACCTAAAACTTTTTATTTAACGTTAAGAATTTGAACTAATTTCCATCCATCATTGCCAACATTAGTGGACGCGTGTCATTCCGTGCGCCCGTTAAAATATATTCAGGCAGGGGCAGTTACTTTTTTGTAAGGTTGATTTAAAAAGTGCTCAGTTTATCGTGAACAGCCTTTACCCACAAATGTGCATTTGTTCTAGTGAGTGAATACTGTGTAAAATTATGTCAGAAATATTTGTTACAAAATCCAGCGTTTCTTATCCAACTGGTTAAATATCTGCTGCCGCAGCAGTGGGTATAATTTCAAAACGAAACAAAAATGCAGTGAAATTAATATTTAAAAAAGCCTATTTTGGGTTACCTCCAAAATGTGTAAAGATTTATTGTCCGATGAGAAAAGGGAGATAGCAAAGCGAAAAAGACCAAGCATTCCTGTACAACGTTTTAATCCAATTATGAGTAAACCTCAAACTAAGGACACCGAAATTTTTGCAATGAACGAAGGGTTGCGTCACAATAATTTTTAAAATTCAAAATCGGCTGGCGGAATCGCTTAAAAATACAAAACTTGCCATGGATTTACGATCATAAAGTCACAGTTAGTAGATTACATTACTCTTAACTAACATTTAAGATTTGGAACTTAGACGTATGAATTCAATAAGTGCGCGAGAATCTTCTTTCCGGCCTGATTCTCCATTTATTCCTGTTTGTATTCCCAGAGGTGGAAAATTTGCTTCGCTGCTAAAGACGAAACTTTTTCCTGTGAAGAGCTCGACAACTTGAAGTTTCGAAAAGAGCTCGCAACGAGAAGCAGAAAATTGTTCCTTTGCCCTGGGCTTGTTGCATGTTTAGTTAATTAGCGTTTGTAACTTACGATTTGGAACTGGTTCACATAATTCTGAGTACCATTGATTCGGTGCTTTTAATTGTCGCGCAGTTTGTTTCGCTGCTTTTCGTTCGCGGGATTACGCGGTTGAGATGAAATTACCTGTTTCTCATCGCGCCCAGTCGTTCTCGGAGGACTGTTCTTTAAGGATCGGTAACGAGGAATTTCCGGTATATGTACCATAATTCTCTTTCCAAAGAATAACAAAACATTAATTATTACAGCGCGTTTACAAGTCACAAATTACTTCAAATCTAGTCGTCAAATTTTATCTACCGTTATCAGAAAGGTGTGAAACGGCAAGAAAAAACTACTGATATAAATTGATGCTGCACTTATTACGTTATAATTGCTTGACAAAAGTTTTAACATTTGTGTTTTGCTCTACGACGTAATGTACAGTATCTACCAAAAAGTAATTGGGCACCCGTGAAGATAGGTAGTTCAGTACGTCAGTTGACTTGTGTTTCACGGCCTTCGGCGTAGGACCGCTGGTGTTTGTCCGTGGTAGTATGAACACAGAGGTCTATTGTAACATTCTGGATAATGAAATGCTCCCAACATTGTGGCGTTTTTACGGAATGGACCCGTGTTACTTCCAAGGTTGACAATGTCAGGTGCCATGTTTCAAGGGCTACTATGCAGTGGTACGCCGACAACAATGTTCGCCGATTGGACTGGCCCGCCCTGAGCCCCGACCTCAACCCTATAGAACATATTTGGGAAGAATTAGATCGCCGGGTGAGGGCTCGTCAGGCGCGGCCAAAGTCCATTGCTCAACTCATGGAATGGTTGCAAAAGGAATGGAGACGAATCCCCGTGGATGTCCTGCAAACACTCGTAGAGAGCGTGCCAGACAGGGTGGCTGCTGTTATAGCCACAAGAGGTGGCCCTACGAGATCCTAACGGGGTGACAACCGCCGAGGAAACATTGTGGACAGGTACCCAATTACTTATTGGTAGATAGTGTATATTGCAAAGAAGCTACTCTTGTATAGGCTGATCGCGGTAAAGTGAGCACTTTTTAAATCAACCTTTGAAAAATGTCACTACCCCTCACTTGCGTATGTTTTTAATGGGCACACATAGTGACATGCGCCCAGTATAGTTGGTAACGCCGGAAGGAAAATAGTTCCATGTTCTCACGTTTAATTCAAAGTGTTAGGTAAACATTTGTGGGTACTGAATCATTATTTAGAGTTCTTTTTTCAATGCCCATTGGCACAAGTGTTAGCAAATTTGTAAAAGATTTGCTTTCCTAATAACCTCACAGTTTCACCTGACCGACGCATCAATAAAGTGACCAGGTCCAAGGCAATGTTAATTTTATACATGGTGAAAGAATACGCAGTCTGCATACAAGTAGATCTTAAGCAGGGCTTTCGAAAGTGCTCAGTTTACAGTGAATAACCTTCGGAATTAAAATGAATGTCTCTAAACAACTCAAATAAGCTAGAGACCAGCAATTCAACATGACGTTTGAGACAGATGTAGTGCAAGATTCAATTTTATTAATGTTGTTTGAGTTTGCATGGGTTTTTTTTCTCCATACAAAATGTGGTACGGAAAGACCGTGAAATAAATTTCACAGAAGAAATGACGTGAACAATTTCAAGACATATTTTTAATCACATTTAGAAACAAGTTTGGTTTATTATTATTGTTTAAGATAATAAAGTTTGTGCACATTTTTAATCGGTAGGTAGGGGCGGCTGTTTTTCGCGAAAAGATTACAGGACAAGTTGTGTTTGCAGAACACTTTAGTTCAGAACTACTTTCGTAATTGGATCGTGCAAATTGTTATGCGTCTTATCTGTCTACCCACGAATCACGGACTGTCAGTATCGAAGAAACTTAATTCTGATTGGCTTACTCTCTTCACAGAAAGACAAACGTCCAAGAGCAAGACGAAGGTTGCAAGTGTGCACACTGGATACTGAAGTCTAGTCTCCGCATAAATCTTTTTCGCGAAAAACCGGTGGCGCTAGCGATAGGCTACTGAATTTTCTTGAATTAATTATGTTAATCATAATTAACACAATTACGTTCAACATCCCTCACTTCGTTTGTTCATTAAAAAAAATTTATGTTTTATATCCGTGACATTCAACAAAAATTGTGGCATCGAAATAATTACTTTGAGGAAGTGAAATTACGCTTAGTGTCTACGTTTTGAAGAGTTTTTGAGAGTAAAATATAAAATAATATTCTAAAACGTCTAACGATCCTAAATTCTATTGAATCGTGCTTTTCGGAGTAGGGTGTTTGACATCACTCAGAGATTCTCGCGACCATTCAGTTCCTGCGCATATCTTTTACCGGGCTGATTGCGGTCCCCAATCGCTGCTATAATCCATTCACGGTTACTTCACACGTGTATACAACCAAAGCTTAACTAATACTAGAAAATAACACCAAAGGACAACTCACTGGATTCGTGCGCACTCAGTTGTAATGATATTTTCCTGAGAACTACTTCTTACTAGGCGTTACCAAAAAAAAAAAAAAAAACACATTTTCTCACTGTTTTTATTCATATGTATTTAAATTAAATATTATAGTTTATAAATAAAATATTGGTAAAATTTTAATTTAACGAAAAATAATATTCTTTTATGTTAACAGAAGTACAAAACGATCGTGATACATGGGATATTTAGGAAATAACTAAACATGTCATGCACGGGGTGATTTTTCAAAGGTTTGATCCAAAAAGTATGAAGAAACCGCGAATAGACTATATAGTCTATCTTTCACATGTTGGAAATATGGTGAGATTTACCTGTGGCCAGAGGGTTATGTATGAATGTTCAGCTGTCCACTTCCGCGATGTTTATTCGATTATTCGCTTAGAAATATTTTCTTTTGCCATGTCATGCTTCCAGGGATGACGGTCGTATACGGACCCCAATTTAACGGGTCTGCCTACCAATCCGGCAGCCGCGAACTTCAAATGGGGAATCAATGTCAAACGAAATTCCTTCTCATGGCGCCAATTCTTAAAGATAGCTATTTCAAACAAAAAGTATTCTTATGCAATTTCTTAAGGAATGATGCTACGTTAGAATATTTTGCAAAGTTTTTGTTTAATATTTTTTTTATAAAATGTAAATAGTATTAAGATTTAAATATAGCAAAAAAAAAAAAAAAAAAAGACGTAAATATATATACTTTTTTTTTTATGCAGCAATATTTTCTGAGAAAATCGTGTCGTGTTTTATAAAATAGTTATCTTTGAAACTGACGTAATGAGAAGGAATTTCTTTTAACATTGATTCCCCATTTGAAGTTCACGACTGCCGACTTGGTGGTGGCAGGCTCGTTAAGGTCATATTTCGAATTTTTTTTTAAATTTTGTTATCTGAGAGAGGTTTCGAAATATGCCCCCTTAATGCAGTTGTTAGTTGTCAAATCATTATAGTTTTCAAAATATAACACTCAAATTACGACACAAGAGTGCTATAGGCAGGTTCAAAGTGTTGAATTAGAGTCTGAAGCGCGGCATACTGCATTTGTGTTACAAGTTACGAAAGGGACAAAAACAACTTTTCTTCTACAGTTTATGGTTTAAACTATTTATTAAATAAATGTTAACAGTTTCGCTTGAATGAACAAAAATATATTTACGGCAAGCCTGACTCCTATTTTCAACAAAATTCAGAGCGCCAATACTAGCTCGCCTGTTCATAAATCGCACTCATACTGAATCAGTATGTTCTGCACACCATACAGACTGCATTGAATGCAATTTATTTTTAAAAATATCTAGGAGCAAAGCCTAGTATGCTGCAGTATTCGGGTAATGAAGATTTTTGAGTGTTATATTTTGAAAATTATAATGATTTGACAACTAATAACTGCATTTAGGGATAACTTTTCGAAAGCTACTTCAGATAACCAAATTTAAAAGAAATGAGAAATATGACCTTAAGTAGTACTATCACCTTTTTTAGTCAAGGTCATTAAATCACCTGAGGAAGGGATGCCACAGGGGGGTAGTGCTCAGACTACCCGCCTTTCTCAACGGAGAACCGGGTTTCGACTTCCCATCGGGATCAGCCAGATTTTCACACGTGGGAACGTGGCGGACGTTGCCATTGGCCGATGGGTTTTATCAGGTTACTGCCGTTCGCCCCGCCCTCACATTCCACTGCTGTTTCATCTTCACCTAGTTCCACTTTCACCGGCGTTTAAGTTTGAAGTAAAGCAACTGCCTATGGAGCACTGCACCCAACTATACAACGTGAAGAACTCATAACAAAGTAGTTGAGACACCATGAAAATTGTTTGAAAAGCGCGCTTTATGCTTTATATAAAAGAATACTGTATATATTTTGCAACATTATAAAATATATTACTAAAATATATACTTTTTATAGTAAAAAAAATAATTGATTGATAGAGTCCGCATTTTTACCCAAATTTGAGCGCATTTCCAATCTGGATACTTCAGAGAGAAGAATTTATAATAAATTCTTCCTCAAGAAAGATCATCATAATATTTACTATGCTTGCACGCAAGAACATTGTAATAACAATGTATCAAGTCAATCTTATAATTAACTTTATTAATGTCAGTTACAGCCATAAATGTTTGCGACAACTGGACGCACATAAAACCAAATACTAAAATGAATTCCTACATTATTATTACAATTTCCTTACATGCAACCATAGCAAATATTATAATGATCGTTTTTAAGACGATTTTATTGTAAATTCTACATTCTGAAGTATCCAGAATGGAAAGGCACTTAAATGTGGTTAAAGATGCGGACTCTATCAACTGATAAATTTTTTACATTAAAAAAATACTATATATATATATATATATATATATATATATATATATATATATATATATATATATATATATATATATATATAGCAACATTATCAAGTATTTTACTAATATGTATTTTTTTAATGTAAAAAATTAATCAATTGATAGAGTCCGCATTTTTAACCACATTTAAGTGCCTTATATATATATATACACACACACACATATATAAACTCACACAGACTTACTCTTCTTTCATTTTTAGTATAAAGCACACTTTTCAGACAATTTTTATGGTGTCTGTACTAATTTTTTATGAGTTCTTCACATTGTACAGTTAGGTACATTGTTCCATAATAGGCAGCTGCTTTACTTCAACCTTAAGGCCGCCCCCTTAAGAAGGACCAAAACTAACTAAACTGGCAACTCAACTCGCTAAAGCGCCTACGGGTATGTTTTCCAATCCCGAATTTGTGATGCCACTTTTACAAGGTGTAAGAAATGTCGGATTGTAACACCGGGTATGCTTAGAGACGTGAAAATTGAGAAGGTAATATGGACCTACGGGTAATTTGTTATTACGGCCAAACGTTTGGTCGCAGCGTGCCCCATGAATCTAGCGAATGGTCGTATGTGGATCACCGCTATTACTAATCAAATAAGCTGTTCAACTCCAACTCTTAGGGCACGTGCGAGAACACGTTGTGTTATGTTTGCGTGAACGCGCCTTCAATTACGTCGACGCCTGAGCCCGCCCTATCAATTAAGTACAATCCAGGGAGGCCAAACGCGAGAACCCCTCTACCAACCAGGAAGCAGGGAGACGCGAATATAGGCTATTCACGGTAATGTGAGCATTTTTTAATGCCCTTCCAATTGGCACTAACCACTAACAAATATATATATATATATATTCTTTTTTATGGCAGCTTCGAACGCTAACTTTTGGGAGTGGTGGACTGTACACACTGTGTGAATTGGCCACACGGTAATGTTTATAGTAAAAAATTGCGGGGAGATAGAAATTTTACAAAAGGAAAAATCTAGCAGGGTCTTTACAAAGTGCTCACTTTACCGTGAATAGATTATATCGGGCGTTACTGAGTGGCACGCGGCGTCTTTTCTCCGTAGTGACGCCGGCCAGAATGGAGGACCGCAGGAGCTCGCTGTGCTGTTCGCCGTAACCCCGCACGCTGTTAAAAATTTCCGTATACTTACGGAATGTTTTACGAAAATGTACGGTGTATATACGGAAAGGCAATCCGTAATGACGAAAAACGGAGTTAAGTCCGTAAATACAAAATACGGAAAGTCTCTGTATTCCCTTTGGCTTCGAGTTCCGGGGACGAACAATGCCGATTCTACACGAAGCTTTCTTCGCCACTGTAACAAGAAAATTATCGTTTCTGCGGCAGTTAAGGTTATCCACGCAACTATAACCTATCCTTTCAAACATTAAAAAATAGCATCAGGCGTCTGTAACATTTGGCGACACAAAAAGTAGACTAAATTTAATAGAAACTGAATTTTCGCTTTTGTCTTTTGAATACAAATATAAAAGTTTTACCACAATTTTTCTCAAATGAGAATTGTAGGTAAGGTTAGATTCGTGGACCGGTAATTGTGTTCAAACTTCACTTAAGTACAAAATAATTTAACTTTTTTAATGTCATTTTTTTATAAACGGTAGAACACCCACATAACGAAAATCAAAAACATTTTTACTATCTCTTTTTATTTTAAATGGAAAGTACACAAAATTAACTTGGAATTTAAAGGAGAGATTATATGAAATTTACGGAAAGTCCGTTTCTGAAAAATCCATGTGTCCGTAATTTTACGGAGAGTTTACGGACACTTATGGATAAATTTTTTCCAGCACTTTAACTTAAAATGAAGGATTTTTTTTTTACAGTGCATCAGTTCAACATCCTCGGGACCCAACACAAGGTGGGACAAGCCCCGTAACTTTCAGGCTCTCATTAGGCCATCATAAATATATACAAAGTGCTCCGCAGATAATATATAGCTTCTTGTAAATTGTAATGTCTGTTAACCAATAATAACCCGGCGTTATTCCACATAGTCTTCCGTCAATCTACCCATTAGCTCTACCTCGGGCTACGGCCCTATCATGTATCTCAACCATAAAACCCCCCCGAGACCTTAATTACAAGTACGGCCATAAGGCATACTTTGTAACAACGCGTGGAGGTTGCGGCGATTAAGTTAACTTGGAACCTCTGACGTACATCCCACCCGTCTAACAAAGTGATGTGGACCTCCATCGTGGACCGATAGTTTGGCTCTTAAGAGTCTTCGTATATGTAAAACGGTTTCGCCGCCGATAAAGGGCGACTACACAGCTGTAGTTTTGTAAACATTTGTATATGTTCTGTATAAAAATGACTGTATAATACTGATTCACAACCTGTTGTAAATACCACATACGTAAACCAAACCTGCAAGAGAGAGTGAGATGTGTCTGTTTGCCTATGCTTTAACAACGAAATGCTGAAACAAGCTACAGATCTTGTCGGAAGAGGAGATCGAGCAACAAAATACGTTACATTTAAAAATACTTCTCCACGTGATGTCATTTTGAAACGACTTCAGAAACGCCTTACAAAAAAATTTGAGTGATTATAGAAACCACACTCAAAATTTATACATATTTTCGGTGAAGCTAATTTTAGTAGCTAAATACGAAATATATTTTTATATCTCTCCCCATATCTTAATTTAAAAAAAACACCGCTAAAAACCTTCGTTCTTTATAAACCGCGTCACAGAAAAAAAAGGTTATAGCTCTTATACTGTAATGTAGATGAGAAAATAGGATTTCAGTATTAAGCAGGCTTCAAAAAGTTTTTTTTTTTTTTTCCTTCTGGACCTCTTAAGGATTCGTGAATTGTGTGCGTGTTTCATTTTACGGGAAATTGGGAGAAATCCAATTTCCATTTCGCATATAATTTCTTTCGTCGTTTTTTTTTTCTAGGAAGTTTCAGGAAGGTGGCGCAAGCGACGAAGGGAATAAAAGTGCTGATGGGGAAGTATAACAATACCGCTTATTACCTGATTTTCCATAATCTGCTGGAGCGAATAACCATGAGAATTATTCGCCTATTCCGTTCTGCCTCATTTATAAGATTTTGCTGTCTTATAGTTCTCTTCCGTTTTATTTTATTGGGTGAAGCCCGCTTACTCGGGGAATCAGATGAAAAAAGTGGCTAACTCCTTCTGTCTGAGAAACCTCCGTGTGATGAAAACCATGCTTTAATTCTATAGGCTATTCGCGGTAAAATGAGCACTTTTGAAAGCCCTGCTTAAGAGCTGTTTACAAACACGTTGTGCATTCTTCCGCCTTATGTAAAATCAACATTGCGATGGGCCTCATCGCTTTGTTCATGCGTCGGTCAAGTGAAACTAAAATAATTTGAAAGTAAATATTTTACAGATCGGCTCATTTTTACGCTCCGGTGCATTTAAAAAAAAAAAAAATTCGGGAAGCGAAAGAAATAATGTAAGTTGTCACGAATGGTTACGTAACACTTTTTATTCGACATTAAATATGGAATTACTTTTCCTCCATCGTTACCAACTTTACTAGGCGCATGCCACTCAGTGCGCCAGTTAAAATATTATGCAGGTAGGAGCAGTGACTTTTTTCTGAGGTTGATTTCAAAAATGCTCGCTTTATCGTGAACAGCCTTTAATATACCCCCACAATATGAATATGTCTCACACGTACACAAAATTCGTTAAGGTTTCTGGTTGGAAGGCAGCTTACTAACTATATAGACCGTCAATCGGCAAGTAAAGCTTACGTAATACAAATTAATTTTATTTTAAATGTGGAAATATTTTTGACGGTGTCCGTTTTCAAAACGCATTTACGCCATAAAATAGTGAAGTAAATTATAGTATTATACTTACGAAAATTATCTGATGATATTCGGAAATTCTGTTCGTAACAACGGGAAAATCCGCACTGCTCTCTGTAGTAACAAATTACGGAACTTCTCTGTCGTCGATGCAGTTTCGTGTAACATGAATAACAGTGCTGAATCTATGGGAAATGTTCTTCCGAGCTTTGATCTACAAAAGACAATGAACCCTGCGCAAGTGAGGATATTTACGGTGCGTACACCGACGAACGCGAATATCGTCATACAAACCACTTCATTAAACGGCAACAGTTCACACACTTCAGTAATAAGAATAGTTCAAAATATCCGTCCGCCACTTTCTTAAAATAACGATTTTTTTTTTTTTTTTAGAGTGTTTGCAAATTTGAATACGATACGTGAATGGATAAGTTCTTTGGCAAGTGTAATCACTGCTCAAATTAGGTTTTCTTTTCTTTAACAGCCAAACAGATTGTATCTCATTTTTTCTAAACACAATGAACAATTCAAGTTAGGGTAGCGTTTTTCTGTGATTTCTCTGCAGAAACCCCAACAAAGTGAAAACGACAACAAAATTACGGAAAATTTCCGCAAATTCACAGAGAGTTACGTATAATTCGCGGATTGCCTGTTGATGAAAATCGAATTGTTTTTGATTTTCTGAATAATTCTGAATAACTTTTACAAGCTCTCCGTCGTGACTTCGTGTAACTTTATTCCTAAAAGAGTACGAAACTTTACCCACACATATACACAAGAAAAAATTGCATATATATAGTCATTCTAGTTGAATGAAGAACACAGGAGCGAACAGAATAAATTCATTTAATTTATCACTACAAAAAAAAATTAATAAAATATCGAAAAAAACGTGTTGCCGACGAAGCTAACGCACAGCCTTTCAGTGACTTGCGCGAAGAGACAATACACTTTCTGGCCGCAATGTTTGCGTCATCTATTGCGCTCCTATGCTTATGAGTTTCAAATATTTAGAAAACCAGGCAGTCTGAACATTGCGTATTTCATACTCGGAAATCAGTTTCTGCTCAGAAACTTAAAATACGCATTATTTGTTTTCGAACAACTTCCATTTTTCACCAAGAAGGAGATTCTGAAATACACGTAAACTGGTGATTCACTTTCTGTGAGTTATAGACTCAAAATGCGGACAACATAAACGTCTATACGTTAGTGAAAATGCGTTTGTTTTTAACACAGCATTTAAGATAATTTTTACTGCGTAGTATTTACTGACTATCACTATCAGGTGTAGTCAATTCATCCAATGAATGGATTAAAGTGGCCCATTAAAAACTGAAGACTGGGTAGTAATTGCAGTTAATTAAATTGCTTTCCGTACCAAGTATACGGAAATTGTGGAAATTCTTTTAAGAATTATTAGCAAGATGGTTTCGAAAACGAATAAATGTATAAACAGAGACTATGTTTTAAATGTAAAACTAATAATCCTGCTGAGTAGTGACCAATATTGCTTGAATTAATTTTATATATTACTCCATCGACCAGCATGGTGTAGTTATAAAAAAGGTATTTTGATAAAAACACGCGACATTTAAGCTAATTTTTGTATTTATTTTTATTACTACAATATAAAAAAGTTCTAATAAAAAACAGTATTATTTAAAGAGAACCGTGAAGGTGTTAAACCATTTAAATTTTGCACCGTTAAGTAAATGTCTTTTTCAGACAAGATTCATAAAAACCACAAACCAAATATACAATTTTAATAACAAAAATAAATGGGAAGCAGGAAATATGTCACCGGCGTCTCCGTGGATAAATAAAAACGAGAGACGCGTTCTTCTTTAAGTGGAATATCTGTGCTTATTCTGAAAATTCAATTAAGCCGGTCGGGGAAACGGTTGGGTTTGTAACTCTTCCCCAACTGGTTCGGCAACTTTATTTCGCGGGCCGTTAAGTTGTCGACCCTGCGTGGCTGCTGACTTACCGACTCCTCCCTCACGAAACTAACTTTAATTAAGATGTCCACGCTCTTCATTAGCAACACTGAGCCCGAGGAAAAAAAAAAGTTGCCCGACCCTAGAAAATTTATGTAGAAACAGTTAAATTCCTGAGGAAGAGAGGGTCTAAGGGTTAACACTGCGGCGAGAACGAAATGTGGCCACGAGTGAATTAAGGCCTGAGTGCATGTGCCGAGACAAAATTATTTGTACATTTGTAGTTATCTTACATGGCTTTGTTTAAGTATTATAAAAAAATGTCGAATAACATTATTACTCATAAAAATTATTCATATTTATATTGTAATGCCCCTTTAAAATTATCGTTGCATTTGCGATAATTTCAGTAATGTTAGCCAACGTAGATTTAAATAAATTGACCCTTTTTTAGATAAAATTTTTTTTTTAATCTCTGAAAATCTGACAACAAACAGCATTACATAAAAAAAATCGCCATCGCTATAACCAAAATTCTGCGCACTCTTAAACCAACAAAGAGGTGACTGGACACAATAATAGGCATGAGCTTGAAATCTCGTATTTTTTGTAAATTAATTTCTTTGCATATATATATTTAATATAAAAATTCTGCATTTAGATGTAATGTACTATTTCCAGCAAACATAATTATAATGCATTATAATTCGATGCTATTAAATGGAATGCAATTTGCAAATGAGAAATATTAGGAAATTGTTACACTACTAGTAACATTACAACAATAAATTCAGAGACAGGAAAAAATTTCAGATAACTATTTAATACTTACAAATTTTCAACCAATGGTAAAGGAATAAATTTCCCTTGCTCTATTTCAAACTGCGAATATATTCTTGATACTTAAGTACAAATTTTCCAAAACACTCTCTTATAGGGATGCAAAAATTTATGTAAGATAAATATACTATGTACAAATAATCACAAAATGTTTGTAAACAATCGGACAAGGTTTTGTAAATATACGTGAACGAGTAACGTACAGATCTGTGACAGATAACAGCAGGCTTTTTAAACGTTATTTAATGCCGAACTAACACGCTATATTTGTAACGACCGCAGATCTATTATTATAATATATGCCAGCGTTTACTCATAGTCATAACCGTGCACTCCCGGTGCATGTAGCAGTAATCGATTCCTTCCATCGATCGTGAGATTACTGATTGTATTGTGAACATTCGCAAGAAAGCGGCGTAACACGCATACGATTGCCATGTATGATCAGCTACGGAAGTACATTTCAGTGGCTGATGTGTGTACAGGCTGCTAGCAGTTAATTTAATACACTTGGAAGCCCTGCTAAAGATAAAATTCGCTGTAATTTTTTTTTATCTTTCCGCAATATTAAAATTTAGGCTGTCTCAGAATAGTCGTTATAAGTATAAGTACATGCATACGAGTTGTTATTATTCAGTAAAGGCGGACAAGTTTAGCGAACTGCAGCGACGCGCCGGTATCCAGGCCAGGCGGAGAATACAAAACACATTACAGAAATAATAATTTATTAAACATATCAGCGAAGCGCCAGCGGAGCTCCCCTCCTGGTGACACGATATTTGGGACAATTACGCCAACAGAAACTATATAATACTCGGCAACACTTCGTACGGAGTCTGTCTACGTGAACCCACGCGGAGATGAAGCCATCAAGATGCAGCTAAGCGTGTCGCTCGTCGCCTTCCGAATCAACACTCAGCCTCCGGCGACTGTATCATTCAGGTTAGTCATGTGTTGTAATTGGTTAGGACCCCCCTCGCCAATAACAAATATTTAATGTATAATCATAATGGTTCAATGAAATACCTGCCCTGTCTTCATAATTCACTTCAGTTCTTCCCTCGTAATAGTACAAAACTTCCGTGGTCCTTATAGTCTAGTATAAAATATAAATACCATGACGGTGTGCACAATTAACCTTAAGTGTGCTTGTCCAAACTATCTAAATGGGTGATTTGGGATTCATACTAAAAATTCGGAGGTTAAAAATGTTTTGGAAACGTTATTGATTTCTTCAACGCATTTTATATAACTGTTTTGTAAGACAACACTTCACAAATATTCAAGCTCATCCCACTCACTGGGCTGTTGCATGCGTTTCAAAACACAGGCTTCCCATATAACTTTTATGACCGCAGTAGTAATAGTTATAGTTCTTGTAGCAGAGGCCGGGCATGTGTCGTGGGAGAACTGTTTTAAAAATGTCCGCTAAATATTTGAGAAGATTTCATCTTTCTCCGAAATGGAACACCAGGAATGTCATGTTCTGCACATTTCCCAAAGACGATATTTTATAAGAAAGAAAACAAGATTAACGTCAATACAGGTAAACATGATGTTGCGATCTTATTTAAAACGGCTGCTATAATGTTCACGATTTACAGGAGATTTCGTTTGAGATTCTGAATTTACAGCATATGTCATTTAAGATTCGCAATTTACAGCAGATGTCATTTGAGATTCGCAATTTATAAAGATAAAAGTAACGCATTTACGACACTTAAAAAAAAATGTAGACGCCATTTGCAAATACACATAAACTATCACATTATGTTTAATATACTAATGTTGATTACGTAAGGTTATTAGAAGAAGTGTATAATATACAACAAAGATCGTTGAGATTATTTACATGCCAAATTTTTCTAAAATTACATGAAATTGCAGAGAAATTTTATTGGTGTGAAACATTTTATCCACGTAGTAAATAGTTTTATAGATACACTTTTAAGTAACCGAGGTATTATTTATACTTATTTCTTCTTTATTGATTTTCTTCCTGTAGCTCCAATATTTTCCGAACATAAATGCACATTCTCATAACACTGAATATGTTCATTACATAATTTAAAAAACGAAAAGTTATTTCGTCCTCATCTGGAACATTTTCTATTTGTTTTATAACAGCTGTGCACTGTTTTATCAGTCTTCATGGAAAATTCTTTAACGTGAAAGATAATGTCTTAACATATTTAAGGAACATAATAGATTGCGAAACAAACATTTTTCTAGTGGAAGTAACCGAGTGCTTTAAACTTGAATCGGGTGCTTGAATGAACATAGACTAAACGGCCAAGATGAAGTAAAAACAGTTAAAACAGATAATGAAACAAAACAACGTGATGTAAAAATATAAATTTTAATCCTTTCATACGAGATTATTGTACCTTCATACATAAATATGTCCTCGACATTTAAATTTTGTCTTTTCTTCTCGAGTTTAAAAATTCCTTAACGTGGCGGTATGTTCGAACGCACTTATTTTTGTAGTTTAATCGGTGTAACTTGATGAAAGAAATTTTCTTATTAAATTATATTTTTCTTAAACATTAAATTAAAATATTTTTCTCCGTGGTTTATGTTTCTTCTAATAATTCACACCTATATTGTTGGGTATTGACATGTTTAATTTATGTGTGGGAATTAATTTCTACAATTAAGTACTCGTTATAAAAAAGTATTCATTACTAATTTGAAACAGCTAGTACCCCAATTAATGTATAATAAGTAATTTAATATGCAGCATAACTGCTTCAAGCATGCAAGTGCAAACAGAAAGAGCGAATGAACACACTAGAGCCACTTTTAGTTCAAGCGTGTGTTCTGTTGTGACGCCATGCACCAGACAGGCGAAAACACATTGTATAACCCGAAGTACAGAGTAATACGAAGGGCCGAATAATGCGCGACCTGACACCTGCGTGATCATTCCAATGTTCAAGAGCCAACGAAATCTCCACAAGTCTCTGCATTCGTCATTTTCGGCACGGGGAGCCGGTTAATTCGACTCCAAACGAAGCAGGAAAAGCAAAGTGCTTGTCCGTCTCACGTTCATGACTCGGTTGAATTAATCGTCGGGCCAGGTCGCCGGCTTCGCGGCCTTTGTACCCACGACACGAGTTATTTATGAAGGGCAATACTGACCTAGAGCCCCGTGATTCCAACGTTCGGAAGACAATGAAACGAGATTGTGCGAGGGCTAGACAAAGGACCGCACCGGCGGGGTAATGTATGTAGGTGCCACACGACCAACGCCCTAGAGCGCAAATTAGCCCAACGCGGGCAGTGCGGCTAGGCGCACACATCTGAACCACACATCCGGGGGCCCGGGCCATTGTAGCGAAGGAATAAGACCCCCCCGTACCTGTCCCCCCCTTCAACCTGTGCAACGCACTGGGGGAATCAATACGAAGCGAACCCCCCCGGTCTGTTCCGACTCCGTCGAGATGTGTTTGGTTGATCCAGTCGGTCTGCGGAGGGATGGAGGGACGGAGCATTGTGTTTGTTAGCTTTGATGAAAGCTGCCCCGCGAGCAATTGTCAGTGGTTGTGGGGGGGGGGGGATGGGATTACTGGGCTTCTCTACAGCCCTCAGATACGCCCTGGTGGATCTCCATAGAATCTGTGAATTTAGCGGCGCTGTGCGGGACACCGCAGATTCCCTCGACTAGTAGAAGCTGTCGAATAAATCTATGTTCGTTCTTTACGAGTTCTCTTGTTGTTTAAGGAGCGGATGAGATACAAATGAACCGCTATAATGGTCAATGGAAGTTTGCAAGTTTTTGGAAGCCAGTGCAGGAAACCGAAGAAGTGTAAAGATAGATAGTGTTTATACCAAACTGTAAGAACAAATATTTCACTCCAGTGATACATTTCCGTGTCTTAAGTTAGTACATTTTATTGCAACGTATTATGTTTTCGCAAAGAACTGCTTCAACAAAAAAAAAAAAAAAAAAAAACTCGCATAATTGACAAGCATTGCCTTTTCCTGAGTTTACGTTATCGGGCAGTTAAAATTTGTAGACTTAAGCTGCAAGTTTTCCATAATATAATGTCCAACATTCTTTGTAGACATGTCATTACCTGTCACTTGATTTGTATTTCAGGTGATGACCCAAAATCCGAGCTTTTGGGTATACAATCGTGTAAAAACTCGTAACCGATATTTTCATTCACGAAACGGAAACACATTCCACGCTACTATGGAATGCTGATTTCAGTGTCTCAATCATTATTTCGGGACTCTCCAACAAAGCCAAATCTGGTTTTTATTGATTTTCAGACTTCCGCGGCTCAAAAGATACCGAGATACTTGCAAAAATAAGTCTATTACTGCATTGGACTTAGCTGCATATTTTCCTGCTGATAGGATCACGCTCGAAGTTTCATAGTTGCACACGTAAATGGTAACTCTGCGTTCACAATAAATTAAGCACTTTTGAAATCAACCTTAGGAAAATGTCACTGCTCCTACCTGCATATATTTTAACAGGTGCACTAAGTGGCATGCTCCCAGTAAAGTTGGTAACGATGGAGGGAAAGTTGTTCTATTTTAACGTCGAATAAAAAGGGTTAGGTAATCATTTGTGACAAGTTAAATTATTTCTTTTTCGTCCAGTTTTTTTTTTAAACCATCAAAGTGTAAAAATGAGACGATTTGTAAAATATTTACTTTTCTAATAAACCCACAGTTTCACATGGCGGGAGCATGAATAAAGTGATGAGGCCCATGGCAATGCTAATGTCAAGTAAGGCGCAAGTTTACACAACAGCGTACAATTAGATCTTAAGCAGGGCTTTCAAAAGTGCTCACTTTAGCGTGAATAGCCTATAGAAGTTCTTGCCACCGTTATCCTTACAGCTTTATCGATTTATGCAACAGACATCCCACTAGGAGTAGGTGCCTTGTTTACTGCTGTGAAAATATATTCGAGAGGAACCATTAGTAACGTGGTAACGTTTAAAAGTATAAATGAATCAGACGTGAAGAAGTAGATATATGTTCATCGACAACTCGCGCCTTCTGGAAAGGACAGGAAAACTGAAAAAGTAGTCTGCTTAGACTCCCTCCGGTTAAACGTGAATAACTTACTTTCTGCATCTGTAAGGATATTGTAAAAAGAACTGCCTTGCTTATTTCAGCACATGTTTCCATGCATATGCTTCCAAATACCCTGGTCAAACGGTTTGCTGCGTAAATTAGAGGACTCCGCATTAAGAGTAGTGTGTCGTGCTAATTTAGCTCACAATTTCTTCTGCTGACAGTTGTATAAAATTCGCTAGTAGGAAAGGTGCATTTATTAAACTTCATAATGAATATTTTTTATGGGCAAAATAAAATTTAAGTATTATTCTGTATGAGCAAAGGAGTGACGCTAATTGGAGATAAGCTGTCTAAATGCTCCGCTTAGCGTGAAAAAACTCCGAGAGTGAATTACGAAACCGGATAAACGACATAATGAAGACAGTGGAAGCAAAGCGGCTTTGCTGGCTGAAAATTAAAAATACGTTCTTAGAGCTCTTCGCGCTACCTTCAGGTCGAATGAGTTAGGACGTGTCTCCTGAACAGCAAAGTTTCGGGTTTGCAATTCTGGGTAAGCTGTGAAAGTGTCTACCATAGTTAGATGCCATGTTGGGTTATTTTAGTCCATGATCTGCGCCCCTCTCGCCAGAATAACCCCCATCGTATAAAATCTGAAGTATTAAAGCTTCGCTTCAATTCTAACGCAGAAATCTGTCTTTTTCGTGTCATTACTTCTATATTTCTGCAACTTTGCTGTGGCTGGTACCTGCGAGGGTCGCTCAGCGGCGCGCTGAGGCAAGGCGCAGAGCGACATCGGCCGGCAGAACCTTTGTTTGATATAACTCCTACAGGGGTACAGAGCGCGAGGTCAGGGGAGGAGTATAAAAGCTCAGAGCGATGGCGGCTCAGGGTGCCATCTTGCCTGCCGTTGCCGGAGTCTCTGCCCGAGGACAACGAGACGAGAGGACCGCAGCCCGTGGTCAGGCCTTCGACGCCCGCCGTCGAGAGAGCTGCTGCGAGTCTGCGACGGCGAAAGGGTAATCATCCAATCCCTGGTAGGGTGACTAAAGGCACACTAGGGCGCGGGACTTGCGACGGCTTCTAGCCCCCTCCGAGCATAGATTCGCCTTAATAACGTAACTCTACCTTAAGTTTGATTATGAGCATCAGCGCCCTTTGTGAGACGTGAACTGTCGAGACCGTTCGCTAATTGTAGCTGATTGGTTGTAGATTCCGATTATGCTTGAGACGCATACTTTAGGCGTGATTGTAAAATTAGCATTTAATAAAAGTAGTATTTTGTATCTGAGTGCTTTTCCATTGAGCTACCCATGTTCCCCCATGTTAATACGTGGCCTGCTCTCCCAGGAGAGATCACAGCAAACTGTTGATAATGTCAGACTTAAGATTTTACATATTATGGGTTGTTAAAAATTTTTGCACTGTAAAATCTTAGGAATATATCAATATTTTAAAGCTTATATTCAGGCTCTTTGTGGCAAAATTTTTTGTCGATAGTTCGAATTTAATGTCTTTACTGCAGAGCGAAGCATTTTTTTTAAATTTTACTTCAGGAAAACATAAACCGGGAGGAAACAAAAAAATCAAATATAGTAAAAGTTAATCTTTAGGACAAACTTTCCAGTTTAAATCCAACAGAGGACTATTTACGAAATAATGCTTGTCTGTATGTTCCGGAGCTCAAACTTGAAACATAAAATTGCGGAGACTAAATGCATGTACATAATGGGCCATAATTGTCTGCTGATATCTGTACTCATGTTATGAATTTAGCAACGACGGTCATTTGACCACGGAACTCTTCGTCTAAACCGTGAAAGCGCGTTCACGCGTTCAAGATTTGCTTATAAGTTTTCGAGGAAAAAAATCGAGAAACATATATTTGTGGCGTTGGCTTCTATGCTAAAGGAAAACGTACGTACTATTAATAATACAAAAAAATCTTCAAAATTAAAAATGAACAAACTATCGGGAAGAGTATTCATATTATTTCGTATCGATGCAATTTTAGTCACTTTAGCCATCAGCCATGTTCGATAGCAGTTGTGGCAGTGATAGTCTACTGCGTATAGCTTTTCCGCGGTTACTTCAACACTTTTTGAATCAAAACTTCCAAAAATCACCCCATTTATGACGTGTTTGGTTTCTTCCTAAATATGCCATTGTTCACGTGCCTTTTATACTTCTGTTAACATAAAAGTATCTTATTTCTTATTAAATTGAACATTAAGTTGTATTTTATTTATAAATTATAATATTTCATTTATTATTTATATGAATTAAGCCGGTATGGCCATAGGTATGCTGGTAATGCCTAGTAAGAATAAGTTTTTATGAAAAATATTATTTAAGTGAGTGCCCACGAATATGGTGCGTTTAACATTCGGTGTAATTTTCTATAGACTGTTCACGGCAAAGTGAGGACTTTTTGAAGCCCTCTCATTTGGAATAATAGTCAATAGATATATTTTATTGTATTCTTAGACGTTAGTCCGGTGAAATATATGCACTGCGTTTATTACTTACATGGCAATATTTATTTCAAAAAGTTGTGGGGGGATTAAAAATGGCCGAGGGGAAAAAGTAACTAGAGCCTCAGCTCACTTTACCGTGAACAGCCTATAGACTTGGTTAAGTTTATTTACATGAGTCGGAGAACTGGCCTGAAAGTATAACTTCAGCAGGGCTTCAGAAAAGTTTGAAGTAACCATGAACTGACAATATGCCACAACTGCATATTTTTAAAAGATAAATTAACTATGAATTTATGGGTGTTACCTTCGTAGCTGTCATTCACATACATAAAAAAATAAATAAAAATGGAAATTCAATAGAAAATTATGAGAAGGGTTTTCCTAGTATAAACTATTTGTACATAACTCTATTTGTGAACATATTCAGTCCCTATCCCAATGGACAACATTTTTCAACAAAGCAACGAGAATAACTTTTTAGTCTAACGGCGAGAAAAATTTTATCTCTTGCTTGATCATGGAAAGCAACCTGAAAAGAGATTGTCTGAAACGAAGGGGAGGGAATCTCAAGCTTACACGAAAAGAAATGAGAAATGCTAGTCACCTCCATCAATTAAATCTCCAACTTTTTTGCAGTCCTTTTACAAATGCCTCATTTTGCGGGGTTTCAAACTAATTAAGGAAAATGTCATTATTAATGTAGGAGTGTAATTACTTTTATACTGCCCTAATTAAAAGACATATTAAAAATAAGTTATATAAAATTGCATTTTTAAAATTAGAAATTTGTGTTACGCGTTTCTTGTTACGTTTCTAAATAATACATTTGCTTGTTTAGATGTATTTGCTTTTAATTTATGAACGTGTTATTTTACACGTACCGGAAATAGACTTCACTAACCCAGTTTAGTTGTCAAGCCAACTTCACGTGAGCTAGAATTAGGTCAACAGTATCATGCGGAAAAAAATTAATAATTAATAAAATATAATTTTACAACGTCTTATATGAAAATATTGTATTAACAATTTCACAGAATTGGATAGTTTTAAAACATTCTTATTGGGAAAGATTAAAATGAAAAATGTTATCACTTCCAATGTTAATTTGCTTTGCTTGTTATTAAATACACTACACGATGCCATATTCCCAATAGTTCTTAAATAAAAACGTTTTTTCGAGCTATTCTCATAACAGACATAATTTCTGCGTACAGAAGGTTCTGTTTTGTACATAATCAGGAAGAAGTGCGTTCAGCCATATTAGTCCCTGTGTGAATTAGGATCTCCGCTTGTTAACCATGTTAGTATGCGCGACCTCCAGTGTACTAACGTCGTAACAGAAAATAAACCTTCTCGTTGTAAACAGAAATATTAAATTGTCATTTGTCTCGAGCTTGTTTGTAAAAATGTTTCTGTGTGATTTTGGACAGTCTGTCGACATATTTATCACGTTTGCTAATCCCGTCACAAAGGGAATTACTTTTTCATGTCTGGTTTAGCGGGAAAGTATTGTATATTTCTCAGTTGTAAGTTTGTGATGTAAGCCGCCACGCGTGTAAGTAAAATTATATCCTATTGGGCTATATAGCAAGTCTAATAGCACGTAGCGGTATAAATGGCTATAGGCCGTTCACGATAAAATGAGCACTTTTGAAAGCCCTGCATAAGATCTACTTGTATGCACGTTGTGCATTCCTCCGCCTTATGTAAAATTATCACTGCCACGGGCCTCGGCACTTTATTCATGCGTCGGCCAAGTAAAACTGTAAAATTATTCGAAAAGCAAATATTTAAGAAATCTGCTTATTTTTACACTTCGATACATTAAAAAAAAAGAAAGTGAAAAAATTATTTAAGTTAGCGCAAATAGTTGCCCAGCACTGTTTATTCGACGTTAAAATATGGAACTATATTCCATCCTTCGTTACCAACTTTAATGGGCGAATGTCACTCAGTGCGCCCGTTAAAATATATACAGGTACGGCCAGTGACTTTTTTTCTAAGGTTGATTTCAAAAGTACTCACTTTATCATGAACTGGCTTTAAGTAAACAGAGTCTTGGATAATTGAAAGGTAACCAGTGGCCATGCAGTTATCAAATTATTCCAGCCAGAAACTGTGGCGTTCATTTAAGTTGAGAGTCTATATTCAGCTCAGAATAAATAAAGTATAATTGCGTTTAATAGATCCACATTGATGCATTCAACATTTCTGCATACCATGATAATATGTACACCAACTCAGTCAACTTAATATATATATATATTTTTTTTCTAAACGAACACCGTTATTTAGGAGGCGATAGGAAGGAGATAATTAAGAGTGTCTAAATGATCATCTAACAACTGCGTGCTTCCTTCTTGAGGTTCTTAGGGAGTGGCCTTACTCATTTAGATATCGATTACATACGAATTACAATAAACCTTCTACTCCAGTGATACTTATCTCGTCGTGCTGCACCGGGCGAAGACAGGAGTGCAAAACGGCACCTGTATAAATCTATCTTTTTAGGGCAAGTAAGCCGGAAATGCGACGTATTCAACTATCCCGGAAATAGTCCTGGATAAGGCATCCCAGCGTTTCCTTTGGTCGAAAATGTCGTATTTGAAATGAAGTACAAGCGAAATAACGTCAAATTGATATTGACATAAAATTCGCCACTTACGCATTTCTTTGGTATAGAAAACTGATATAACTTAGCTGTTCTAGGACTCGCAGGTTAGAAAAAAAACCATAGATATTACTAGCGACTTTTGCCAAATGGTGTAGGGGCATAATGTTGTTTAAAGAAAATTTAACATTATACAGTAAAAAAAAAATTGATTTTATTTATAATGTATTTTATTAATTTACCTTTTTAATTAGTGATCGGCAGTTATCTAGGCAAGTCTCAGTGTAGGGAAGCCGAGAAGAGGGTTGCCGGTCATGAGGGGGCGGGGGGAGGGAGGAAAGAGGATGCGCGCGCAGCCGACAGCCATGCACTGGCTGTTCCAAAACATCTGTAGCAGATAATGTACGTGACTGAAGATGGAAATGAATGGTAACTGGCAGAGATGCAGTAAAGTCATTCACAGCAGAGAACGGGAAATAATATATTCCGATACTGATAATGTTTACCTCTAGCAGAGCCATTATACATTCAGTACAATTAGTTTTTGGAGGGATTTTAAATTTATTGCTGTTAAAAATTGATCTTTTTTTTTAAAGACCTGCACCCTAAATTCTAATCAGTATGAAGCCACTGATTCGCAGTGAAATTCAAATACTATATTCAGTGAAAATGGCTCAAATTAGAATCAGTGGAAAACCACTGATTGTTTCAGTGAAAAATTTCACTGATTGAATTAGTGACGTGAAATAATTTCACTGATTGACTAAATGTCGGCTGGCTGCATTGACGAATTAAATATTGCTTTTATTGAATGTAGGCAAATAATTACATTAAATAAATATATTTACGATAATGTACTATTTGTATTGTGTAATTTACCGTAATTAAAAAAAAAGTAAAAAAATTAAAAAAACTACGTAGCTGGCGAGAATTAAGCTCGTGCACCCGTCACTTCTAGACCGTTACCTTACCATCTGAGCTACCACGCCAAGATGAAGTTATAAGAGGAAAATGTATGCCTTATAGTGTCGCCGCGAAATATTATAGTTTGAAATTCTTTGCTCATACTTTTCGTTTTTTAGTTTGGTTGGCACCGTTAGGATTGTTAAAACGAATAGTACTTATGAGTGCACTCTCTTCGCTGCATTGAATGTAGTTTAAACCTTCAAACAGTGTGCTGTGACGATTACATATAAACGAAATGAAAGACGTAAAGACCAAATGAAAGACGTAATGCCAGATTTCTGTAGAAATGGGTGTTGTAGTCCTGGAGTTTGATATATACTTTAGAATTTCCTAGTGATATCTAAACTATTAAAAAAAACTTAAGAATTATTCAATGTGAAAGCCTAAAGGAAAAAATATTATTTCTTTCAAATTGAAAATTTATCAACTCAAAAACAAATGGTAATGCATAAAGGAAAAGAAATCAAGAATTCAGCATTATGTTAATGCATAATCAGTTAGTCTCTAGTATTTTTAATGATGTCGAAAATATCTACTTATATGTAGTATTTGCTGAAAATATAATATACATATACATAAATTTTGTAAACTATTTCACTTTGTTAATCTTCAGAAGTTCATTAAGTATGCATACATTTACAATGCATAAACAGATACCCCTGCCAGAACTAAGGATAGGTTTGAAAGCTTAAAAAAATGAAAGTTATTCCAAGTTGTAATAACAGGTACTTTGAATACCAAAGAGAATCTTATGAAGTTGTTATAGTGGATTTTTTTATTAGCCTACAAATTATTCTAAGTATTTTGTTTGGAGGCATTTTATAATCATGTATTTAGCCTGTTACTAGATTGTCAATTTGGGGAATTTTACATGTAAATTTTTTGTATTTATTGTATACCAGGAAATTCCCTGTTGGTTTGGAAATGTAGAGGTATTTTGCATTATGCACTTTGTAGAACCACGTGGAAAAAACTTTTCAATATAGAATTTTTCAGAACTCATGTGTGTTTACCTGGTAGTTTGTTTGTTTACCTTTTAAAGCCATTAGCCCTTAGGGAGTATATACTCTGGTTTATACGACTTGTTCGTTGGTCTGACTTTGCAGAAAGTATGTCCTTGCTTGGTTCTACCCTGAAGGTCTAAGCAAGGGTCTCACTACTAACGGTGGGTTTTTTAAAGACGTTATTTACACTGCTGTTGTGTTTGTAAAAGCTTACTACTCTTTCATTTCGAATTACTATTTTACTTTGTGCATTCCGATGGACGCAACTTATGGGGGATGAGCTAGTTTGTGCAAACTCAGCAGATTTTCCCAATATGCACCAGTGGACTAATTGGCCATGCCATCTGTTAGGATAATAATTATAAAATATATTCATCCAACAGAACTACCTTGTAAATATTGTTAATTGCTGTTCACAGTAGAGTGAGCACTTTTAAGGCCCTAATTACTTTTTCCTTCCAGCCATTTTTTATCCTTTATACACCTTTTATTATAAATATTGCATTTAAAGTAATAAACACAGTGTGTGTGTAGGTATATTCCACCCTTAGGTATATTCCACCTTACTTGGAAGATATCATCTAAGACTAAAATAAAATTTATTTATTGACTATTATTCCAAATGAGAGGGCTTTCAACAGTTCTAACTTTACCGCGAACAGCCTTGATCAATAGTATATACTACATAACATTTTTTATCTAATGCTATTTGTCATGATTATTAATGTTTACAGATTTTAGTGTATAGATAATTTGGTAATGTAGTTTACCTGTAAATCATATGTGTTTTATTGCACGCCTTATCATTCATTACATACTTTCTGGAGATTCACTACATTCATTATCTCAACATATTGCTAACGGTCACTTATACTCCTTATAAACTAAAGAAAGAAAGACAAAATGCTGAATAAAAACGTTTTGCTTAATCCCATTAACCGAGTCGTACAAAAGCCATTTAATATTTACGTGGCTTTTTGTATGTCTATGTGCTTTATTGTTAACTATGTTGAAGTATGGTTCATTAAAAGACGGTAAAATGAGCACTTTTGAAAGCCCTGCTTATGATCTACTTGTGCGCAGTTTGTGTATTCTTCCACCTTATGTAAAGTTAACATTTCATGGACCTCATTACTTTATTCATGTGCCAGTTAAGTGAACTGCGAAATTATTAAACAAGAAAACATTTTACAAATATGCTCATTTTTATATTTCGATGCATTAAAAGTAACAAAGCGAAGTAAATAATTCAAGTAATCACAAACGGTTACCAAACACTTTCTACTCGACGTTAATACGCGTAACTAATTTCCATCCCACGATACCAACTTTACTGGGCGCATGTTACTCCGTGCGCCAATTAAAATATATGTAGGCAGGGGCAGTGACTTTTTTCTAAGGTTGATTTAAAAAGTGCTCAGTTTATCGTGAACAGCTTTTAATTGCGTGCGTAAGAACAAGCGTTATTGTTATAATGTGAAATTATCAAACTTTGAGTCTCAGGCTGTGCAGCGAATGTTTTCCGTCCTGCTCGTATACAGTCAACGCGCGACGGTTGTCGCACAGTCTGTACTGGACACCCCTCAAGACACCACTAGGGAGCTCGCGCGCCCAGATAACTGCCGGACACTGTACCTATTTCCTTATTAAAGGTTATGCCTCAAGGTTGCGTGTTGTTTGTAGGTGTTATCCACAATATAGTAGGTGTTATCCACATATAGTGTTTTTACCGCGGCCTGGAGCGCAGACGATCTGTGCCCACGAGTCTATATGAGCGAGTGAAGAGATTTGGGCTGCTCTTAATAGCGGGGTCTTCAGAGCCGATGAAGGCGATTGGGATGAGTATAGAGCAGCGCCAGAATGCAAGGACGGGGGAAACGGGAGATCCCCGGGAAAACCCGCGTGCGATAATCAGGTGACCCGGCCGGGCATTAAACCCAGATCACCTTGGTGGGAGGCGAGCGTGCTAACCGCTCGGGCCACCGCGGCCCCTCACTATTCTATATAATACTGCGACAATTTAAATGAAATACGTTCTTGGCAGCTTAAAAACATGGCTATTACAATATTCACAACTAATTTCCACAGAACAGAAAGGCAAAAATAAAACAAAATTTGTCTGGCAAAAGGCGTAGTCCATTTAGATTGTGGTAGTAATAATGCTTCACAATTGCCAGTAAACCTTCCAGTATAATATTCTCTTGTATTTTATTCCTCCTAGCCGGAGATGCACGAGAGGGTTCGAAAATAGCCGAAGTCCAGCGGCAATGGGGTACATCAACATGCCACCGTCGCGTACACCCGCAAACTACAGGCAGTGCTGTACCGGTTCGATAAATAGCACGTGTGTTTCTTTCGTAGTGAACACGTTTAAGTCTGCCGTTTGGGTGCAGTACATCAGAAAACTCTTATTCATGGAATACGCATTATTTCATTGCTATAATAATAAACATTTATGTAAGCAACACCGAAATCATTAGTAACTTTTGGAACTACAGCAAGGAATAAATTAAAGTTAATATCTCTAGGTATAGAAATACGTGTTTCGACTCAGTGACTGACTCACACGCTCATCGACGCAAGATCCAGAAAGGATTTTTTTCAATATTTGACCACAAAAAGGGTGAAAAGGTGTAAAATATTTTTTTTATTAGAGTATTTCTTAATAACTAATCGAACCCATGAGATAATGTTGCGCTCTTAACTTCAATGGGTAGCCTATGCAAATACCTAGAAAACAATTTCAGGATTTTTTTATTCAACCCCTAGAAGAGCGAAAAGGGTCAAACCTGTTTTCGAGGACTCCTAAATAGCGCATTAACATGATAAGATATCGTTATTTCCTTTGTTTCGAAAGGCTACGTATACAACCACCTATAAATAGTTTCAAAAAAAATGTTATTGGCCCGAGGGTGAAATTGAGTATAAAGTGTTTTCGAGATTCCTCAATAGCTCACTAACCCGATTAGTTATCGTTGTGCGTGCTCATAGCTTCAAAAGGTTGTCTACGTAAATAACTGAAAACTAATTTCAATTTTTTTTTCACTCAACCTCTTAATATGGTGAAAGAGGTAAAACGTTTCTTTTAAGAGTCCTTAATAGCGCATTAAAGCGATTGTATGCCATTATTCTCATTGCTTGAAAAGGCTACCTACAATAAGGCATAAATTAACAATTTAAAGGTTTTATTTTTATTTTTTGCAATTTAATCTTTAGAGAGCAACAAAAGGCAAAATGAATTTTCGAAGACTCCTCGATAGGTCAATGACCTGACAAGATATCATTAAGACATTATATTTATAAGCTGTTCACGGTAAAATGAGAACTTTTGAAAGCCAAGATCTACTTATTTGCATGTTGTGTATTCTCCTGCCTTATGCAAAATTAACATTGTAATGGGTCTCGTCACTTTATTCATGGGTCGGTCAAATGGAAGAGTGAAATTATTAGATGAGTAAGTATTTTACAAATCCGTATAAGTTACGTATTTTTACACTTACATGCTTTTAATGAAACAGAAAGCGGAAAATAATTTAATTGATTACAAATGGTTACCTAACACTATATATTCGACGTTAAGATATGGAACTACTTTCCATCCATCGTTACCAACTTCACTGGCGAATGTCATTCAGTGCACCCGTTAAAATATATTCAAACAGGATAAGTGATTTTTTTTTTGGGTTGATTTCAAAAGTGCTCACTTTATCGTGAATAGTCTTTAACAGGTTTGCTATGTATACACCTATAACCTATTTCAAGAATTTTTTAAAAATTCAAAGCCATAAGAAGGTTTTTACAATTATATGCTACCTTATGATACATGTGTTTACATGCCTGTAAACTTCAAACTAACATGTTTTGTAAAAGGTTTACAACGAAAAAAGTACGAATCGAAAGGAAACTTGCCTCTTGCCAACAATAAGTTTCATTTCCCATACAGTCGCACAAAAAAATCATCGCTCTATACTCTTTCCCTTACGAGGTTCTATATAGCATGATAATCATTTAATTCATATTTTTAATGAAGAGTGAATTGGTGTGTGTATATATATATTATATATATATATAATGTCTATTCCAGCTACACAGTAACCACATTTGTATTGCACTATTACATTAGGTTCTTGCAATCAGAACAGTCAGAAATATAAACTTGTGAATCAACTATAAAACTGTCAAAATCACGTGTTATTGTAATTGGAAGGTCGTTTGTTTATATTTTGTTTTCCATCAAATTCGAGGTGTTATTCGTTGCAGTAATATTTAGCGTAACACGAATACATTATAGTAGTATGACAACTACAAATGCTGAGAAGATAAAATTCAGTTCATACTATCTTTTTTCTAAGTAGTTTGGATGTATCGGAAAATAGTTAAACAATAATTGTAATATAAGAAGGTATTACGAGAACTGAGTAACGTTACCTACATAGAAATATAATAAATCGTTAGTATAGTTCGCTAGAGTTATTCTAAAGTGTGAAAATGGAGTACAGATTTGTGGACACAGTTGTATAAAATGTATAATGCAGTCCATTACGCTGTGGAGCTCATCAATGTCATTTATATCCTCCTGTCCTATCTCCACACAAACTAATTCTCATGGTTGGAGGGGACAACGATTGTTGAATTATTAGCCTGCTCGCCTCACACCAAGGCGAACCGGGTTCGATCCCCGGCCGGGTAACTCCGTATTTGGGCGACTGTTAACAGCGAGGTCTTGAGAGCCGATGAGGTGAGTACGGAGCAGTGAAGTGGTGGGGCAAACAGGAGATCCCTGAGGAAACCCGCCGACCAGTGGCATCGCCCGGCACGATTCCCACTTGCGAAAACCTGGAGTGAACCGGCCGGGGATTGAACCCGGTTCACCTAGTTGGGAGGCGAACAGTCCAACCACTCAGCCACCGCGAGAGAGATTTGAGGGAGGACTTGTCCTAACATTGGAGGCAACTCTACTAGGCGTACTACAGATTAAGCTCCCCTAGTAACTTGATAATCCTATAGCGCACGAGTGCAGAGCCACTAATGTGGTGTACGAGACTAACCTTTGGCTAACGAAATTAGTATCTGCGTCATTTAGTATACGCAGGCAAAGCCACAAACAGAAAGCTAATACGTTAACCTGGTGAAGGATTACTATATTGCTTATACCGTACGGCAGTGGATGTGTGTGTTTTCAAAGCTATTAAAATATTTGTATGATATAATTCAGTGTAAAAATAATATACATATTTTTTGTTATCAAATTTAAGTTTATTATAAAATTGATTAAATTTATGATATTCTTTGAAATTTTTCCTTGAATCACCATTGATGAAGTATCTAGGTTTGGCAATGTTAAGGAGCAAGTGATTTTAATTTATTTTTTATTTTATTGTTTTTTTTTTCCCCCCTGCAAAAGACAAAATTTATTTCAGAGAAAAGGAAAGTTTTCTTTGGCGTGTACAACGGCGAACTCGGTCAGTCAAGTATTTACCGGCCATAAGAATAATACAAATAATGATCATTTTTTAAATTTGTAAATATTTTGCTTACGCGGACAAATTGTATCCGAGTGTAGCTTTCCAAGCACATAACCCAGAGCTAAATTATACTATTAGATGTCTCGATTAGGTATTTTAGTAAAATCCACGTGACTAGTGTGAACATTGTAGTTGTGAAACAATATTATTTCCATGAAAAAATTAATTAAATACTCAGTATGGTTTGCATTTCCAAATGTAATTTACGTTTTCACCACAGAAGCAGAAATTGTATTCTCAGGTTTGTATGAATAAAATATATCAATTCAGATAAAATATTTTGACATTTCGAAAACGTCCATGAAAGAACAGAGTTCATCTAGGCAAATAATAAGTGAATAATTTTTTTTGTCAAAATTATGTTGCTTTTTAATTTTTGCGAATACAGAAGTGATTGTATGGTACATTTGCGTATGGGGCATGACTTGTACGCTGCAGACATATTTAGTAAACGCAATGAGATATGCATTTTGAATTAATTAAGACGTTTATTTTCACGCTTAAATATAATAACTCTGCGACGAATTCCATTAGAATTTATTGCCATTCAAATTTCTTTCCTCGTTTTTTTTTTCGTAAATTGTGTTTCACTTCGTCGCGTAATTGTTACAGCTCGAACACAATTTGATATGACGTGGCAGGGCGAAGGAAATACAAACCTGTAGGGAGCTATTCAGGTCGAGCACGAGAGGAAGACGTAATGAAGTCCTCGAAACGCAGCGCCATCAGTAAGGGAAATGAAGGGGAATTAATTTTAGCTTTTACGTGCCTTGCGACAGTGCCGAGTAATAATCCTCTCTCTTCGAGACCCACATAACCAAAATAACTAACCAATGACGGGAAAAAGTAAGTATATAAAATTTTACACTGCAGCAATAATAACTACTTTTAAGTGACGAATTTACAAAGGTTCAAATCTAACCGGAATCTACGTTATTTCATTCCTACATTTGTGCTTGATAAACTTGCTACGGCTGTATTCTGCGTGCCTCTCCTCTGAGAAATGCCCGTGCGTCTATTACAACGATGCATGAATGAATTACATTTACGTCCCCAGGAATATGAACTTCTCTTTTCCCGTTCAAACTCGTATGATCCGATAGTGTATTATTGTATTAGCTGATAAAACAATTATTTCAGCTACGAAAATTAATGTCACTTTAACGATTGAAACGTTATTCCGTAGCTTTTAATACTCATTGCAATCACGTTCAACGAGCGAAACTTTGTTAACACTCGTTCCGGATGCTCTCACACTTACGCATTACTATGCATTTTGTAATTATTCAAGTCCTTGCGAAGAGAAACTAAGTGGGAATATTCTAAAAGTGAAGAAACAAAACCTTGCTACGTAGTTTGTGTGCGCTCTCTTTCCATAGTATTTTCATTCTTGTACGCACCGCCAGGGTATGAAAATAGCGAGAGCAGAAGCACACGTCGGATGGTGCTGAAACTACAGAGGTAGTGCTAGAGATGAGTAATACGCGTGATCTCTAAGCCAGAGCAGCAAGACAACTACACATTGATCTTCTGGTACGCCGTGTGGCCATCTTCAACATCGCGTCGCGCCACCTCGCACTGCAATAAACACTGCAACATGGTCTCGCACGGGGGTCCGAACAGGCGCCGGATGGTTCTGAAACTACAGAGGTAGTGCTAGAGATGAGTAATACGCGTGATCTCTAAGCCAGAGCAGCAAGACAACTACACATTGATCTTCTGGTACGCCGTGTGGCCATCTTCAACATCGCGTCGCGCCACCTCGCACGGCAATAAACACTGCAACATGGTCTCGCACGGGGGTCCGAACAGGCGCTGGATGTTTAAGGGCAATACGTAGCTGCGGGTCCGAGGTCAAGAAGCGAGTGAGCGATACGGGCGACGCTGACACGCGCGCCCAGTGCCTCATCGCCCCTACGCGCAAGGCGTGCAGTGTTTCCTTCGAAACGCTGTACTGCGCAAATTAGATCTGTAACAGTGGGGGTTTTTATTTCACGCGATGAAAGACCACAGATTAATCTACGCCCGTAAATTTGTACTTTTCTCTTGCCTCTTAAGGAAACTGCATTGGCAAGCTTTAAAAATGCGATATTTGACCACTTTCACGATTCTTTTTTTTTCTCTCCAAGACTGCACTAAATATGACAGATCTAAAAAGATAGGGATATATACAATAGTTTTTTTTTTTATCCTTTCTGCCAAAATATCGTCTTTCCATAACTTTTATTTACCGAGATACGCTTTTGCGCGCAAACGACGATTTCGCAGAAAATGTCTCCGTACACAGTCCTTTTAAGCAAACGAGCCCACAATTATTGGACGGTGTGTTCAGACACCGGATACTGTGGCACGATGCCACTTGGCGTTTCTATCGATCCCATACATGCTCGATGGGTGACCTATCAGGGGAGCGGGAAGGCCAGTGCAGTAGTCCTGGGCGACTCGGGCCGTTTGCGGTCAGGCGTTATCCTGTTGGAATATCGAGCCGGCAATCCCGGCCAAAAACGGGGGGATTAGGGGGGTTTTGGATGTCACCTAAATACCGCTTTGCCATCAATGTTCCGCAGATAATGTTACCTACCATAGGAGAAGTGTGTCGCTCGATATTACAATTATGATTGGGGCGTTCACCTTGGACAATCCTTACCCTGGTGCGATTGTTATCAGTCCCCAATACGAAGCGGTACTCATAACTTGTAGGGTGTTCACTGTTAAGAGAGCACTTTCTTAGGCCCTGCTAAATTTTTTTCTGCCAGTCAATTTTTTTTATCTTGCCACCACTTTGTAATATAAATATTGGCATGTGGTTCATAATGACAGTGTATGCATTTCACCACCCTCAAATGTAAACGTCCGAGGTTGCAATAAAAATATATATTTATTAGTGGCCAATGCAAATGCAGCCGCCGATGGAGCAACAGTACATGCTGTGAACAACAGTGCTGTGCTGCGGGCAGTGTTCATCGCTGAGCCTGATACAACTGCAGTTGACGCGGTGAAAGAGCAGTCTCTGTTGTTTCAAGCATCGGTGTGTGTGCAGCAAGCAATGCAGACATGCCACGAAGGCGTGGATGGCCACACTTCGTGCGATTAGAAGCGGGGACACTAACACAGTCCGCAGTCGTACAACAGCCATGGGGTGGTGCAGCTCAACTAGTCCATCGGGAAGTGAAGATGGTGTTTAAAATGTGTGCGTGGTCCTGGCGGCCGAAACAATGGTCAGAAGAAGAAAGGTTTGGATCCATGAGACCAACATAAACGTAAAATGAAGGGTGAGTTTCATAATTTGTTCAAGGAACATGAGGAGCTCCCCTGCCACTATATAATCTACTTTCGAATATCGAAGGGGGAATTTTAATGCCTGCATAAACTTATAAGGGAGGGCATACCAACCAAAAACACACAGTTCCGAGAGGTAATCAGCATGGAGGAGAAACTGGAAATGTGTTTAAAGCACGTAATACAACACATCACACAGAAAAAAGGGTGTAAATTGCAATATTTCACAGAAGAAATGAAATATAACGTAAAGCTAAAATACAGTTCGTAACCGAGAAATGCCATATTACCAACTAAGTTACATTTCGTAATTCATACGCCATATAATGCAAAAATAAATAAAGTCCGTTATTGGTAGGTACTATCTGTAACAAAGATGCATGTGTTTCATTACCATGTTTGGTGTGGTAGTAGTAGTAATTAAACACCGCAGCAGCTAACTAGAAGGAATATGGGGCATGTCTAAGAATGAGATATCTAGCAGGTGTTGTGATGGGTTGTCAGGAGACCCCACATAGTCTACACACAATGGAACATTGTTGAAGGGAGCGGCGTATGCCGACGTAAACGAAGTACTTGATCGGTTGCTGCAGAAGTGGCTGATCGTGGACGTTCTATGCTTAAAGCTGCTACAATTCGAGCTTGCACGACAGTCTGACTCAATAACAACTTAATTTTTGCTTGCTCCACAGCTGGCAGTTGCTTTGACATTCTTGACATACTGAGATAAAACATTTCCTTCTCGTCCATTCCCCCCCGGGTTCCCATCTTTTACCTCGTGTCTCGTTTGTCTGCGGTATGAGTTATCTTTCATGACATCAAGCATCTCCTGCATGGCAGTATCCCTTCCTTGTTAGTTACTTTCGTTTCTTCTAAATGAAGTGCGATGTGTGCGAAACATGATCGTTGTCAGTACCACAAGCTGTCGATGGAGAGTCTTCGAGTGTGTCGGTGGTTTGGTCTTTTGGGATGTCACGTGTGCACATTGTTGACGTTGTCATCTCCTGGTCATCTGGTTCGTGTTCCAGATGTTCATCGTTCCGTACATTGTTCTGTCTTCCTTGTATCCACAGAAGGCGAAAGAAATGACAACATTAAGACCATCAATTTAGTAGGGCACACAATTGGATATATCACTACTATGCATGCTGTCTCCGAACCTAAGAATGTTTTTACCAAGCTATTCTACACTTTAATTTAGGCTACACATATTATGTGCTGTAGCTCGCACCGGCCGCGGGTTCCGGTTATGCGCAGTTCGGCTCTGTGGGGGAGTGGGGACTCGCCTCAATCATAGCTCGCCCCAGGCAGCCTCGTCCCATCCCATCCCCTTGAGGGCAGCCGGGGGAATTATTAACAGCGGGGTGACCTGGCTTGCGTCACAGCCCCTCCTCCTCCGCCGTACTAGAAAAGCTGACGAGTGTAGAAGTTGAAGGAAGAATATTCTGGGTACCAGGATCCTCGGCGCAACGCGGCATTTAAAGAAATCTCAAGGCGATTGCCTACGACCCTATAAATATTGCAGTCGGCTAAGGGTTGGGAGTCTTTTGCGGAGGTCACCTGGGTGACTGCGGAAGGCGAAGTGTAGAGTGCGGGCGATGACGATAGACTGCAAGACGACGGTGGAAGAGGTTTTTGTGGTGTGAACTGACGAGAGACCGTGATAGGGCATACCCGACGAGTGAAGGCTACCTTGCATGAGGGCGCTCGGAGGACTCTAGAACATTGCGGACTGGTGGGACATGGATTAAACTCAGGTGGGTCTGAATGAACATGTAATACGGATTTTATTGTAAATATTGGAATTTTCTAAAATTGACATATAGTTTGTAACATTAAATGAATATATTTTGATACCCTGTCTATTGGGACAGATCTTTAAATATTTAATTACATTTATTTCCTTGAGGTAATTATAAATTGTAATTATTGAATACATTAATAGTAAACGGCAAGTGATACCAATTTATTGTTGGAATTTGGGTCGAGAAAACTTTGTTTTTATTTACTGTAAATATAATTAGAAAACTATGATGAACTCATTAATTTGATTAAGACCTCCATCCCTTAACGACCACTGACATTGAGAAAATTGTAACTATATGTGTGTGTGTGCGCGCGCGCGCGTGTGTGTGCGTGTGTAATATTTCTTGCACTACACATTTGTCTCTCGACAGTTGTACTTTTGAATATCGCCGACGCAATGTCTTCGCCTTCGCCGTAGAAATTACACTGACAAATGCAGTGACCTTTGTGCTTGCGGATTTTATTTCACATTGGCTGTATTAATCTATAGTACATGCAAACACATGCTGTCAAGGATTGCCTCTTCATTAAAAGTGCAATATATATGTTTACACATATATTTACATACGTCAAACACTTAGGCCTACGTTTTATTTGCAGATCCTTCCCTATATCTTCCAATGCGTCGACTCTCATGTGTTGGTTTCTGTAGTTCGGTTATTTAACATAATATTAAAAACTCTCGATTGCGCACAGTTTCGAATAGTATTTCCTCCATACCGGTTCCTCACCACGTAGCGCACGGCTCACGAAATGTGTGCGACAACAGATAATGTGAGAGGTGTGAGGCATTCACCCGACCACTTTTCTACATACGGTCACATGACGTGCTTGCAGTGACGACAATGTGCACACTTGCCATTCGATTCTTGTGCTGATTGCCGCTCACATTTCGCCTGCAGGCGACTCGTCGCGTGAGCTCACGTTATGCGACGAATCATGTGTCTCTGGCTTAACGGACTTTGAACGAGGTCATATTGTGGGCCTAAGGAAAGCTGGATAGTTCTTTAAGAAAATCGCCAAATGCGTAGGATGTGAAGTGTCTGGTGTGCATCATTGGTGGTGCCGGACGGCAGAGGCATACGAACTCCCGCCTGGATCGCCGTATCAGACGAGCGGCCATTGCTGATCGCATGGCGACCGTCGCACAAATTAGGGCCACTGTTGCACCCAGGGCGTCAGCTTGGACCATCACCAACTACCTAAGTAGCAAAATATAGTTGGCCCACAAGTGCAGATCTGATTGTGAACAAGCAGCCCACATGCGGCATCCACATGCATTCAAGAAGCGGAATGCACCCGCAGATGCATGTGGCACACATGATGAATGATGACTGTGGTATGATGTGTATACACGTGGGCCACATCATACGGATATTTAACTGTCAGCAGATGTCTGGCAAAACCAGAGTTCCCCGTAAGTTAACCACAAGCGGTTCACTTCTGAATGTAATGATGGTTGATGACTGACAAACCAAGAATTGCCGATAAGTGTGAGACAAGTTTCTCCGTGCCCGAATTTAACTGTCCGCTCCACATACCGCTTGACTACGAGGACAACGGGAAAATACTGTGCTCTACGACCCGACAGAAAATACGTTATTAAACATGAAATACAGTTTTATTATTGAAACGTAAAGCTACATCTCTACACGCAAATGTAACAGCAACCATATTTATATGTTTGCTGAACGATCTGTTGTATTTACCTTTGTTACGACAGGGGACTTTTCAACTGACAACACATCACTCCGCGACACAACATAGCCTCCGGCCGCAACCAGCTCCAAGGATATAATGGCGAGCTCGTGGATGGTGGAGCTTTGAGCGGCAGCCATGCGAAACAATGGCGCCACTGGTGACGTGGTCGCCGGAAGGGAGGCCACGTGGACGGAAGTCGTCACCAACCAAGAAGTTTTGTGACGTCCCAAGACTATTATCGAATGTTCTCTTGGGCCCTGATTGGCCGAATTAAAAATATGGTGTCGTGGAGTCGGCGCAACGGCCCGATCCTAGAGTATAAAACATGGGGAGATGCTCGGTAGCTTCAGAGGCCTACTTTCTTCCTGGATTTATCCACCAGAGAGTATTTCACCTTAAATGTAACTTTGACTCTTCAGGTCTGAAAATAGGCAATATGGTGGCTATGTCCGTCTTTAAAAACAGGGCGATTTTAAATCTATTTAAATATACAATTTCGGGGTAATTGGCTGTTAGAAATTTTGTACAATCTTTTAATGCAGGAAGTAACAGCCATTTTGTGATCAAGCATGATTTATGGAAATTCAAAAAATCGTTTTAGTAATTCAGCCATTTGTGGAATAAAACTAAAGAATTTTAGATGACTGTTTTAATGCTGAAATGCAGCAATATTTTTTATGATGTAGTCCACTTTGCTGGGTAAAATAATAGGAAGGTTATGAAAATTAATGAGTCAGAATAAATTTTCAAGAAAGACCTATAAATTGTGGAACACTCGTTTAGAAAATTCACTTTTAGTGAAATCTAACATTGTCATAATAATCGAAATGTCTAAATCTTTGTAGTTGAAACCTTTTGTGAGAATTGCGGAGTGATAGAAACTTTCATGAGAAAGTTGGATTTCTTAGTAAATATATTTAGCCTGAAAGTTTAATCATATAGACAATATATATAATATATGTACTTATCCCACTAACTTTGGAATGTTTATAACAGTTAAAATATACACTTTTCTTCATATATGTAATTCATTAAATATAAAATATGTTATGCAAGGTCACTTTGTTTGCCCAAAATAATACGAATAGGTATTAATATGCCAATACCCCGAATTATTGTATTTTCTGCTGAATATCATTTAAATGAATCAATTTGTATTTTATACTAAATACATTACGAAATGTCATGAGAGAATTCATGTGTGTTTTTGCAGAAATCCTTACACTACGTGACTCTGTCTTATACATTTGTTTATATATATATATATAGTTAACTTGCATTACTACCACGCCCTTTGAGAAGGACGTCGCAAGTCAAACACAAGCGGGCCACTTCTTGATGTCCTGTCGGCTGATGTCTGGCAAAACAAGATATGCCCACAAGCGGGCCTCTTCTTGATGAACTGTTGGCTGATGTCTGGGAAAACAAGAGTTGCCCGTAAGTTAACCACAAGCGGGCCACTTCCAGTTTTATGCTTCTGGCCTGCCGTAAGTAAACCACATGTCGTTAGCCAACTGTTGGTAAGCCAATTGTGGCCCAGCTATAGGCCACTTGTAGCCCACAAAGACCTTTCATGAACTTTCAAAATCAAAAAATTATTGTGTCTAACCCAAATAAAATTTATCTATTTACGATAATCATATGTCTTACCTTAGGCTTAATTTCACAATTAGCAAATTTCTTTGGAGAAACCTGGAATCGAACTCACAAACCATTCGTCTACAGTCAAGTGTGCTATCAGCTACTCTACGATGTATTTATGTACAACTTTTTAAGTAAATCTGGATACTTACTGCTCATCCATAATGCATTATTGGCTTTGCTATATAGACAGTGTTAGTATCACGAGTCAATACTGGGATTTATGTGTTTTGTTTAAAAGACTAGTATTTTAGTTTCGGACTTTTGTTTGTGTTATGCTCTGCAGTTTTCTGGTCTAAACACTAGTTTTTACTATTACTATAGTGCGTCTCGCTCTTAGATTACAGTAGGTAGCTAAATAAATAATTTTATATTTACACACTACTATACAATATGACATTTTTTGTTACGTAATTTTGAACGTATGAACTTATTCTACCAACACAGCATAACCTCTTGGCTGTTGATAACTCTAGCAATCTGGAAACAGCACGTGTCTTTCACACTTTACTGCAATCTAAGAGTTAGACGCACTATAGCAATGCCACGTGATAATTTTACTTCATATATGCATGAAATATAAAAATCAATCGAATACGCATATGCTTTTTGCTACTGCACACAACATATAGTCGGTATGCCATAAATGGAACATAAGCTTGCTGATTATGTTTCCTCAGTAATAAGGAGCCGTTGGCATACCACAAAAGGCGGGGTAAGTATGCTGCTATTATGTCCCCAGCAGTTAATAACAGTTGGCATGCAGCAAATGGCCCATTAAACATGCTGCTAATAATTTACCAACAGTGAGTAACAGTTAGCATTTTCTTTATCATCTGCTTGTGGGGCGTCTGTTGAAATCTAACAATCGTCGTGAGAGCAATGGCCCACATTACAAGTATTTGTAAAATAGGTACTGTCACTTTTGTTTACATGACCTGATTGTCAACCATATAAGAAATGCTAACAGTCATAAATGCGAACGTTGTCACCACTGGCAACAGTTCGCAACTGTTAACTGCTTGTTGTTTGCTACTTGGGGCCCACATGATGATGCCCAACTATCAAATATGAATTGTTATACTACGTGAGGGCTTTATGTACAAACATGATCTTATATTGTGTACTTATGGCAAACACCGCCCACACATTCTCTACATACTCTAAGATGCCTGTGGGGTTTCACAGACATTTGCTTGTGCACCATATATGAAATTCTGTCAGTCACTTTCTGTTAAATGGCCTACAATTTCCCACGTGATGATGGCCAACTATCAGAAATTAATCATTCTACCACTCGAGGACTTTATGCGCAAACATGATCTTATAATAATTATCTTTGGCATACATCAGTCACACGTTATTTACATATTCTAAGATGCATGCGGGTGTTTTACTGATGTTGCTTATGTGTCACATATGAAATTCTGTCAGTCAGTTTGTGATAAGTGGCCCATAATTGGCCACATGATGATGCCCAACTATCAGAATTGAACCTGTCTACCACATAAGGGTTTTATATGGAAAAATGATCTTATTTTCATACTCTTTGGCATACATCAACCACGTGTTTTCCACGTGTTCTAAGATGCCAGTGGGTGATTGTTTAAATTCTTTCAATCATTTTGTGTTTAATAGCCCACATCAAAAATACTTCCCAAGAAAATACAGTAGCTATTGTTCACGTGGTGCTATTGTGTACCACATAATAAAACACTTACAGTCATATGGGTGAACATATACCACTTGTGCCAACAGTTGGCCAACTGTTATCTGCTTGTTGTTTGCTACTTGGGCATTAGTTAGACGCTGGGCTACGTTCAAGGTTGCCGCTCGCCAGGCTTCCTCCCACACTTCATTACCGTGCAGCCCGTCTCGGACGGTGTCGCAAACACGCAAATGGAAGGATGAATGGCGCAAAGTTGTGTTTAGTGACGAGAGCATGTTCTTCCTTGACGCCAGTGATGGTTGCTTGCGAGTGCGGCGTCGACCAGGAGAGTGGCAACAACCAGAGTGTCTACAGCAGCGATATACACTACCAACTCCTGGCATCACGGTCTGGGGAGCAATAGTCTACAATGACCATACGCCTGTGGTGTTTGTTGAGGGCTAACTGACCAGAGAATGCTACTTCCATAACATCGTCTAGCCGATTTTGTGTCCGTTCTTACAACGCCAGGGAGATATGCTCTTCCATCAGGACAATTCCCGTTCATATGCGCATACGAGTCTAGTGTTACACAATGCACTCTTGAAGGTGTTAGTCAACTCCCCCGGCCAGTACGACCACCAGCTCACCCGACATGTCCCCCACTGGACATATGTGGGACATAATGGGCGCAGTCTGCTATACCGGCAACAAACCTCTACCAATTTCAACAACAGGTGGAATTAGCATGGGACACTATTCCCCAAGATGACATCCGGCACCTTTATGATCGTCTCTATGCACGACTGCAGGACTACATCGTCGCTAAAGGAGACTACACAAGATATTGGCATTGTTATCCAAGACACTCCGTAGCCTCTGTCCATATGTGTACGACCCTGTGATCATTATCATATACAGTGTACAACCTGTGTAATTATCCAACAAAACCTTCATTCACGTGGGACCATTTTTCATTTTCCACCAGTGCAATAGACGCTCGGAACGCAGATTCGCCTCCGCTAGGCGTCGGTAAAATTTAATGGTTAACGAGCACGCAGGAGCACCAACACTGGCCAGTATCGTGGTACTGGTCGCCTTCGGATTTCTCCGCGTCTGGTATATGATACATCTGTCCTCTCTACTGTTAGTCGACCTCGTCCGTCCTGAACTGGTCATCCGTGTGTGGGTGCCTTCATTCATCCACTACTCCCAGCAGCATCGGACAATACGGTACGAACGGTCCATAATGTGGACTTAACGGCGATACGACCATCGTGCGGTTTTCAGTCCGATTATGAGGCCTTTCTCGAAGTCCGTCAACCACGTAAAGCAATGTCTTAGGCGTCTTCCCGGCATTCTTCTTCACTCTGTGAGCATGCTCTGTATCGTCTGGTGTTTCTCGCGTTAGTGCGGCTTCGATAACTCGCCAGTGTCTACGACCACTGGTCGGCGCATGCAGCTCCACTGCCGGGTCTGCGGTCAAATGCAAACGCGCCAACATGGGATCACGTGCATAACAGCACTTATGCTGGCTATTTACATAGTTTCGTGGTTGTTACAACGTTTCTTCGTGGTGTGCCACTTTGATTGCCCGGCGGTTTATTTTGTAAGCTGCCCCCGGGAAATTCAGTGCAAACATTTATTTTCATTCTTTGGATAATTTTTTTAACAATATTGTTACATGCGGGCTCCGAGGGGTGCATCGAGTTTGTGAGGGATGGTGGTCTTACTAAAAATAAAATTAATTAAATTTTGATATTTAATTTATTTACACAGCTATTATTTACAGCACCAAATTATCTGTCTCCACTTTTACTCTTTCCATTCGAAAGTGAGTACAATATTAAATGTCTATTTCAACTCTAATTAATGTCTTTCGTAATTGTCTCTATTAAGTTAACACATGTTCAGTCTATCTGTTGCCATCATTTATAATGTCTTTCACTCATGCATCTAGCCCAATAGTCCAGTCTACCAGTCGTACTACTCACTGCTTGATGCGCCTACTCGCAATCACAGACTTCCCTTCCGCTGATCACTTCTCTAGCCGCTCGTTCATCTATCCCTCGGAACTCAGCCACTCATTCACTCATCAACTCCCACTCCACTCATCGCCACTCCCGGCCCGGAGGCCTGTCGCAATATTTATAGCGTTGCCTTGCTCATCTCGAAGGTTCTACGCACCCAGAGTTGCACTGAGAGAACGAGGCCAGTGATCCAGAGCATTCTTCAGATAAACGCAGAAACCAATAATCCCAAGGTTAGCAGTGCGTGCGAAAAAGAGATTATCGTGTCGGCTCGCTTTTTGGGTAACTGATACGAGGTCACCGGCCTATCGCTCGCGCTGCCGCCGCTGTCATATAACGACTCTCTGTCCTCTTCACTTGCTCGTGTGGGGTGGCCATCGTCAGCGACGCGGACCAGCGACACGTAACAATATTAAATGAATATCTGTACTGCCAACAATGTATGTAAATGTTATAGGAGGCACTTGAATTCCAACGACAATGTCAAATGCATGTTCCTTACGGGAAAACAAGTTGAAAACATATTCAAATCATGGTCTTAAGTGACTCATGAAAGCAGTAGTGAAATTATAACTTGAGTTGAACGACTACTTTATTGCAGTTTTTATGGAACGTGATTAAGATGGATCACTGATTATGTGGATAATGTGTTATAAGACCCAGATATGCAAACCAAGCAAAACCTACTGTCTCATAAAACAAATTAACGAAAAGGTAGGGCGTATACCAACACTTTTGCATAAAATTTCACGACATCGATTTTTTTTATATTTTCGATCAATTTGTAGCTACACTCTAAATACGAATCAGCGGAAAACCACTGTTTTGCTGTAAAGTTTAACTATTCGAGTAAATGAAAATTTCTCCACTTAAAATCAGTGGAAAACCACTGGTTGTTTCGCATGTGGCAATAGTGCCGGACGATGCCGCTGGTCGGCGGGTTTTTCTCGGGGATCTCCCGTTTCCCCAGTCCTTACATTCGGTGCCGCTCCATACTCTCCTCAATCGTCCTCATTGACTCTCAAGACCTCGCTGTTAAGAGCCGCCCAAATCTCTTCACTCACTCACTGATTGTTTCAGTGAAAAAAAAAAATTCACTGATTGAATTGCTGAGGTGAAACAATTTGACTGATTAAATAAGTGACGGCAAACTGCAACGGCAAATTTAATGTTGTTTTTATTTATTCTAGCCAAGTAATTACGAGAAATAAACGTATTTATGATAGCTTATTATTTATATTACGCAATTTACCGTAATTTAAATGTTAACTTACTGCTTTTGAACTTCATCTCTCAGCGGTAAATGGGAGGTGCCGTGAAAACGTAGCTTTGTGTATGCCTGTACAGTAGCTCAATCTTAAGAATATTCTTGTAAGAACATTCAGTACTGTGCTAAGAAGGAAGGAACTTTTTTTTTACCGATTCACGAATAGTTACAGACTACTCAAAGATTGAGGGCATTTATTATATCAGTTTGCGTTCTTGTCGGTAGGGGACAATTTTGTATGATACTACACATTATACACAGTCATTTATAAATTTTACACTAGTGGATGGACAAGAACAAGAGCTTAGTCGTACCGAATAGCAGTAAACAACATTAACACTGCAATGCACAAAATAAAATAAAAGTAAAGAAATTCGGCTCTGTGTACTGCCTATCTTTAGATTTGAAGTACAGGATACGCAGAGACCTGCAACATTCGCGTTATTATTTGGGGACATGTTAAACTTGAAATACATGTACCTTAGCATTGGACCATACTTTATGTGACACACACTGGTAGACGCTGCACCAATAAAGGAACGCTTCGGAATTGTGTGCCACAATCACGCGTAGTTCAGTCAGAGAGGGAGTGTCTTCACATCCGTGCAGCAGCCAATGGAGAAACAGCGCCGACTCTAGTGCAAACAGCACTGTGGGTTCCAGCCTGGTGCCAAATAATAACGCGAATTTTGCATGTCCCTAAGGATAGGTGAAGTTACGTCAGAAAAAGTTTAATGTTTGGAGTGTTCGTCTGAAAGTTGCGCCATACAAGTGTAACTTTTTAAGTTAGAGCAGACGAATTCTTCCCACGGCAAGACGTGCTCGGAAACTATCTTAAACGCCAAAAGATAACGGTGGCATACATCCCCGACAAGAGCTGGAGCTTAAACGGGCCCAAGTACTGTCGCTAAGTGGAGATGGGAAAAGTTCGCGTGGATGGGATGCATGCACTGCTCCGTTTCGAGGAGCAAGAATATCACGCCCTGGAAGTCCGAGATGTATAAATCTCTCGGACTTCCCCCCCCCCCCCCCCCATTGTGCCGCGTTCAGAAATCGAAAGGATGTCGGGGGATTGTCAAGAGGGAAAGTTGTATCCACAAATCCTCGTTCCTTAACTTTCCTTCGAGCGGAAAGTCGGGAGCATTAAGGTAGGAAAATTTCTGGACATGTCAAGCGGCTGCTGTGTCGACTTTTGTGCGACGCCAATACGCTAGCCAGAGAGTGATTTCTGGTGTTTCAAGAGAACAGGCACTCGACAAATGTACACCGACTTCGGTAAATTTTGACTCCTCCACTGAGGTCGCCTAATTGACTGGATTTGCACAACACAGTTGTGCTAATACATGGTAATGTTTGTAACGAGCGGCATGGTAGCAGAATATTTCGGTACACATAGAAAGTACGCCTACCATTAAAAACCATTTATAATTTATATCTTCAGGCTCTAATATTTTCTCGTATTATTCAATTTATACAATATTACGATTTCAAGCGCTACAAATAATTAGTTTTTAGTAACGTCAAATTGCAATAAAATGTTTTTAATCGTCATTGACCAAGTTTTGGGAAAATTCACATAATTATATTTTATTATGTTAATCCAAAGTAGTGAAATATTATATTATTATTCAAAAAATATTTAAATTTGTAATGGCAACTTTCTAACTAAGTTGGATTAATGAATAGTTATAACACATCTGATATGATTATTACCTTATTTTCCTATTCTTGTGATAATTTTCTTTACGGGGAAATGCAGTGTTCCCTGGCCATATTATCTCGCAATTCTTGAGAATATTTTAAAACTATAATTTATTGGTGCGTACATATAATTAAACCGTATATTTAGAGTACAAATACAAAGGTGTCTGCATTTGTTGCTTTCTCATTAACAATGATGTTACGTAGTTCTCACTCATAAATTTATAAATAGAATTTTGTGGTTGTAGTACAACGCAGTTAATACAAATTGCTAATAATCTGTAAATTTTATACTTTATTTTATTATACTTAATTAATAACTTTTTGAAAAGCAAGATCCTTGTTGAAGTAGTAGGAAATATAAGTATCATTGAAGCAGTTCATTACGTTTTACGGACGATTTACTCCGTCTTATTTCCTAGCTGTCTTATACGGTAATATTCGCATTTCGGTAAGTTATACCCACCTTGGATGTTCAATCGTTGTTCCATTATCAAGTCGTTCTGTGATTCCAGGTTGATCCGAGTCTGAATTTTTGTATTAAAAAAAACCGCTGTATATTGCCAATGGGCAGTGAGTTTGCTCTGAGTGATCCAGTTAACGGTTCTTATTCCATGCCTCGCTTCCTGCAATGCCAGCACACACACTTCATTTGAAAAATAATGGCACTTCGATAGGAACTGGCCGTATCCTACAACACGTATTCTCAGTTCATTATTGCCATTCTAATTTTTTAATGCCACTTATGCACGCAGGTTGATGAGCATGAGCTGTTGATCAATGTATAAACTACACACGTAAAAAAACCATACGGCAATAAAAAAAATCATGAAATACGTGTGCTTTATTCTCGAATATAATTTAAAAGCTATTGTAGCAGTGTAATGTGGCGCGCGGCACTATTGAAATTATGTAACATGTAGTGCCCTCTGGGGTAAACACAGTATCATGAGAGCCCATATGTTGGAGTGACCACTTTTTATTCTGAAAATGTGCAAAACATAACCCAGGCCAACTCAGTGTAATATCCATAACTTTAATTTATGCACCGCGTGACAAAATAGAATATAATGTGTGTTGGCAATACTCGTGATTCAGAAAGCGGATAGAATTAAATAAATGCTGTTCCAAGAAATCTGTTTATGCTCGGCTGTGCTCAGTTTTGGACACAGTATGTGAGATGCGTAGAAACTCACCTTCGGCAACAACACCTTCGTTACTGGCAAACGATTGTTTGCCCCACGCGCACACAGCCGAGAAACTTAATGTACACAACTACACACATACTAAAGCACTTGTTTAATTATTTGCAACTGAAAAATGTGTAGAGGAGGGATAGGATGAAACGTGCATATTCGGAAGAAGTGTCAGGCGTGTCAAATCCAGCGTTAAATTTATTTATTCAAAAGATTCAAACTATGCACAAAATATATGTTTCAAATAAGCTGGAAAAATAATCAAAGAAAAACCACAAATCCCTGAATGGCAATGAGCAAGAAAATGAACAATGTTTAAACTAAGTCGCCGTTGGGAAGTGGTCATGAGTAACGGTCATATTTCAAAATCCTTACTAGACACTTAATTAACAGCATGACTTATGCACTTGAAATTAACGTAGCTATCTCAAAAATAAAATGTCCTGAAAATTGTTCAGAGAAAATGTAACTGTCTCAATACGGTAAAACACTTGACTTTCTCTCTACAGCTAAATTATGGTTAAAAATGGCTGAAACTAATTTAGGCGCCTTGCCAACATGGCGTCCGTAGAATGTTCTACGCCCTTGCCGTATTTCAACGAAGTCCAAGATGAAATTAAATATAAAACTTGATGAAAAACAGTTCTGTATTTAAGAACCAGGTTATAGATGAAGGCAAGACGGTGTAACTCGCGGAAGGAACCGAGGTAGGAAAAAAATGTAGATCTGGGTGCGGTAGTGCTTTACGTGGCTCAACGGCTACCGGACGTTAAAGGTCCAGCTAGCTACCTATACTCCCAAAGAGCTGCTTAAAATAAAAATCTGCGGTGTGCTTATTCTATCAAACTCGACGCAAAACACAAATCAAGAAATATTGCAAGCTGTTAGAAACTAGAACACCGTAACTCTAATTAAAATTCCTCCGCTACGTATACAATTGTAGGACGAGCGTCCTAGCCTTACGTCTAACGTAGTTGAAGGCTGGTGGTAGAGAGAGCGAACTTTCAAACGGCCCGCGCGTCCTAACCCTATGCCTAGCTCTCCAGCCAATCGGAGTACAGGATTTGAACCTGTTAGCGAATCGCAAGGCTTCCTGACGAACGATCTAAAATTGCACACTCCAAACGGCCTTAATCCATATTCCATAGAGTTACGGGTCTCGTAGAAGTTAATCAAAAAATATACAAGAAATTCCCTGAAACATTAACAATAAATGTGAGACCAAAAATAAAGCAAGATACTACGTTATTAATTAAAAATACAAACAAAAGAAAATCTAACTATCTTTTCAATTAAACATTGATTATTGCCATTCGTACATTTAATTTTATATATTGAAATTCTATGAAAAATGCAAATATAAAAATAATAAAAACAACGAAAAATCTAACATATGCGAAACACAGGTAAAATTACAAATATTATGCATGGCGGTGTCCAATACATTAAACAAACATTAATTATTACAAATAGATGCAGATAGTGAAAATGTTGTATTACACTATGCATGCCCATAAGTGATATTTGTATCATATTCTACCACTTTCAAAATGCTACATTTATTTTACAGTATTTTATTCACTATTGTAATTTTATTTGCGTGTTTGTGACTGTTTGAGATCTTCAAGGAGCAGGTTTGGTGCATGTTTGATAGCGGAATTAGATGGATGGACGTTTCGTGAAGCTACCTCATGTATCCCCAGCGGATGGATACGTACCGCCACTCTTCAGCTCCTAGTGGGATGATTCAAGACAATATAGGCCGTTCACGGTAAAGTGAGCACTTTTGAAGTACTAGTTACTTTTTTCTTTCAATCAATTTATATCTTCCCACCACTTGTTAAAGTAAACCCTATAATGTGAGTAATAAACGCAGTGTATACATTCATCAAACCGAAAACCAAAAGTGCGAGGCCACAATGAAATGTATTTAATGGTTATTATGTCTGATGGAACAGCTTTAAAAAGTTCTCACTTTACTGTGAATGGCCTATAATAACCTAACCACTCTATGAAGGATTATTCATCTTTACTCTTCCCTTCTCATACATACAATATTTACTTTCTTTACAGAACTCTTGTTACAACGTGCAGCACACACTCTAAATCGTGACCATGCAGGTCTCATATCAAGTTAGATGCTCGAATAAGCCCCGAGTTTTACAGACATACTACGCCAGGTTCCACAGTGATATCCACAGTGTCTGCACAGCAGTTAAATAATTTCACTGGTCAAATTATGTCTGCCGTCATATGAAAAAACGATTGCTCGCCGCTCTAGATTACGTCTTGCGTTGTATCTCAACAAACGACGCCTTGCACAGTAATACGGACTCGAATACAGACGTTCACGAGCGTACTGGCAACAAGTAGTTTTTCGGATAAGTTACGTTTCAACTTATCGAATCTCAATGGTAGGATAATCGTTCGACAACTTCGAGGTAAACAACAGCACACAAGAGACTGACGTCTTCATAGAGGTTCGACAACAGGTATTATACTGTCTACTCAAAGTCTCGTGATAGCTATTTCGGTGGTCTTGGAGGGGGGGGGGGGGTGTTGACATGATGGAGGGACGAAGGAGTTATCTAGGAGGAGGGGAAACAGGCTTATCAACCCGGAACCATGTTTCTCATACTGTCTACGGACAGGAAAAATTCGAGAGTTCAATGACCAGTAGGATAGAGTCCACAGTCCTGTGTCCACTCGAGCCTCAGACGTCTGTTCATTGGCTGCTGCCCCATAGAGCAGTCAGCGTTACTTCACATCTGGCAGTGTGGCTCTCGCCACTCGTTTCCTTGCAAGTCTGCTATTGGATCAGAGTCGTCCAGGGAGTGTCTACTAAACTGCGATCCAATTGCAAAGTCAACTTCAGTGTACACGTGTTTGACGTCTATCTTGTCCTGAAATGAATTCGCGAAATCTTCCTATCCCTAAGTTTGAGGTAGATGTATTTTTAAAATAATACAATTTGAGTCCTTCAAAAGAAACCCTGTGAGACATGTGTGTAACTGAGCGAGGGAATGAGAAAATACAGTCCAGTGTGACAACTAAATACCTAGAGTAGGTGCTGGAAGTGGCAGCCATTGACCTCGAGGCAGGTGTCCAGACGACACCAAAAGTTATGAAAGGCACGGGCGAGGATATGCTTCGGGATGGCATCGATGGCTCTTATAATGTTTATCCGTGCATGATTCCTTCTTGTGGTGTGCTCTAAAGGGGACAGGTCTACAGCAACAACCCGCACACACTCGAAGAACTCCAGGCCAACATTATCACATCTATCGATGCCATCCCGCAGCATGTCCTCGCCCGTGCCTTTCACAACTTTTGGTGTCGTCTGGACACCTGCCTCGAGGTCAATGGCGGCCACTGCCAGCACCTTCTCTAGGCATTTAGTTGTTACATGGGACTGTATTTCCTCATTCCCTCGCTCCGTTACACACATGACCCATGGGGCCTCTTTTAAAGGACTCGCCTTGTAGAAACTGTTCCCTCATTAAGCTGCACGTCCTCCTAATGCCCGCTGCTGAACCTTCATGGAACATGCATGCCCTGACGTTACTCCACAAGGCACTTCCATTAGACGCCACTTAAGACACTCAAGCAGACTGGTTGCCCGACACACAGGTTGATGCAGGCTGTTCACGGTAAAGTGAGCCCTTTTGAACACCCTGCTTGATATATACTTGTATACACGTTGTGTATTCCTTCGCCTTATGTCAAATTTACACTGCCATCGGCCTTATCACTTTATTCGTGCGTCGGTCAAGTGAAACTATGAAAATATTAGAACAATAAATACTTCACAAATCTGGCCATTTTTTACACTTCGTTGTATGAATAAATACAGAAAACGAAATAAATAATTTAACTTATCACAAATGGTTACCTAACACTTGTTATTCGACGTTAAGATATGGAACTACTTACCATCCATAATTGCCAACTTTATTGGGCGCATGTCATTCACTCTGCCAGTTAAAATATGTTTAGGCGGGGACAGTGAATTTGTTCTAAAGTAGATTTCAAAAGTTCTCACTTTATCGGGAACAGCCTTTAACCATAACCTTAACCGATCGATGACTTTCCTGTGGTGGTATCGCCTGCTTTTGATTTTGAGAACGAGACATTCTTGTTTGGCTACATAAGTATAACAAATTATATCATGTCACGTGAGTGATCTGTACATTTCACTTGCTTAGTTCCTATACTGCTTGGTGTTTGAAATACCAAAGACAGCAGAGTGTATGTATGAGAGTAACATATTTAATTACGTTCTAAAACATAATTTTAAAACAAGTTTAAAACATTTTTGCTAAAAAGTGTGCATTTTTTTTTACTATTTCCCCTTAAAGTCACAGTGTCCTCTATGTGGGACTTGCATATGAAGTGACTTGAATGGTCTGCACTGTGCACAGCAGAACATGCCGTCCAATGAGAAAAGGTTCCCTACGTGTATGAGACATCATTCGTTGCTGAGACTATGTTCCCTAGCCTCATAAGGAGAGACATGCAAAATTCGCGTTATTATTCGGCATCAGGCTAAACTTCACAGTACTGTGTGTACTGGAGATGGCATCGTTCCTTCACTGGATGCTGTGTAGATGTGAAGCCACGCCCTAGGTGACTGAATTGCACGTGATTGAGGCGCACAAATGTGAAGTGTTAATTTATTGGCCCAGGACGTGTCAGATAAATTATGCTCCAATGACAAACATATAGCAAAGGTACGCGTGTTTCAAGTTTAAAATGTCACCAAATAATAACGCGAATTTTGCACGTCTCTACTCATAAGCCACTGCTGCCAGTAACATAAAGCACAGACAGATTTCTACTGGTCGCGATGTAAGACAAAGCGTCGTCTGGATATCAGTACAGTTCCAAACAAAGAATTTGTTTGTTGCAACGCCTAAATTTGTATATTTATCTTTGACTGAAAAGGTTAACCCTAACTGAGAAGCGTCAATAGCGTGTATCGCGAGAAATGTCAACCGGCTGAATAAAATGTTGGCACTACTGGATTGGTCTGTTGCAGTATAATGTAATTAAATTTCACTAACAGCAATTATTTTTCTGTCAGCGATGGAAAAATATGGTATTTATAGGTTTCGGTTCTGAAAACAGGCCAGGGAAAATGGCAGGTTTCTGTCTGGAAAAACGGGAAAAATCCAAGAAATTCCAAAATTCGATTTCGGTGGACACCGTGATATACGTATGAACATGCATCAAAAGATAAATCGTTTAAGTTCACTATTCCACTTCTTTTTATTTTAATTACATTGCTTTTATATGGTTCATATAAGCTACTTTATAATTTTATAGTAGACATTAAATTTTGGTTCATTTTTTTATTTCATTTTCTTTAAAAAAAGTGTTGTTTTTTATCACGTAAAGTAGTTAAGTGTAAGAAGGTGATAATACCTTAGCTTCGCCACAAAGATAAAGACGTATTATTATTATTATTGCTATAGATGTTAGCACGAGTGCGGTACAATACAGAATAACTTTAACACCAGAGCTACTTATTTCCAAAGATTGCCGTTTATCGTAGATCTGCATTATTTTACATATGTGCGCTCCCACACGCACGCACAAACAATGAGAAAGAAAGAGTAGGTGTTTCAAAATCAACTCTGGCCAGACTCCATTTCTGGTTGACAAATAGGAATATAGTAATACAGCATTTCATTCCTAAACCAACGTCAGAGAACGAAAGCGCTCACACCCGCAATGCGTCGGATAGCCAACCACTGGCTTGCAAAAGCCGCCATGTTGTAGTTCTCGCAAGCATTACAGCAACGGCTGTCATTGCACCAAATACGAATTATAGGTGATAGGTACCTGCGGATCAAAATCCCACTTATGAAAAATGTCTGTAAATATTATATTTTGATAGTTTCATCCAAATGTAATTCCACTAGTGATGGCAGTGATTATGGAAACTGACACAATTTAAAATAAACAAAATGGGTGCGTTAATACTGACAAAATTTGAGAAAATTGTGCTCAAACTGTGTTCAGCCCCGTGAATATAACACATGGCAGCCATGCAATCGTTCCGTAAATACAGATTTTATACGTAGAAAACTAATCATTCACGCATAAAACCTTTGACAATGGTCGAAACTGTCAAATATATTCAAATATGAATTTAATTTTGGAAGATTAACTACACTTTAAATATATTTTTTTTTGTAATTTAACAAGAAAATCCTTGGAAACCCAGTTGCTAAGAAAATCCGTTGTAAATCTACAAAGAGTTTTCTTGTAAAATCTGCAAGACATTTATTTGCAACATTAAAAATGATAGCCTTGTATTACGACTGACATCATTGAGAAGTGTACATAAAATTACTTTTTTTCTTCTAGAAAACAAATGTGATACATACGTAACAGAGAATACCTAAAAAAAATATTTGAAAATATAATTAACGAAAAAAAAATCGCTTTGCCAGCACGGGGACTCGAAACCAGACCCCCCCGTACTTTTTGCAGGTACCCTTGACCACAAGGCGAAGTTGACTTACAAGCTATAGACTTATTTGTACTTGAAATAGACGTGCAAATACCTACTAAATAGTAATGGAATTTATTTGGTTAGGAAGAATAGGTACATTTATTTCATTTTACGATTTACGTTGTTGAGTTATGAGTTTTTGACGGCTCTTAACAACGAGGTATTGAGGGCAAATTTAAGCCTTCTGTGTAGCTAGGAAACATTAACAGCTAATGAATAAACGGTCACGTTTGATTGAAATTGTCGTTTTTTTTAAAATGATTATTTGAGTTGTTTTATGTGTTTTACGTTATTAAAACTTGCAATGCATTTCTTACTGCACGCAGCTACGCTTCACATCATCCATAGTTTTTGCACAAACCGCTAAATAAGGTTTTACGTTGTTGAGTGCCCGCCATTTTTTTGAAGCTCGTGGAAACGGGTAAATATAGTACAAACATTTATTGAGGTATATGACAAACACAGACCTTGTAGTTTTACAAAAGAGTTGTTGTACAAGATAAATCTTTGTACTGTTACTAGCATTTGCATAATTACAAAGAATTTCTCAATAAAAATCACAATTTTTTACACCGTAATTTAATAAATATAACTCTGAACGTTGAATGTGGCTTGTGAGTCTAAAATATTATAAATCGTTCTTCTAGGTGTGCTGAACTAACATATGTGACCGAAAACCTAATAATAATAAACATATGTTACTATTGGTTAGAGTATTTTCGCTTTGCAATAACACGGAAGAACATTTTTTTTTTATTTCTGCGTTTGATTTGGCAAACTAAATTGACCTATAGAGACTCGCCATTGCGTGCATTAAAATCCCGTAGACCTTTTATTGAAGTATTCGTAATAACCTGGATGTGATTTTAATCTAAAAGTTATTAATTTATTTACGTCATATGTCAATATTAGAAGAGAACTTAAGCACGAAGAATTTAATATGATTCACATGTCTCTGCTGGTATCTATTATGCCGTGTTATTTTACAATGCGGACAATATCCCATTTATTGCTTTTTCTTCTTTTACACGACGAGCAAAATTGTGTTCCTTTCCATTCCTTACCGTTACAGTTCAGTTTTTTTTTGTCATACGATTTAACAAGATTTTCATGACATTCAATGACTAATTCGACTTAATTTGCTCCCCTGCACAAACGCAACTCCACACGAGTGTGTTCTGAATATTAAATCCTGCAGGAAGCGTAATATTGACGAAGACGAGCAAGAAGTGGTTTTCGGAAAAGAAATAATTTCTCTGATATGATAATGAAAGAAAGACACGAGACAGCATGGCGGAATGAATTTCTCAAGAGCTCTACACTCAAAGAACCATAAGAACGAGATTCTGAAGAAAACGTTCCAAAATGAAAAAAAAAAAAAAAAAAAAAAAAGAACATATTCAAGTATCTTTATAATTATAAACCCTCAAATTTACGGCGTAATCTACAGCACACCAGGATATATACGTTATGCAAAATCCTGTAAATAATCAATGTTTATAAAAAATATAGTATATTACTTTGCACTGCAGTGTAGGATGATTTTACTGTTACATAATTTTTTTGGTGTTTTCCACCATACAAAAATATTTCAGGTATAAATATAACTTAAAGGAACTCTTGTGTATAATTGAAATAAATATATATATATATATATATAATATATATATATATATATATATATATAATATATATATATATATATATATATCTTGTAATCTCGACGAATGTTGTAAAGGGGATTTTCGATGGGCCCGATCGCCTAGGCGTCAAGATTGTATGACCGAGAGATACACCTAACCCAAAAGTATGTATGACTTATTTTAAGAGTACTTACTCAGATGGTTCGTAACACATGTAACCAGCGTATTGTGCTGTAGTTTTATGTGGCTGTGGATAGCGAAATGATTTAAACCTAAGAACTTTACTTCATCTTTAGGTAGCTGGAAATACCTTATTAAAACTGGAAGTATTTAGATAATTCGTAGACAGGTTCTAAATAATTTTTTATTTTAAATAATATTTTCTACTTTGAAACACCTATCTGCTTGCTCCAAAAAGAGTTCCTGAAGTACGTATACATTTCATGGCATTGTTTCTCCTCAGTTTAAATTATTATACTTCAAACCTTAAAATTCGAGAATATAATTTTTTTTTCTGATTTATAACAGTTACTTTACTTTTATATTCCCTGACTTTGTATAAGTGATTTTGAGACGCTTCAAAACTGCATTAATAAGGTATAAAATAACAGAACGTTGATGGCAACATTCTTTTATTTTATCATTTTTCGTATAGTTGGGTATATATGCTTAAGCCTGGCTAGCAAAAATAATTATTAGACCTATTTATTTCAAACTAAAACATATTTACTTGAACTGGAAGTAATAATGTTTAAAATACAATTACATTGATGTTCTGAAAATTTTTAAGTCTCTAAATGTAAAAATGCTTATTCGCCTTCGTGGCACTAGGCATACAACTTTCTGTAAAGAAACCATTTTATGTTATTCACGTAGTCTTAAAACTAACTTAATGAACAATGGAAAAATTAATTTAGCCTAATTAATGTTATAGATGCGAAAGTTTTGTATCTTTGTTTGTTACGCAATCACGTCGTAACGACTCGGCGGATTTGGATGACATTTGGTACAGAGGTAGATTATATTCTGGATTAACATAAATTTGTACTTTTCATCTCGTTAAAACGAACAGTTTCTTAGGAAATGTATAAAATAAACCACCAACCATTAAGATAGAGCACATTTTCATTATAGTCAAGGTTTGATTTTTTCACGCTGGTGAAGCCGCTGGAGACAAATATAAATTGAAAGTAGCATCAGTGTAATTATTAGTTCCGAATTAATTTCTATGCTTACATTTAACGGGAACATTTGGGGAAATTTAGTTAAACAATTACATGATCTGTCTAACAAATCACAAATATATATATATATATATATATATATATATATATATATATATATATATTTATAACAAAATTTCGCCAGAGGAGGCAGATATGAGTTGTTTAATAACACGATGTAAAAAAAAAAAGTGTAATGTTACACTAAATGTATGTGGCAGCAATGTCTCCACTGACGTCAATGTTATTTTTATTCTATGTCCAAGTAAATTTAGCCTACAAATTAGTAAAACGACATACACTTTGTGCAACTAACTTTACATAGAATTGTGTAAAATTGCTATTACTGTGTAGCAGAAAATCAACTGCAACTGTCGTGTATTTTCTCTCCACGGGAAGTAAATTTACACAGACATCGCAATTGTAATTTCACCACAGTGTATGTGTATTTGATCACTAACAAGGTAGTCAAATCGCATATTCACTGTTTGTGTAATTACACGATTTCTGTACATTGTTCACTGCCCTACTAAGCAATTTTACCCTCGGCATTTGTTCTTGTACAACTGCGTCATGTTAATTCACTTATTGTATTAGTGTATATTTATAATGTTCGTGTCAATTTACACCGTTTAGTAATTTGGTAGCTAAACGGAGTTGTAAAAAGTTATTTCCAAAATGTGGGTAACAATTAACTACAATTTTATTCTAACTCTCTCATCATTGCCGAAGCTCAGAGCCGGGGGGGGGGGGGGTGGCTCGGGCCCTTATACCACCCATACGGTTGCAGCAATTGCATCTCTCTGCGGGCTGAGGAAGTTTCCCTCACCAGACCGCAAAGAACATATAGCCCAGAGGTCAGGACGCCCTGCACGTCCCGGCGCAACTCAGACAGCCCGCCAGTCAGACCAGCAAAGCCGCGGTTCCCTAACCCTGTCCTTCCCTGCCTGCGGGGGGGTAGGTGGGTGGCAAGCATTTAACTGAGTGCCCAAGTTTGTATTTCAGTAATGGTATCAATTTTGAAAATACAGGGCTTGTGAAATTATATATTAACAAAGCTGGCATATGGTTTCGAAGAATCCATATGCCTGCAGTAGATTTTGTATTTTTTTTCTTCCTCTTTTTTTTTTTTTTGAAGTTATTAATTAAGCCAAGAGTCCCGTGAAGTTAATTTCAAGGTTCGTGAGTTCTGCTTGCCATGATTGCGAAATGGTAGGGTGAAACGTGAGATGGTAATTAGTGATTTTAAATTTAGATATTTCCATTTGAGAAAATTAATAAGTTAATTATAATAATCGGCGCGAAAAATAGGCTCAATTGCAGCTGAATGAGAAGGAGCAAATGATGGAGGCGTGTTGTTATGTTTTGGTGGGGTGGGGAGATGTGAGCAGCTCCGATGAGGATTGAGAAGTTCACTGGAAACAGCCACAGGGAAGTAGTTTTATTAAAAGTTTGCGAATTTTATTCTAACTGTTATAGAATACCTAGTTATATACAAAAGCCAGCATATTCAATTAGCGGGAGTTAAGATTTCCTTTTGAACACACAAAGGAGTTCGTAGTAGTTCTATTCCCTACCGCTAGATCGCATGTTGTAAACAAACACTTGTAGTTATATTTGAATTCACAGGAACATTGGTGTAAAATTACAAATACTGTAATCGTTTTAGGAAATTACACATACAAATGTAAAATTATCGCAAATTTGTATGTGTAAATATATGCATACCGACACGCCATAATGTGATGCAAGTTTACACACACAGGGTCATTGTAAAATTGCACAATTCAAGATGTACAACTATACTGATATTGGGTGTTTACACAACAAATATGTGGCAGTAAAAATACATAACTTAAGGTTAAAACAGTGAGTAGGTGTATTTTTACGCATACTTCAAAATGTGTAAATTAAAACCAACGTTTGTTTATTAAGCCATACAGTCATGTGTTTTCACCAAAGACATGTCGTACAGTCTGTATTTTTAAGAACATTTATGTAAATTACACATACAAAATTTAAAATTACCAAAAATTTGTATGTGCAAAATTTGCACATATTTTGTACAGTGCCAGCTCAGAAATCACTCCATGTGTATTGATATGTGATCCTGTACGCCGATATTACGCTGGACATGATCAGCAAGCTGAGGAACTAGATCGAAGACGAGTTGACAGTCACTCACACGCTGAGATAATGTTTCAGAAAATGATAAACCGAGGAGCCAAAGACAACGTTAGCCAAGTTTCCTACTTGAGAAACTTTCAGTCACGGATGTATCTTTCGCCACACGAATCCGGAACGTGTAAAAGTCTTTCCCGGTCCTTTCCCCCCCCCCCCCTTTTTTTTTTGGCTCCTTGCAACTCATTCGCTCACCATCTCCCTCTCTCTCTCCATCTCTCCCTCCCACTCTCCCTCTCTCCCCCTCCCCCCCATCCCCCCCTCCCCCCCCCTCTTTCCCCTATCACCCCCTCAACCCCCTCCCCCTCACTCACTCTCCCTCACCCCCTCTCCCTTTCCCTCTCCCCCACTCTCTCTCAGTATATCGAAGCGAGGTGGTATTGTGAAGTTGCATTCAGGGGAAGACGCGGATTCTATTTTCTGGTTTCGATTTACCTTGGTTTACCAAACACATCCAGGCGAATACTGTGGTTGTTCTTTCGAAGAGTCAATGACCGCTTTCCTATGCGATCATAATTAAATTCATAGATGAGACGTGGTTCCGTCTGTAGCCACCCATCTTTTCACTGAAGAATTTTGTAATGTTATTGGCGCAAATCTTAAACACGTACTGGATGTTTTCGCAGTGCTGCAAATTCATTTAAATAACAATGGAAAAATTAACATTAGAAGTGCATACAATTCTCGTTCGTCTTTTTGCGCTGATAAACAACACCGTTAGTGAAGGCCTCGGTAGAAAAAAAAACTTGCAGTTACGTGGAAATAAACGTTTTACTAATTTTTTTTTGTCAATTTATTCTATTATGAATTTCGGATATGTTCCAAAATTTCACCGAATTGTTTACTTCAATATTACCTTTAAAGCTTCCAGTACACTCTCTTAAGCACTATACGTGTACCGAGTCCGGTGAAGTTCGATTAACGAGTTCAAAAGTTTTCGAGAGCAATGCGCACACGCAAAAATAAATAAATATACATAGATACATACATACATACATACATGCATACATGCATACATACATACATACATGCATACATGCATACATGCATGCATGCATGCATGCATACATACATACATACATACATACATACATTACATACATACATACATACATACATACATTACATACATACATACATACATACATACATACATACATACATACATACATTACATACATACATACATACATACATACTCACGAACACACACAGACAGCAATGTGATAACCCTGTATTTCCTTCAGAAAGTGGGCTATTAAAACCCATTCAGACCCAGTGTACACAACTGTGTACATTACGCCCATGAAGGTAATTTTTGGCCTGTACTGCACACTGAGAAGCTCAATTGCCAATGAGCTTAGCTATGGGTAAATTATTCTCCAACAGTCTTACTACTCCAAGACATGATTGGTTCATATAACTGTAGCCGAACATATGACCTACAGCTCACTAGCTGTGGCAGCGAAACAAGCTTTGTGTAGACTCAAGTACAGCACACATCATGAAATATTTTGTTTGCGACACCTAAAACCGTAAATTAAAGTGGGTCTGAAAGTTTTCAACTCTGGCGTGTCCCGCTTTCGAATTGGGTCCCTGTGGGAGAAAGGAATCTTGACGCCTGGGGTAAGCCGGCTTCGTTACATGAAGGACACCCCTGTCGTTCCCGAATGAATTAGAGAGGGGTGCAGCAGCGCCGGAATGAATACGGGAGAGTAACAGGGAGCACACCTAGATGACCCCTAACATTCGGCGGGGCCTGGGATGGAACCGGTAAACCCTAACGTTGGCAAGCTAAATTCGAAACATTCAAACAAACCACAAGTCCCATATCAGCAATTACTGATTGGTTATCAAAACATAAATTGTTCTACAGGCTGCTGACATTAAAGTAAGTACTTATAAAATCAATTTTCGAAAAATAATCTCTCTGTTCGTTTACTACACATATGCTAGAGTACAGAATGTCATGATGATTACACTTAAATTGACAAAGGACAGCAAAAACAATTGGGTGTTATTTTTCTTTGCTTTATGCACAGTGGAGTACGAAATTACGAATAATTCATCAGTAATATGGGAAATTTATACCTCTTGCAGGGCTTTGAATTGTGCTTAATTAACCGCTAAGAGTCCGAAATAATCACCCATTGTCACTCGATTATCTTACGAACACCAGCATGTTTTTATACAAAGCCGAAATACATGACTGTCTACGCACTGGAGAGCTGGAATAAATTAATCTGAATTCAGGCGTCCCCACATGTAACATTATAACTGTTCATATAGTTGGGTATGTATGTTTACGCCTGGCTAACAGAAGAAAATATTAGACTTATTTATTGCAAACTAAAAATTATTTATTTGAACTGAACGTAGTAATTGTTAAAATGCAATTAGAAGATACCAATTAAACCTGAATACATTTCAATTCTGGCACAATTAGTGTTTAACGTACGCTTTTTTTGCTGCTACTTTGCACTTAATCGGGTAAAGTTGGCTTTTCTTTGGCAAAGTCTTGTCGTACCTTAACTTTACTGCTGTTAATTATCTGCTATAATATTATTAATTTTGTGCTCAAACTTAAACCAGAATATTGTAAATAGTACTAAACAATAATTTTGTCATAGCTATTAAAAGGTTAAACTAGCAATCTTTCATATGTATGTGATTTAGTGGTTACAAAAATAGTTCATTGAGTATTTTCCGTTACACGAGAATAAGAAATAGTGTTGTCAACTATGAGTATTTGAAATGTGTTTGATTCTTTGAGTTATCTATGCTTTGCAGCATCTGCTGTGTTGTACTCTTGTTTTTTACTTTGTTTAGGGTGGCAGCATATGTCTTGTACTGTGTTGTATAAACCTAGCCTTGAATGTTGACATCCTATGTTATATTGTAATATTTATCGTCATTAAAGGAATAGAAATCTATTGTCAGGTCTCCAGAAAATGATAATCAAATTATTTATGTATTATTGGGCAAAAGTCAAAATGCATTTTCGAAACTCTTTAAAGTAATTCCATAACTTTCATACTTGGTTTTAAATATTTCGTTTCTAATGTGACGATTGTTTGTTACCCAAAAAATACCTTTATTTTATTATAATAATGCTCAGTTTAAAAAAAGAAAAAACAAGCAATCAATTATCTATAAGAGATTCCGAAGTTATTTGTGTAATTACTTAAAAATCAATTTTCCTTATTTTTAAATTCATTTCCCTTTATTACAAACATACTTTGGCGTACTGTTTTATCTTGCATGATGATATCATTGAGACGGATACCTAGTTAAGAATGGTCGGTTTTAAGAATAACACTTAGACTCAGCCTAATGTTTCTTAACATTACATATAAACATACACACAATCACAACTAGATCCACTCCCTACTTTGGCCACCCCCGGTCTGGCGAATTGCGTATTGTTGGTTTCATTATGATTCCTAGTATGTGGTTTGCGGGATCATAGGTAGCTCACTTATTTACACTGACATGGCATAATTCATGGGATACCCGTCTTATAACGTGTAGGTCCACCTCTAGCCCAAAGAAGTGCCGTAACTCGACGTGGTGTAGACTCCACAAGTTGACGGAAGGCCTCTGGAGAGATGTTAAGCCATGCTGTATGAATAGCTGCCCAAAGTTCCCTGGTATTTATAGGTGCAGGATCTTGGGTGCGAATGGCTCTCTCCACTACGTCCCATAAATGCTCATGGGTTCATGTCGGGTGAACGTGCTGGCCACGCCATTTGCTGGAACTCTCTAGAACGCTCTTAGAAACAGTCCTATACATCCGCAGCCCGATGAGAGGTGCATTATCCTGTTGGAACATCCCATCGTTGTCAGGAAAACTAAATTCCATGAACGGATACAAATGGTCACCAAGGAGAGTTTTGTGGCGGTTACCATTGAGTTTTTTTGGGTACATGGACAAGTGGACCCAACATATGCCATGTAAACACACCTCACAACATTACGGAACCTCCACCAGCCTGCACGGTGCCTTGTTGACAACTGGGATTCATAGCCTCATTGGGTTTGTGCCATATCCGAACCCTGCCATAAGCCCGAAACTACCTGTATCATGACTCATCGGACCAGGTCACATGATTCCAGTCTTCCAGGGTCCTATTAGCAACCTCACGAGCCTAAGTGAGGCATTGTGCCCGGTGCCGTGCTGTGAACAGGGACACACTGGTTGGTCTTCTGCTTTCATATCCCATGGAGGCTAATGCGCGTTGCACAGATCTGCTAGATACACGTCTGACACCTCATGCATTGAATGTGGGGGTAATTTGAGCGAGTGTTCTTGCTCTGTTAGCACGGACAATTCTACCCAACCTTCGCCGGTCACCATCATCAAATAACTTTCAACGGCTACTGCGTTGTCCACGGTGGATTGTAATGCCTTTATTTTGATGTTCCCTGTACACACGTGACACCGTGAATCGAGGAATATTGAAGGTCTCCACGACTTCTGAAACTTAATGTCACATCCTTCCGGCACCCACAATTATGCCCCGTTCGAACTATCAGAACTCATGTCGCCTTGCCATTAGCATGTAAACAACAGTCAATCCGAATGGCACGACCACTTGTTCACAACCGGAACCAGTTTATGCCGTGCAACGTCGTCCTGCAGCGGTGGCTCCACGAGTCATTCAGTTACATACTGCTATCCCATGACTTTTGTCATGTTAGTGCAAAAGCAAAAAGGGAACGTACATAGGCAGGATGACTCTGCTATGGTTCGTCACAGCCTTCCGCAATGTAAAGGTGAAAATACGATACAATTCTGGAAGCATCACCGGGGAGGAGATTTTCTATAATTAAAAAAAAAATCCAACTCGGCCCGGAATCCAACCTGGGATTTAAACCCAAATGGCCAGACAGATGACTACTAAGTCGCTAAATGTAGGCTTTTCTTCCGAGCTAGGTTCATTTCCTTACAAATGAAATTATATATTATCTCCAGTTATTTTCGTTAAGGGCGTAGGCTATGTGAAAATTTGTTATTTTATATTTATATTTCAACGCGAGTACTTTTATTGGTTAGCGACTTATATTCGTGGTTATACCTAAATTATCTTTATAATTGGGCATCTACTATTTACAGTGAATGCTTTCGCACTGAAAGTTGTATTTTATTTTAATCGTAAATTCGTAGCGACAATATAAAGTTATACGTAATGAAGAGTCTGAGTATGCAACGTAAATTAGGTTTAATCTTTCATAGCGTGCAGTATCAAGAAATGTTAAATATATGGAAAAAGTTACAACGAATTTCTCCCTACCTGAATACATTACCTCATGGTTTTTCGTAATAAGGACGGTACTTAAATTAAAATGCTTAACTAGTCTTTTTTGAACTGTAGAGGTAACGAGATTTTGAAAATTAAATCCTCTTAGTGAGAATGTTATCCAATACAAAAAACCATCGTGCAAAGCACTTGATTGAACTTTGAATAAATAATTACCAACAAAGTAATATGAAACTTCAGGAAAACTGAAAAGCGAGCAGTCATAACACAAAAAAAAAAAAAGTATTCCATTATTAATAAACTGCTTCTGTTATAATGAAAGATAAGTTTCAACCTCGTAATATACTGGGAGTAGAGCTCATAAATAATATTATTGAAGACAATATTTTGTAGAAACAAATTATATTAAGAAAGTCAGTGAATGTGTGCATTTTATAAACAATTATTTGGAAACTAGCTGTTAAAGAGTATTTAAATGTGAGTTGCAGATTTTTCGCCACAGGTACAGATTATTATTGAGAAAAAATATAGGGAGTAAAATTTCGTATTCTTACATTTTCCTGCGTCTCTTTTAGCGTAAACTCACAATACGTGTGATAACTTTTCAATGAAGTTATTTTTCCCCCTTTTCAAGCGGTTCAGTTAATACTGCGGCTTGCGGAGCGACCGGCAGAACACACATAGATTAGCTCGAGAGTGAATGCATTTCAGCCGATCCTATTACCAAGTTTGTAAAGAGCGGTAAAGGGGTTCGCGTAGTGGGAGAAGGAGGAAAAAGCGATATGTATCTTGTCACTGGCTCGGATTTGTTGAATCCTATTACATTCATTTGTGGCTGGGCCGTTCGTGTTCCGATCCGCGGTTGAAAAGAGCGATGCACCGTGTGTGTGTGTGTGTTTGGTCCCACGGGGGTGGGAAGTCGTAAAACATAGTTGCACTCGCAATGGGTGACAGTCGCTCGATTCAGGCGATGGCACTCAACGCGGGAGTTTTCCTACACCGTGTGACATGCTCTCTAAACCTGAAACAGCGAGAATTGAGCCAAATCTGTAGTAAAAATTGAGCGACTGGTAACCAGTGCCTCATGAACAACTGATAATGATGGCTGATTTTCACTGATTTATTTCTGATTCCCACTGATTGTCGATAATTTCACTGTCCCCAGTTCATTTGCTTGATTTTCCAGTTACAGTGGACCTCTCGGTCTTGTATTTTAACGCTCTTAGCCTAGCAGCCTTACAGCGCTTCGGCCTTCCAATAGGCGGGGAAGAGGAATCACGTCCTGTCAACGCAAGGAGGCCAGGATTAATGCGACCGTCGGCCAGACCCAAGCCTAAGCCAGGCACGTCTGCACATCCCTACACCCTTCTACCACAGAGGTTCTGAGATCCTCGTCCTCAGAAACCAAGCGTATGGTCTGGCCGGGGTTCTATCCATAACCTTAGTGTCTCTCCAGGGCACAACCAGAGCAAATTGCCCCTCACCGCACTGTCTTTCAGCGAGAATGGGAATATCTCCAGACCTCCTCCAGCATGCGGAGTCAACCACTACCAGCACGAGTCCAACCCTATGATCGGCCACCAGAGAGAACCTCATGGTGGGGCCAACCGATCGTCCCGTGCTACCACTTACTTTCCATGGCACTTGTGGGTTATTCATGGCCGACATTATCCCCCGGATGGAGTGGCAAGAGGAAGACCCTCCCACACAAGGTGGTTGAGAAGACCTCACCGGGCATTGCCTTACACCCAATGAAGGGCCGGTCACACTCCACTCCCTGGGAGCCACATCCTTAGTGCCAGACGCCAGTAGCTTATCAACACTGACTTTCAGGGTGAATGATACTTCACTTATTAAGATCACTGATTCGGGCTAAGAGTGTGGCATGCCGCACAAAAGTGTAGATGATCTGTAATTTTTTGGTAATTTTACTAGAAACGGCAGATAAGAATTATTGCCAGCAATTTGACAGGAGATATTAAAAATATTTAAAAGATAACGATTATTGTCGCGGAACAGGAAATGTTTCATCCCGGAAAATAGTTAACGAATGTGAGGGTAGGAAGGGATTTAGTACGTCAGTGGTATAGAAAGGATGACTTTAGCGCAGGATTCAGGATGTCGGTGTAGGAATTGTCCGCCATGACGTCACAAGTGCGGCCGGCGGGCTAGTTCGTCTCCCCCCCTCGCCTCACCCAACCCACGGCTGACCATTCCAGCTACCCGTAACCCCCCCCCCCCCAAAAAAAAACTATTTTATTAAAAAAATTATTTTATAGAAAAATAAACTATTAAAATTATCTAATATATTGGCTTGCCACTTTGGATTTTTATTTATTTTCCTAGAAAAAACGTCAGTTTCCATAGAAACCTCCTCACGCTCGACATCCCCGATCTCTGCTAGACTGCTGACCGCCAGTGTGTACATTTATTTACGAATTAAAAGATTAAATTTTCCATACACGAGAAGGGCATATAAAAAAATTTTTAAAAACTTTGAATTCTTCCAATCGAAATAACAATTTTTAACGAAATAAAACATACAGTAGGCCAGACCTCTCCGCAATCAAATTTTTAACTGTAATTAGTACTGCCAATGAAAATAGTTATATATTTAAAAAAAACTTTTTTTTTTGGCATAATGTGAATAATAATACATTTTTTGTTTCCGAAAAAAAATAATTAATGAGAAAAAATTGAATTTGGCTCTGCCTTTTATGAAAATTAAACCGCCAGGACGCACGGGCAATCTCGCGACGTACCTGTCATATCAATTGAAGAGTGCAGGCGACAACACGACACAACTGTGCGGTAAGTAACGAGGGGGGGGGGGGGGAGTGTTGTGGAACTCCGAGCCAAGTGCTCGTGAACTGACCTTGACCGCACGTCAGCTAATATGCGTCCTTGGGTGCAGTTCATCAATTGCGTATTAAAATGTCGCATGTAAAAAAAAAAAAAAAACTAATGAAATTTGGTTTATTCACATGCACATGCATGCCGAAGGAAACAGAAGTCACCTACTAATGAACGATAAGAATATGACTTTCTCGGTAAATTAAAACTTGCCAACGATAATATTGTTACGCTCTGCAGCTGGCGCCGGGTAGGCTGTCCGGCGATGTGGGGGGGTGACCCAACTAGACCTTCCCCTCTTCCTGGAACGACGCGCTCGCTGCCTGGTTGCATGCCTTCTGGAAAGGTCTTTGAGAACGACCTTGGTGCGTTTGTGAATGTGTACTCACTTATTTCTAGGGGAAAAGTGATGCCAACACGTGAGATTAAGAACGAGAAAACTCAATATATCGATCTTCTGATGGTGAAGGACGGAACAATGAATATTTCTTAATTTTGTGACATAACAAACTTTTCAAGAACAGTGCGATAGCAGCTTACTTCGTGTGGTACAAAGTTCATGTCTGCAAACAGTGTTTTAAACATTATACCGATTACCCACGAAAGGCAGGACTCACTGTGGAACTGTGCCTCGCAATACACAAAACAACGTGTAAAAGATAAATTTTCAGAGTGTATATGTTTTTACTAATGTTGAATATTACCGAATAAAATTATTTTTTTCTAGAGAAAATATTCTGTGTTTTATTTATTTTAGAAAACCCACTTTATAATACACATTATTTTTTATAAAAAAATTGCATAGAAAAATAAATAAAGAAATTATCTCTGGTGGTTGAAACATGAGTTACAAACACATTCTTGTGTCTAATACTAGAAATAAATATATGCATTGAAGGTGTAATTTCGTGGCCAATGGGAATATACCATTGATTAATTGGTGTGGGTGGAGTGATAATTTGTTATGTAAGGCCACGGATGAAGAGGGAGGGGGTGTTGGTTAGGTCTGTGGGGTGTTGGGTGCGGTAGCATTATATGTTCTTCGATTTTTAGAATTATTATTCTAATTTTTTCGTGACTTTTATTTTTGGGTGGTGGAGGGGTGTTGGTTAGGGTGGTGGAGTTAGTGTGAGGCTAATGTTACATGTTCCTCTATAATTTCGATTTTATATATACATTCTCGTGTATGGAAAATTACATCTTTTAATTCGTAAATAAATACACACACTGGCGATCGGTAGTCTAGCAGAGGTCGTTGTAGTCAAGCCAATGGAGGTTTCTACGCAAACTGAGGTTTTTTTTAAATAGAAAAATCAATAAAAACCAAAGTGGCTAGGCGATAAATTTAAGAAATGTTTATTAAATCGTCTGTTTTACAAAATAATTTTTTTAAATAAAATATTTTCCTGGGTTATGGGTCGCTGGAATGGCCGGACATGTGTCTCAGTGGCGAAGGGGTAGTTGAACTAGGCCACCTGCCACGCTTGTGACGTCATGGCCGATAACTTCGACGTCATGAATCCTGCGCCAAAGTCACCTTTCCTATTCTACTTACGCCCCTCACTTTATTTAACGTATATGTCGATGGAGTAGCAAGTAAACTGAAACGCACTTTTAATTCTGGGAAACATATTAACACACACACTTACGGATTAATACAAAGTTATTTGCAGATAATCTGGTGATGACCCAAGAAACAGTTTGTGAAAACCCAAATATCTATATTCAAATTGTTCCAATCTATACCTGGAATATCATACGAAGATATAACTGAAGGAAATCAGTTCAATGTCATTTTTAGGAAAAAATATTCGTGTTAGTTGTTACTGGCATTTGCAATACCTAGGTAGCAACATTCGCTACGATTATGGTAAATGTATTCTAAAAAGGTTTTGAAAATTGCAAAAGTATTTTTACGTCCATATTTGCAGAAACCTACAAAAGAAAGCTTAAAAATCACCTATTTTAAGAACTACAAATATGATGGGGAACTATTATGAAAAATCATTTCCGAACACAGGGCTTGGAAGTGAAGACATAAGATACGTTAAACGCCCTATAAAATTTCTTCATACATACTGTAGATTAAAGATCTTAATACTTACGAAGTCAAAGAAATGAATCGGAAGAACGAGCAGAAATAGCTGAATCACATGTAGAGAGCACGTGAGGTTAGGTTCGAGAAACAAGTGCAATTTATAATAAGTCGAAGTGGTCAGTAAAACACAGGAAAAAATGGTCTGAATCGAAACTGAAACAGGTTTATCAGCTAATCTAGGAGACGTGGTGATTTCAAAACCGCCCTGCTACTTAGAGACACAGCAATATATTAAGTTTCGAGAACACGAGGGGGACAAATCGGCACCAAGCAACTTCAATATTCATAAGTATTAGCGTAATATATGTTCGAGCAAACAGGACTGGGGCAGGAGGCGCAAGGCACCGGGAGCCATATTGGCTTCCGGACTTCATGCTCTATCATTCCGGTCACGTGTCCGCCATATTGGATTCCACCACGCCATTATCCAGTACGCCACCATCTTTGTAGCCAGTACGTTTACATCTTGGACCGCCATATTTGTAGCCAGTATGATGTCATATTGTTACTCACATTCATTCGACTGCCTTCTTGGTAACCAGTAAGTCAGTTTTTCATGCTCTTGCATTCCGAGGTTTTTTTCGAGTGGTCCTCCTTTTTTCTCTTTTGTATTCTTTCTTTTTCTTTCTCTTTCTTCCTTTTCTTTCTCTTTCTTCCTTTTCTTCTCCCTTCTTTCCTTTCTCTCTCATCCACCCTCCCTTCTTTCCTTCCTCTCTCATTATCGCTTTCTCTCAAATTCGTTCATCATTTGTTTACATCGGCTGTTACTGGAGGCCGCCATCTTTGTTTGCATTTACAGGAGGCTGCCATCTTGGTTTTTCGTTCATCATTTGTTTCCCTCCATTAGTTCTGGCCATTCTACCCCATTTCAGGTATTTTGAAAGACATTAATCAACATACTCTAGTCATGTATGTTAGAACTTGGCATATATTTCAAGTATATATTTAAATATTGTGGAGATTTATACCTATGGAGCTATGGAGCTATGGAGCTATATGTGTGACAATGAGCTCAATCTGAGCGAAGATAACACTAGGACGAAATATATTTTCACTTTAAAAAAAACTTATTCACTGGCAGGGCAATGATGATTAACTAGCAGCTAACGTTGTCCATATCATAATGAGTTCTATAGAACACCTATGGCATGCACAAGCATAAATTTTGATTTAAACTGACTTTAAAAAGTGTTTTAGAGAAGCAGATACACGTATTACTATGAATTTATATAAGAATTTTATTCAGATACATACACACATGTATATATATATATATATATATACATGTGTGTGTATGTATCTGATAATATATATATATACATGTGTGTGTATGTATCTGATATATATATATATCACCACATCATTTTTTTGCAGAATATCTGCTCTACTAACCAACACCAGACTAAATTTACTCGTACCTCAAACTAGAAGTCGTGTAGACCACAGCCCACAGTTCAGACATCTTAAACAAAACATTGCTAGATTTAAACCCGCAACACTCCTTCATTTTATCCGGACCAGTTAACCTTGTAAATGCCAAGAGCAAGTCTGTACCTGCATGGTAACATTTTCTTGTCTAATAAATAACCTTAATTGAGTTTGGACCCTTCAAAGGCCTTCCCCAGAAGCAACAACTTCTGGTAACTTCTTAAAAACCTAATATTATTGGCGAGAACCTATTTCTGGTCAAAAGAAATGGAAATAAAATTAAAACATTAAGTCTCTCTAGAAATAAGAAATAAAAGATATAACCATGTTTTAAAGTAAAATAAAATAATTATACAATCATATAAATAAACAAATAAATTCTAATTAACAAAGTCAGATCATACATAACCTCTTATCTCAGAATTCATATCAGTATGCCATAGAATAACAAAAATCAAAATAAACTTTGGTTTACTGGTTTACAAATAAATATGTTACATGGTTTTTAATACCAGGATTCTTCGCGCAGGGCGTTATCTCATGTTGCCGAGCATTTTGAACATAGGTGATAATCCGATCGCAGTATCGGCACTGGAGGCAACCAGTTAGCGATAATGCGGGTCATGGCTCCTTGTTAGTTGACGCCAAAGGCAGGCATTCATATTTTTATCATATAGATATAATTATATACTTATATTCCTAACCTATATATTACAATAATATAGATTATATATTCATATATATTCTTATGCGTTTTCTTCTGGATGAACATGTATTTCTTGGTTTTTTTTTAGAGTGCTCCCAATTATGAATGTTTTAAGATTTTTCTGCATTTTTAAAACTTTAGTTAAAAAAATTATGTTTCTTTTTGTTTTATGATAGATTTTGAACAGCTTGTAAGTAAGATTATGATCCTATGACACCATCCGAGGATAAGGTTAAGAGTTTTTACTATACAAACTTTTTCTGACCTTGTCAGGTTGTCGAGCAGTCTAAGACAATGTATTTAATTCTAGTTTCTTGCAAGGATTCGAATCCTGGGCAATGCAATTGATTTTCAGACATATGTTGAAGACGGTCGATTTGGTCTCACTCGCAGTTCGTCTGTCGTTCGAGTAAGAGTTCTCTTTCTCTGACCGAGTTCGAGTGACTTGAGACTTAGCTACGTCAGTTTTAGACATATAATAGCAGCATGTGTGTTGTCGCTATAAATAATACAAAATTTATTTCTCTCGTCGTTAAGGTATAGTGAAAATGATTGTTTGTTGTTCTAGCTATCAGATAAATTTTTATCTGCTAATGTGACATACGGAAAACTTAAAACACCTTCCTTTGACCTTGACGGCTATGGAGCCGTTTCCTGCATCATAGCTAACTAAAATCATAAATGCATGGTTGAGTCCTACAGCAGAATTAAAATTCACAAGTCCTGACATGGGGTAGAATGGATTTGGCTATGTTAAAAAAGTATTCCGATTCCTTCACAATATGAAAATATATTCTAAGTCCTTCACAAGGTGGAATGGATGTGACTAAATAAGAAAATTTCTCAAAGTCTTATACGAGGGCGATCAGAGAATTCCGCCGGGCCAAGTGTAGTGTAAATGTAGTTTGAATTAGAATTAAACCTCCTTGTTTTCCTTTTTATAATGTGGATATTTTAATTGTTTTAGAATTTTTTGGGATTCTGAGGTTAAAGGTCGCCAGGTCAAGGTCAAAGCCCAAGGTCACTCGCATTTTTTGGCCTTTGGTAGGTTTAGGTAGGTTAGGATTTTTTGGGCTATAGTACAGTAAGTTATGTTAGTTTGACAGACGGTAAGAATGTTTGTGTTCCAGGGTTGTTATGGACTATAAGATTTGCTTTGATCACTTGGGTTAACATAGATGGTATCTTGGGTGATATGTTTTCTCCAGTATATCTGTCTTGCGTTTGTTGGTGTATGTCAAATGGGGTGGACAGTATGTGTGTGCCTCGGCGAGTCCTGTAATGCTAAGTCAAGCTTGAGTTTAAAGTGTTTGGTATGGGCTGTGTGTATATTTTGAATGGTGTCAGTCGACATGGTAGATATGAGAAGAAGTTGATTGTGTCACTGATATTATAGGCTGTATGTTTGCTTTGTATGGTCGTTGTAGAGGAATGGTTTATGTATGCTGGATTTATAGTAGGTGGTATGGTTGGTAGGTATAAGCGGTGTTGGTAGGTAGAACAAGTAGAATAGGTATTGGGTTATGGGCTGACCTCAGCTGTATAGTTGATTGGTACACCTGATTTATGATGGATATTGTGCTTGGTGTATTGTGTGGTGTAATTGATTAGTATGACTGAACTTTTCTTTGGTTATAGGAGTTAGAATGTAGGTTGGCCTGGTATGTCTTGGGCTATAATGGATGGTTGGTTGGTATGGTGACTAGTATATATTTTGGCTGGTGTCGACCAGTAGAGCAGAAAGTATAAGCAGTAAATAAATTTTTCGTATGTCTGTGTGGACTGAATGGTTGAGGTGTGCTTGATGTTATAGTAAGAGGTATGAATTATGAGTATATTTCGTCTGGTGTTGGTCGGTAGAGCAGATGATATATATGAGTTAAGTGGCTGGTATGGCTTATTTATATGCGTAATTGGTGAAGTTAGATGGGCTGAAATGGTAGTCAGTATAGTTGACTGTTATGATTGATAAATAAGTCTAAGGTATGGTGTTTGATATGGTCTGTATTATTAATAGCATAACAGGTATGATTGGGTTAGAGTGAATGCCATGGTTTGGGCTGTATGTTTCTTGGTTGGTATGGTTATCTGCTGTGGTCTTTAGTTGATATTTTCAGATGGTATAGTATTTTGGTATACTGGAGGGCTGTCACCTTGTATGTTATGGTTGGTGTCTGATGGCAATGATGACATGACAGACATGCTGGAGTTACGATTTTCGGTATATTTTTTCTCAATTTTTTGTGATTGTTCTTTGTTTTTTGTAGTATGGGGAGGTGGGGAGTTAAGGTTAGGGCTTGGTGTTTAGGGTGCTGGGATGAGTGGGAGGTTAACGTTATATTTTTTTGGATTTTTAGATTTCTTGTGATTTTTTTAAATTTATTTAGTTTCGTACATATGAAGTGTGGTGGTCAGCATTATTATTGGTATGGATAATTGGCAAATCAGATGGTTTGTTTGATGAGTGGTATAATTTTTGACCTGTGTTTGATGGCAATGATACCATAACAGATATGCTGGAGTTATGATTTTTGGTATATTTTTTCTAAATATTTTTTGCGATTTGTCTTTGTTTTGTAGTACTGGAAGGTGGGTAGGTAAGGGTAGGGGTTGATGTTTAGGGCGTTGGGATGAGTGTGAGGTTAATGTGATATGTTCTTAGATTTTTAGAATTTTTTTTTAAATTTATTTGTGATTTTTTTTTTTTTTTTGTATTTTAGGAGAGTTTGTTCAGTAAATTCTATATTTTTTCTTGGAATTTTTGTTTAATTTTTTGTCAATTTTTTTAAATTATATATATTTTTAGGTGAAATTTTTAGGGGAACAAGTGATTTTTTAGGGTAAAAGACTTGAATAATAATATTTAAATTTATTTTATTTACTTTGATAGAGGTCAGCTGGCGACTAGCTATTGTGGTGTGTGGATGTGTTTATGTATGTGCGTATTATTAGTGCATAGTTGGCGATTGTGTAATGAAATAATATTAATGAAATTTGTAATAGTCTTGGTCAGTTGACGACTGGCTGTCGTGGTGAGTGTATGTGTGTGAGTTGTGTGATGGACTGGTGCTTGTGTAATGAATTAATGACAACAGTAATAATAATACAATTTGTAATAGTTTTTGACATTTAAAGTTTGACTGTTGGGGTAAAAGGATGTTTGCAAGTGTGTTATCAGTTGTATACTGGCTCGGTGAAATGGTATAAATGGTTTATGTATTTAGGTAAACCAGGCTGTTAGCAATTAATGAGCGTTGAGAACATGGAGAGATGCTGGTTTGTGTGTGTGTGTATTCATGTGTATACATGGATGTATGGGTGTGTGACTGTGTGTAAGCATGGGTGTATCTGTTTGTGTGTGGGTGTAGGTTTATGTCTGTGTGCATGTATTTGAGTGTATGTCTGTATGTGTAACGATTCGCTTTTTTTGGATTTTTTGGGAATTTTTTGAATTTTTTGATATCTATAAATAAATACATAATTAAACAATTACGTTATTACTCGTCGTCAGTCGAGCTGATAGCGAGTGTATTACGTTAGCTGGGCGAGGGACGTTGGGACGTCAATACTACAAAACAGCTCTCGAAATTTTATTGCACCAGAAGTGTATTTGTTAAAATGAAATTTACGTTTCCAAGATTTGCATTCTCTAGGAATCAACCCCGTAGTGGAAATCGAACCTCCGTGTCGGAAGTTTAGTGCACTAGAAGCATATTTGTAAAATTAAAAACATTATAGCAATTTACAGAGGTGATGCACTTTGGAGGGACCTGAGTTCGAAGCCCGGAACCATAAAAAAAAAAACCATTAATTTTCTCTATCGACCTTAGAAAATATCGGACGACGTTTTTCCGAGTGATGGGAGAATGCACATATAGAGCGTGCTGATACCTTAGTAACAGGGGAAGCTAAGATCGATTTGGAAGCTTTCTCTCGCTATGCTGTGAATATGAATGCCTGCCTTTGACCTCAACTAAAAAGGAGCCACGACCCGCATTATCGCTAACTCGTTGCTTCCAGTGCCAGTTCTGCGATCGGGTTACCACCTATGTTCAAAATTCTCGGCGACATGAGAGAACAGTCTGTACGAAGAGTCCTTTTATTAAAAAGCATGTAATATTTTTATTTGTAAATCAGCAAACAAAAGTTTATTTTGATTTTTGTTATTCTATGGCATACTGATATTAATTCTGAGATAAGAGGTTATGATCTGCGTATGTCAATTTAAACTTATTTGATTATTTACATGATTGTATAATTAATTTATTTTACTTTAAAATATAATTATTTCTTTCATTTGTTATTTCGAGAGAGACTTAATGATATTTAATTTCATTTCCGTTTAGTTTTACGGGAAGTAGTTTCTCGCCAATCAGATTAGGTTTTTGGGAAGTTACCAGAAGTCGTCGTTTCTGGGGAGGGCCTTTGAAGAGTCCAAACTCAGTTAAGGTTATTTATTAGACAGGAAAACGTTACCATGCAGGTACAGACTTGCTCTTGGCATTTACAAGGTCAACTGGTCCGGATAAAATGAAGGGGTTTTGTGGGTTTAAATCTAGCAATGTTTTGTTTAAGATGTCTGAACTGTGGGCTGTGGTTCTAGTTTGAGGTAAGAGTAAATTTAGTCTGGTGTTGGTTAGTAGAGCAGATATTCTGCAAAAGAATGTGGTGATCTATCTATTGTCTATATGTATATCTGAATAAATATTTTTTTAAATTAATAGTAATATGTGTATCTGCTTCTCTTAAACACTTATTAGTTCAGTTTATATCAACATTTATGCGTGTGTATGCTGAAGAAGGTCTAAAGTACATGTTCTAAAATGGCCAACAATAGCTGCTAACTAGTCATCATTGCCCTGCCAGTGAATAAGATTTTTTTAAAGTGAAAATGTATTTCGTCCTAGTGTTATCTTCGCTCAGATTGAGCTCATGGTCACACCTATAGCTCCATAGGTACACATTTCCATAATATTTAAAATATACACTCAAAGTTTATTCCAAGTTCTAACACACATGGCTAGAGTGTGGTGGTTAACATATCTTTCAAAAGTCCAGACATGCGGTGGAATGGCCGTGACTAAGTTAACATTATTCTGCGTCCTACACAATATGAAATTACTTTCTAAGTCCTACACAAGTGTGTGGAATGCATACGCGAAAAAATTGAAGTGACTTAACATAAATATTACTTGGACTTGTGGTTAGGTTAAATGGATGGCGAGATAAATAAAATATATTCAGTGTCTTGATATGGGGTGGAAGGCACACAAGTAGGACTTGGTTGTACAGTGAGTTTGCTTGTATGGTTGATTGGTATGTCCTGATCATATGCTCGGTTATTTGGGCAGTATGAAAATAAGTATAGCTTAGATGGTGTGGGGGAGAATGGTTTAATTGTGTGATTCTTTTTTTTTTTTGTTTAGCTAATTAAATGGGAGGGACAGATAGCTTATCTGGTACGGGCGGTTAGTACGAGAGGGATTGTTTGATGGGAATTAAGATGATATTGGTGTCGTAGATGGTTAAATTAATATTATTGATCTTATGATAGCATGGTTGGAATATTTGATTGGTTTGGCAGCTGATATGGCTTGTTTATATGTGTAACTGGCAAAGTCAGATGGAGCTGAAATGGTAGTCAATATAGTTGACTGTTATTATAGATCAGTAAGTCTGAGGTGTAGTGGGGGGTATGGGATGTGTTGTTAATAGTATGAATGAGGCATGCTAATGTCATGGTGGAAGGTATTAGATCTGTTTTGGTACTCAGTAAAATTTGATGAGGCTATTAAGTAAAGTTGGCAGGAGGGGAGGTGAAGAGGGGTCTGGCGATGACTAGAGTATGACGGTTGAATGTTGAGAGAAAAATAAATACGTATTCAGAGTTCTTACGCGATGATTGGGTTAAATTATCTTAGGTTAGGTTGAGTGGATACTGAACAGTTTATGGAAAAGTGTGTACGAAAAAAAATCACCAGCATTACATTACACAGGAGTAGGAATTATAGGTTTTTCCTAAGTTCAACATTGAAGTCCCTACATGTATGTACTTAAGTCTGGGGTAACAATAAAATGAATTAGAAAATATATAAATATATAAATAATATAATAAAAATAAATACTTAAAATGTTTAACTTGAAAAGAAAAAATGTATTGCTGGCCTATATCTGTCTGGTGTTGGTTGATAGAGCAGATGGAATGCATGAGTTAGTGGGTGGATCATTGAATGTTTAGGTTCCTGCTTGCGAGTAAATAAGTCATCGGGTTCATTTTATGGAGCTGTTTGACAGTCATAGTCGTAAAAACTTTGTCGAGATGAATATATGGTCAAGGGTTCTGGTTAGATGCTTGCTAGAATGGACTGTCTTGAGCTGTGTATAAGCATTTTATATTAATTATGTGCTGCTGTAAAGATACCATGTGCAAAGCATAGAAAATTCTAGGGATTCTGTTTGTCGTCTGAAGTATGTATGTATTTATATGTATAGATAAGTCTTAAATTTCTCGCTCATGTTGCATCCTGCTTAATATATAGATAATATTATGGTGCTTGGTTTGGTCACATATACATACATGGAATAAAATTCCTAGTAGGAAAGTTATGCTAGAAAAAATAGTTGAGATAATAAATAATTAACATTGCATAGTGTTTAGTCTTGAAGAGAGAAGTCCTGAAATTAAGCTGTGAGAACTAGCTTGCCGTACTCTACATAAAATTTCAGTGCAACTAAAAAATTTTTTAAATAAATATTAAAATCAATTAATAAAAACAGTCTTTTTTTTATTTGACATACCCTATGTTTATAAAAATAATATGGTTATATAGGGCTTAAACATACATTCCTGGAGCTAGAAATGTTGCTGCTTCCATAATTGAGTTTCACGAGCCTGGTCTTAATAGTTCACAAATTATATTCACCTGCTTATAAATATTCACTTGCTTATAGCCATCCGACTTGCTACATAATTATTTTAAAAAGTATATATAAGATATAAAATAGATGTGAGCTTAAGAATTCAGAACTGAAAGTTACTAGATGTTAAAATTTTGAAACGTTTATACCAGTTTTAAGCAGTTACCTTGGTATAAGTTCGCTGTTCTAGTAGTTAACATTTCTGGCTTTTTAATCCAAAGGTTCTGAGTTCGAACTCTGTCCGGGCATCAGAATATTATATTTTCTTTAATGTTTACTAGCTGTCTTGAGAAAATGCGAAACTTACGAAATTTAAGCTCCTTGAACTGAATTTTACATCACAAAAAACATTTAAAATACAATTTTTTTTTTCTGTAATTTTCTAAGAATATTTATTTTCTGCGATATTCAAATGATAAATGAAATAAATTTGAATAATTTTAGTTATTTATTAAAGCATCGATTCCTGGATGTCTGATTGTCAGGGCTGATAGTTCAGTGCCTCGCATTCGCAAGCAGTTGTTTCTTTTCCGCTCGACGTCTGTTGATCTTGCATGGCAGTGAGGTCACTATTGCACTCCGCTGCAAGCTTGTCTGTCCTGGTGGACCTGTCGCAGCTGAGTCGCGGGACTGTCGGCATGGTGATGCATATGTGGTTACAATGTTAGGCGAAAAATGTAGAAACTAATTGAATAAAGTAAAACATTAAGACAAAATATAAAGTATTGAAAATCGAATATGTTTTACAAAGTCCTGCCTGGAATGTACTTTACGATAATTTTTTGTATGCCTTCTCATGTATAGAAAATTACATATTTAAATTCGTAAATAAATATATGCACTGGCGATTCGTGTACTCTAGCATGCGATGAAGGAACTATGTAGATGTTGGAATGGAGCAAATGCGACAAAATCGAACACATTGTGAGTAATCAGAGGAGCAAAGCGACTAATCGAACATGTATAAGTTATCAGTGTAGCAAATGTGACTAATCGAACAAGTTACATCTTAAATAATGTATATGTAAGTTAAACCAAAATAATAAAAAATAATATAAGAAATGATATAATAAGAATTAATACTTAAAAAATTATATAAGTCAAATCTAAATAATATTTATTTAAGTTAAAACAAAATAATAAAAATAAGCCTAAAAAATGATATAACAAAAATTATTGATTAAAATACTTAGAGATACTTAAAAAAATTATATAAGATATAAAAATGATATAATGAATATATATATATATAAACTATTGATATGTAAATAACAACACTAAAAATTATATAAGGAATAAAAATTATATAATGTGATGACTTAAATAAGAGGCAAAATATATTTATTCGGCTACAAGCTATTTACTACTTATAAACTCTTGTCCCAGCGCATGTCACCATAGCCGAGTGGTCTAAGTCTTGCGACCCAAGATCCGGCAGTTTGATCCCGCACCGTTCCAGATGGTATTTTGAGTTCTAAAAAAAGCAGCGCCACTAGTGGCCAATTCCAGAACCAATATGGCAGTGGAACGCATGGGATAGATGCGAGATCGACTGATCGAAAAAGAGCGACACCAATATGGCGGCGCCCCTAGTGGCCAAAGCCAGAACTAATTTTGGGGGAGGGGACAAATGACAAACGAAAAAGTCAAGATGGCGGCCTCCATGTAAATGTAAACAAATATGGCGGCCTCCAGCAACAAAGATGGTGGCCTCTAGTAACAGCCGATGTAAACAAATAACAAGAGATAAAGAGAGAATGACAGAGGAGGAAAGAAGACGGGAGAAGGAAAGGAAGAAAGAAAGAAAGAAAAATGCAAGCGAGAAAAAAGTGGCAGCACTCGGAGAAAACCACCGGAATGCAAGAGCATGAAAAAATTACCCACATGTTACCATGATGGCGGTCCAAGATGGCGGCTTACTGGCTATAAAGACTGCGGTCCAAGATGACATTGTACTGGCTTAAAATATGGCAGTCTCTCTCTGTATATATATATATATATAGTTTTTATTTATTCGTCTAAATTAATAAAAAATATATTACAATTTTTTTTCCCAAGATACGCGTGGATTACATATCGGTTTTAATAATGCCGAAAGAGATTTTGATAACACGAATGTCGAAATGATATTTCTCTCTCTTAAAAAAAAAATCCGTCTGGCAAGTCTATAGTTGGGTACAACTGTAAAGCCGTTACATTCGTGTGGCGTTGAAATCGAATTGGCGATGATTGTAGATCCCAAGGAATGACAAGAAATTTAACGATTCGGAACTCTCCATATTCAGGTCGCATCGTCTTTGTGCTTTCAATGCGTGACGTCATCTTCAGCCTTTCGATGCGTCGCGAAATCAAATACGCCAGAGCATAATACGCCGGGAACCGAAGCGACCCCCTCTAGAACTCTCCCAAACCCGAGCCGCTGCAGAATGACGTACAGAGTAGAAGTGTCAGCATTCCCCTTTCAACATCTCGTAAAAATTCGCCGCGTCGTGATATCACCCCCGCTTTCAAGCCTTCCAGCATTAGAATTGATGGCGAGTTTCGCCCGTTTCTCGTTCTTATTCCACAGTGGAATGCCTCCCAGCCATTTTGCGAAACGTCATTATACGACAGTAATTCTTTAGTTGAAAAAGAGAGCTCAGCAGAATAGCGAAGAGCAATTTTCCTTAACACCCAACGTACCATTGGTTACTTCGACGGGACAACCAACGACAACATTTTACAATTTTAAATGAGGGCCTACTTAATGAAAATTCATCATTAAATTACACCGTCCTGCGACGAATTATAATCGCTGGATTATAATCGTTTTCCTCTTGCAATTTCATGTTTAGAGTCAAGCCTTGTGAATTGTGATTATATGAATTAAGGAACCTTGGCATCGCAACTTGTTAGCGGTAAAAGTTTAGAATTATTAAAATTAAACAAATTGAAAATTCAAAATATTTCTTGGAAATCTTACCATTATAAAGATTTAAGCATTCAGACTATAAAAAAATAATAATCGTGAAGTGGGTTTCATTGTGTATCGTACTTCAGGGAGCATGAAAACATACGTATTACATTTTTCAATCATCTGGAAAACAAAATAAATTAAAACAAAATATAAATTTGAAAATAATAATGTGTAGAAATGTGAAATATATATATATATATATATATATTATATATATATATATATATATATATATATTTTTTTTTTTTTTTTTTTTTTTTTTTTCGGTCCTGGCTGTTGATAAATATTTAAAAAAATTATATCTACATATCCGATTGCTTCTGTCCCAACGTTATGCTGACAAAAATGTCCGTGGAAACATGTTTATATTTTAGATTGCAAGGTAATAGAACTATCAATGGTATATATTAAATTACAGTTCCATTGTAAGGTCTGGTTTGCATGCCAGAGAGTAAACTGGATAGTACATGTTTGGATAACAACCAACTCTCTTGTACATAAGTTAAATTGGAATTAGAAATGTATCTAACTGGAAATGCATTTATCGTTTCAAAAGAATTCGTAATACTTAAATGATAGTTGAAAGGTTTTCCAACGTTGAGTTGAGAAACTTATGAGAGACCTAATTTTTAACATATGTGGTCCCTATATATTATTTTCTGTCGTATCTGTCACACAGCATTAATGTATTTTTAAACTCTTTGGGATTATTGCTGAAATACTGGCGAGTTATTACCCGTTGACGTGCAATATATAGAAATAAGCTTTTATTTGTTTTTTAAGTAATTGTTTTTTTGTGTTTTACACCTACAGACCATACCAGCAATTTAAAAGAAATGGAAGCCAAAATAATTGTTAAAATGTTCATATAATAATTAATAGAAAATCATGTCAGCTATTTTGAATTTAACATCTTAGTAGATTTATTTCCAAATATGTATTCAAAGCATAAAAGCATATGTTGAATTATAAACGTAGCCGTATTTAACTGAACTATAAAAATAACTTATTAATATGTGATAGTATGTAAATATACCAGAGGAAAATAAATATATAAAGTTATTATAAATTTACAAATATTCTGGAAATTATTAAATGTTCATAGGCTTTGCTGTAAATATTTCTACAGATAAATAGTCCAGTCAATGAATGCTCAAAAAAAAAAAGGAGGGGGTGTAGATATAAATGTCGGGACGGCAAGAATTGACTTCAGGACCTTGTTTGGACTAGTTAGGAGGTAAATATACTAAAATTCCTGGAACCTAGGAGTAGAGCAAAATGGAGGGGGGAACGAAGAAGATCCAGTTTTTTTTTTTTTTTTTTTTTTTTTCGCTTATATCTCTAAAATGGTCAGCTGTAGTGTCAAAAGCTCTGTATACAAAATTAAATAGCATTAAATTTCATACAAGAATATTCCTATGCATTTTTTTTTCGAATCTGTTTTACTTTGAGATATACGCTAGTGAATATCACAAATTTAAGAAAAAAAAAATTTCCCCTGCGTTTTTTCATAAACTTTTCCTTTAATCTTCTTTGCATTTCATTTGAGAAGAAAACTTTTCAGAAAATAATTTGTAGAGATTTAAATTTCATATAAAATGAATATATTATACAATAGTTTATCTTCAACTGACCAAACGTTAGTTTGAGAATTTTGTGCAAATTCCAAGATATATGACACAAAACCGTATATTGCAATTTCTCATTATATAATGGTTATTCCCTTGAAAAAAATACTATATATCGTGTATTTAGATATTTACCTAAAATACATGTGTTTTCACATTATACGTCACCAGGGACTGTGGGGGGGGGGGGGGGGGGGTGAGGGGGGTCACCAACAAATTCTGAAATATATAATTATCTTTGTAGGTATGTTTTTTTCACGAGCTTATCTTGGTCGGTCCTGGCTTGGAGGCGGACAAAAGGGGACCCATTAGTTACCCGTCAGAGGAACCAAAAAAAAAAAAAGGACTACTAGGAATCCACCCACCACCATCAGTCTCCAATACTAGACCGACTGAATGAAAACCCTTATCTGATATCGTTGGTCAGCAAGTTTGGAGAATAAGGGCAAAAGCTGGATGAAAATGGACCAACAGCGAAGTTGTGGATTCAGTATTTCAAGATGGTCAATTTGACGAAATAGTTCATTAATGCTGAATGGTCAGGTGATTGGTGTGCCCATATCGATTGAGTAAAGAGAATGATACCCTATTTTCATGCATCAGGCCACTTCCCATATACAAAATTAGTCAGCTGCATGTGCAGGACATAATGGAACTTTTAACCAAAATGACTCCAGACGAATATCACAAATTTACCAAATGTGGTTACTTCACAACGCGATTATTGGATCACTATTGGTCGGGAGTGTGGTCAGGCATGACCATTGAAACCAAGCTAATGCGATCCTTCAAAACCAATACTGGTCTAACATACGAACGAGGTATCTCAAGTGTATGGCCATCAAGTGGACTGTGGAGATAAGTGCGACCCAAGACATTTGTGCGTCAATGGAAGAGTTCTGTGGCGTTCTCTTCCCCTCATCTGAGCAACATGTCGATATTAGTATGACTCGCATTATTAGAAATACCGCCGACATTCGTAAATTAGCAGCGTCGTTCGACAATAATCCCTCTTTCCCTATAGTGACTGAAATCATGTCGATAGCTACAGGAGTTGCGGGAGACTGTATAATCATCAACTGCTATGAAGCTGTCACATTCGAAAAGCAGGCGATGGGGAAAATAGAAGGTATCCCATTTTCGGGTATTACGCTGTCATGAAAAGATCGGACTCTGCCTCTATCATCTGTCACCTCATAAATCAAGATCCAAAACGACGCAGTTACGATAGACTATATTCCGTATTTTTCAAAGAATCTCTATCAGTAGAAAAACAGACGATGACGAGGATATATTTGGAATATGAGTTGACGCCAATGCCGTTAAACTTATTCAATGAAAGTAGAATGAGAAAGACAAAGGAATCAGGCATGCATGCCCTTTCTCATACTACCAAAAAGGATTGGAACCCATCAAACTTTGACATTGTAGTTTATGGGTAATTTCTTATGCATAAAGTGATCTGGCCATGAGGATGCACAGTGTCCACCATTTGCGAGGCCTACATCGATTACGTCAAGAGCCACAATCGTGGGAGGATCTTCCATGTTGTATTTGATGAATACACCAACTCACCCAACAGCACAAAGGCAGCTGAACAGGAGCAATGGTATCAGATGTAAAAGTCATCAGATATAAACTTAAATCTAAATTCTGAAATCACTGTCAAGCAAGACCACTTTCTCTCCAATGAGAACCATAAAAGCAGGCAGATTACCGTACGCAAATCACAATGCAACGAGAATGGGATTGAGCATTGAAAAGCTCCGGGTGATGCTGACTTGTTGATTGTTACATCAGCCATCGACAAATCCAAACCATAGGACAAATCCACCACTGCTGTCATTGGGGGAGATGTTGCTCTGGCAGTTTTCCTAATGGCAAAGACTCCAACTGACCGAGACATCTTGTTAGAAAAACCTGGCCGGGGAAAAATTAAGACCAATGTATATTCCACAATAGAGATGGAACAACTGGGGATAAAATACATTCTGTTCCCACACGCATTCACCGGCTACCTTAGTAGCAAAGTTAAACTGTATCAAAAGAGCCGTGACATTCATAAAGCCGCTGAAGTTTTTTTTTTTTTTCAAAATCCACCTCAACACACGCTCAGGTTGAGGAAGAGGGGAAGAAATGTCTCTTGAGATGGTATGGTCTGACCGCTAAGAAGACATCCCTAAACCTCTACCGCTACCAAGCGTTTGTGAAGTCAGTAGCAAACATAAAACCTGACATCTCATCACATCCACTGATCGAGGGGGCAGCTAGGCAACACTCCTACGGGACCCACCATCAGGTTCAGCAGTGGTTAGGAAACGAGCTGTCCCCTGGACTATGGCGGTGGGCACGTACGCCAAGCACATCTCGCTCCTGTGCGTACGGAAGACCCCGTCGCACCAGGTGAAATTTTAAAAATTATTTTCCGCCGAAGCATCAAAGACTGCAGCAGCGGCAAATGTGGGTGCAGAAAAACATCACTGAAATGTGCCCCCGTTTGTCACAACTGTCACGGGAATTGCCTGAACGTGCAAACTAGAAGACGAGGATGACGATGATGAAGAGAACTCCCTCCCACACTCGTTGAAGAACTGGACAAAAATATGGAAGAAAACATAGAGGATGAAGATGAGGAGAACGAGCCTTAACCTCGACCCTCCCGGCCTAAAAGAAGCAAAGTAATTTAATTTCTTCATTATTTTTATTACTACTAAATATCTATTATTATTAATGATTTTCCTATTAACTTTTTTATCAATAAGTTTATCAATTAAGATTCACTTTTTACGCACATGCATACATTTTTTTTTTTTTTGTATTCAATTTTGTATTACATTTCATTGTATTAAATTTTTACTACATTCAATTTCAGAGAATGATTGATTTTATTATATAAATACCTTTTCCCCAGGTATTGCGGTGCACGTACATCATATATAGCATTTTTTCAATGAAATAACCATTATATAAGTACAAATCGCAATACACGGTTTTGTGTCATATATCTCGGAATTTGCACAAAATTTTCAAAATACTCCAACTTTTGGTCAGTTGAAGATAAATATTCTATAATATATTCATTTTATAGGAAATTTAATTCTCTACAACTTATTTTCTGAGAACTTCTCTTCTCAAATGTTCGGCAAAGAAGATAAAAGGAAAAGTTTATAAAAAATGTGGGGAATTTTTCTTTTCGTTTGTGATATTCACGAGAGTATATCTCCTAAAGAAAAACAGATTTTTAAAAATGTATTGGAATATGCTTGTATGAAATTTAATGATCTTTAATTTTGTATGTGGAGCTTTTGACGCTACGGCTGACTGTTTTCGACATATAAGCAAACAAAAAAAAAAAAAAAAGGATCTTCTTTGTCCTCCTCCCCCCCCCCCCCCTCCCTTATTACTTTACTCCTAGGTTCCAGGACTTTTAGTATGTTTACCTCCTAACTAGTCCAAACAATGTGCTGAAGTCAATTTTTGCTGTCCCGACATCTACAACCCCTTCATTGACTTGACTAAAACTTTCATACTGTCTACATTAGTAAGTAATGTTACCAGTTTTTAGGTATCTGGATAGACATTTGAAGCTAAGAGCATAGTGATATTTCGTTGGGTTAATAAGCTATTAAGGAGTCCTTGAAAACAAATTTTACCCATCAACGCCCCCTTATAAGCCGAATTTCGAAGAAAAAAAATTCTCGCTGAATGAGTGTTTGCGCCATAAGGAGGATACATCCCCAAAATTTTCATTTTTGGTTTGGGCTGAGCGTTGATGAGAGAGTGAGTTCATTAGTCAGTCAATCAGTCAGGACACTTCATATACCATTATTGTCCGCGAGAGCAAACACGTGTTATTTTTATTTATGATCCATTACTAACAAGTCGGGAAGTCGGTAACTTGTTTTGTGAATGTATATATTTATTATCTGGTATAATGTTTTTTTTTTATTATTTAAATACTCTGCGACATGTTCATTAAATTATTTTCGAAACTTTACATTGAAACGTAGCACATATATTAAATTGGCTCTAGGCGGTAAAATATGCATGAGAAATTTCTGTAAAAATCTATCTTTTTTTTATTAAAACACATCAAAATGGCCCGTGTATAAAATACATTATCTAATAAATAACCACCACTTATAAAGTCACCTGGAGCCGTTATATGGAAATTTGTTTTTCTTACAGTTAGGCACAGCTTTTGTATTTATTGTAAAGGCAGTCGATAAGAGCGGTTGTATATGAAATCGAGCCATAATAGAGCGCTGTAAAAAATTTAGGTAAAATTCTTTTCCCTTACACGTAAGGCAAGCAAATTACCTGTACATGTAAGGTAAAATTATATCTTAAATGTAGAGTAAATTTACATAGCAAGTGAAGTACTACTCCCCAATCGTAAGGAAAAGTACGTGACAAAAGTGTCTGAAAATCCCATACAAGTAAGAGAATAATAACTATATTATATAATAAAATTATATTTTAAAACATCCGGTAGTAGGCCCTACTAGTGCTTTTAATTTTATTATTACGTGCATACTTAGAAGTCCTACAAGCTGTCCAACAGGACGCCTCGTTTTGTTTCTTCCTCCCGTCCTCCCATCGAGCTGTAGAGACAATACTGAGGAGATCCATATGTCGTAAGGAAGTTTTCCCATTCATTTATGGGATTTTCCACTGCCATGACGTGAATATTACTCCATAGTGCGGCAATTCTATCGTACATGTAAAGGAATAAATGTTTCCCAAACAAGTTTGCGTATATTACCTTAAAATTGTCAGGCAGGTAAGTATCCCAATTTTTTTTTCAGCAGTGAGCTCTCATAATTATCTTTGTGCAAAAGTTCAGATGTTTCTAGACATTGTTTTATTGTACTAGCATTAAACCTACTCCTCCACGATGAAAAACCTTCATGGCTAATTTCTGAGCAAACCAAGAAATCTAACTATCTGTTATAATCTACGGGTTTGTTCACAGCTCCATTGCCTTAATAAGTTCTTTAAATGGCCAATAGTCTTTGGTAAGCCCTTGGCTCCAGTTTACAGAGAATTGTAGGAGTAGCAAACGGCTAGATTGTAACGGCTCGTAGATTCGGGCATTCCGCCAGAGAGATTTATTCCTGTGCAGTTAAGTATATAGACTGTCAGCGATGCCATCGTCTAGTAGGAACCTAATACAGATACACTGGCCCAAAACACCGTATTGGTAGGCCCAAGAAACTACGTGCGAACCACCCATCACTAGTGTATTTATATGTTTCTAGCATAAAGGTCAGCATCATGTTTGAAAAACACTGATAACAAACCCACTCTTTATATATAGTCACCGACATCCGTGTCAAAGACTGCAGAAGACATCGTTCCCCTATATACACTCCTTCCCCATCACACGGCCACCTCAGTACCACGACAGAGCTCCGAGCATGTCTTTGGCTAGCTCTAGGGCTACCTGCACCCGGTATGCGCCCCCTCCCCCCACCAAAGGGATGGCTTACTTGTGCTGGCATCGAAAATAAATTTTTCCCAAGTTTCACTGATAAAATTATTGATCTCATCACTTACAATTAAATCTTAACCGACATTGTAATCCCTAAAAAATTCCAAGGAATTAATCTCAATTCAATAAACTTGTAGTGTTAAGTATATTTCCCAGTATAGTTTTCTTAAATCTCACAGAAATATGGGAATATATGAAAAACTTTGTACAATACATATTTTCACTCGCTAAATTTTAAGTATTCAAACAACACGTATCATTCTAGTTGGGTGATTAATAAATAAAAGTTTTTTTTTTACCATTGGAAAAATTATGTTAAAATAAAATGTCTTTAAATCTAGGGTAATGTAAAACATACATATTGAATCTGTTTCAAATATTTGTGTATAGCAGAGAAATATATATATATATATATTTCATATGTAAAGTTCTCCCAAAGCTTCCATGCGAGATTTTCGATTACATTATGTAAGGTAAAATGTATATATTTGAACAAATATAAACTTATTTTAATAATACTACTTTTCAGGATAATACTAATGAAATAGCACGATTCCACCCTGAAATAACTTTTATCGAAGCTGGAATATGTCAAATTCCACAATATTATCTAAAATGTCCTAATTTAAGCAAATTTAAAGGAAAATTGCTCCCATTTTTAACACAACTTTCGTTTTTAAAAACGTTCAAAGGTTTTTAGGTTTGTATAAAGTATGTATGTTTTAGCAGCAGAAATCATCATGTTGTTTTCCCAGCCGAAGCAGTAATTAGTTTTTTGTATGTTAAAATATCTTGTTAAAAGTAAAAAATCAATGAAGTCTGTCACTTGTTGAAGAAGTGAAGCAGAGCTGGAAACATTTTTGTAACTAGGGCGATAAGAATTCTTATACCTGGCTCTCAAAAGGTATTTTTGTCAGACCACTGACCCCTTTTGCTGTCTTGTCTGAGGCTTGTGTTACAAGTTGAGCTGGGCCGATGGGGTTTTCTCAACCTGCTACAAGTTCCTTCATTTCGTTTTGTTATATTTCCACCTCAACCCTTCAATTTTTTCAAAAAATTTTCATCAAATTTCTTTTATGAAATTGTTGGTTTTAAAATATTAGTTTTTAATTTATATACAAAAAAAAACATTTTCCCCCCTTATGAATACTGAAGCGAGAAACTTGTATTTCTTGTAAAAGTGAGCAAGCAGGCATCCTGCTACCTGAGGAATAATATGAACCAACATCTTACCATCACTGCTAGGCACTCATTTATTTCATGTTTTTCAATCATTTTCCTTTAAACATTTAATACATTAATATCCAGTCATATACAAGTACTTTGTCTTCATACACCTTCCATCTCCAATCATTCACATAACTAGGAAATAAAAAATTAGTGACATGAGAAATTTAAACTAATAAATTAAAAAAAAAAACTACATAATTTCCTACATCATTGAAATTTGTAAAATTAATTTTTTAAAGCATACAGTTACAGATTGCTGACAATTTTTTTCTAAAATAAATAAAACATCTTAATTAGCACTTCCAAGACAAAGACTGTACACAAACAACAAATCACTAAAATATTCATATCGATCATGTTATGACTGAAAAAACTTTTAAAATTTCTTTACCACTTACATCTGAAAGCATTACAAGCTTAAAAATTGTTACTTCATGTTACGTCACAAATCATATTACACCTCAAAATCATACAAATATTCACCATGCAATGCTATAAAACTTTTAAACTAGAACTTTCACCTCTTGTTACATCTTAAAACTGTAAAAAAAAATAACCTAACAAATCATGTTATGACTGAAAAATTATCACATCATGTTATGTCAGAAATCATCGACACTTTAAAAACCATCACTTTATGTTATGCCTGAAAAATCTATTAACCAATTTTTAACCATTTATCTCTGAAATAATTTACACTTTAAAAACCATCACTTCATTTTACTCCTGAAAAATTTTCTAAACAATTCTTTACCATTTACATCTGAAATTAGTTACACTTTAAAAACCATCACTTCATATTATGCCTGAAAAATCTTTTAAACAATTCTTTAGCATTTACTTTTGAAATCATTTACACTTTAAAAAACCATTTCTTCATATTATGCACGAAAAAGATTTTAAAGTATTCTTTACAATTTATTTCTGAAATCATTTACACTTTAAAAACCATCACTTCATGTTATGCGTGTGAAATATTTCAAACAATTCTTTACTATTTACATCTAAAATTATTGACCCTTTAAAAAAACATTACATCATGGTACGCCTTAAAAACTTTTAAGTGGATTAATTATCAAATTATGTTACATTACCAAACATTAAATTTAAAAAAATAAAATCATTACTTTATCATGCGACTGAAAAATCATTAAACACTGTAAATTTGAAGTTTCACTATAATTTGTGTTTAGAGCCCGTACTTAAACTTAATTTAAATATCTTTACAAAAACATCAGGTGCTGGTGGTGAAGCAGGTGAAAAGGTGTTATTGGTGATAATATCAGGCATATGTTATTTTTGGTGGTGAAGGCATGAACAAAGGAGGAGGTGGGGAAATTAATTTCCATTGTGGTGGATCAGGTGATAGTAATTCAGGAGATGGCAGGCTTAGAGCAGGTGAAGACACAAGATTGAAATGTATAAATTCTTCTAACAATTGGAATAAATTGTTGTTGTTATACATATCTTTCCATGCATCATTTAAGGGAATAACCATTAAATCTATTGGAGTGCACAAGAACACATTTTTGGCTTTTGTAAACGTTGCTCACCTGATTTTATGATTGTTGTTAAATTTAGAGCTTCCAAGCTCGAAACTGTAGTCGCTCTCCACTACGGAGATGGCACTGTAGGTGTTCTCGACTTCGGAGATGACGCTATAGGTTTTTCGATGCCGAAGGCAGTGCTGTTATTGGCCTCGATGCTGGTGACAGCGCTGCAGTTGCTCTCGATGCCAGAGGCACACTGTAGTCGCTCTCGATGCTGGAGGCTGCACAGAAGTTGTTCTCGATGCCAGACGTGATTGTGTTAGCCCTAAGGAGGGCATTGACATGTGCAATAATTACAGTGTAGGAGCACTCTCCTCATCATCCAAAGAATATATCAAACTTGTAACTGAAGGATCTGAACAACTGATTATATCGTTAAAGTTGTCCCAATTAAAATTTTGATGTTCTCTATCAAAGTCTTGGTTATACAAACCATAAAGTAATCTATGTAGGAATGCAATATCGCAATGCGAATTGCACAGGTTAACTAATGGAAACAGTGGAAGGGAGGCCTATATACTAAACCCCTATTTATAAAAATGTTCAAATTCCCAGATAAATGGTCAAGAAACAACATTTCTCCCCTCTAACCAGAAAGTTAGAAAGCCAAATACCCCTCCCCTTCCCGCACCCACGACTTTCAAATAACTTCTACTTCTCACCCCAAACTCTGAGACAAACCTCTCTACTAAGTTTCCTCCTCGAATAAATGAAAACGAATCGATTTCAATAATAAATAAATGATTAATGTTTCATTCCAAAAAATTCACAGAGAAATTAATTCTGGTCGAGTATTCACAATAATATTAAAATGAGTATTAAAAATATAACATATCAATAATTGCATATATAATTATATGATGCAGATTTACCGTACCTATTATAATCCATGTAAAAAATCATTTTCAGTGTACGATAATCCATCTTTAAGGTTTTTTTATGAATAGTTATACCTTTTTAAGATAGTGTTAGTAAATATGTATTCTTTTGAAAACTTTAAATCCAATTACTGCTAAATAGCATGAACTATTATGTTGCGTATTATTAACACTTCAACCAATATATCTGTAAACCATAAAATAAATTATCTTTACAACTAAACTTATTGAATTCAACAAACATGTTGCAAAGTATTTTAAGTAAATTATGTTCCTGTGTTCTTATTTGGTGTATTCTTAATAATATTTGCTCTAAACATGTACAGATATATTTCATTAATGTACACTTTCTTGTTTTCACTATGGTTAGAATTCTATTTTATAGGATATTTTTACAAATTTATAAAGCTTGGTGATTAAGTAGAATAAAGAGTGTTTTCATCAATAAGAATTTAATATAAATCTGAGTATTTTTTTAAAATTTTTCGGTGTATTTTACTGCGTTATATAAGCTGTAAAGTGATTATTAATTTTATTAAGTAGAAAACAATATATATATTACTCGAGAGTTTGCAGTCAGGTAGGAAGGCATTTTCACATTGGTATAGTCGATGGTTAATTTATTGACATGAGCAGACCTGACTTTAACAGTAGCAAGGGGACTCTGGGCGACCTTGGCTGTCCGCTTCATGAAAAGCTATGCTAAAGACACCTTCAGGGCATTGTAGAGCTCAAGTGGTTATTGGGTTCAGGTGTGCACCATCTGAGATCTCAGTTTTGTGGTTGGTAGCACTGAAAAAAATTGAAGTTAAACCTTTATAGCTTATGAGTCTGGTCAAGGGTTGGTAGCACTGTTAGGCTTCTGTAGCACTAAATGTAACAGTTTTTACACATCTTGGATTATTTGCAAAGACACTTTTGTGTCAATCAACACAGTTCAGCTAATTTGTAATAAACCAAATTGTTTTCCTTGTTTAGGAAAAGATATATGCTTTTTAAGAGGTGGGGTTAAATAACAGTACTAATGAATTCATCATAATATATGTTTTATTGACAAAAATATATACAAATGCACTTGATTTCACAAATTAGGTAAATTTTTACTACAGGGGTTTTAAAATACTTAAACTTACTTCTTTCCGAAACAAAGTCGAAATGGTTTACTCCAACATGCGAATAACTTGCTGATATACAATTTACACTTTGATTTCTGTGTACACAAGCATGTGATTTCGATGTCATCTTGATCCTTCTTTATGAATAATTGGTTTATATACAAGCAAATAATTTTATATAATAAATTTTTCTCGTTACTCCGCAATGTTCCCATCCCAAATAGTACCATATAACTTATTTAATACCTATTGGTGATTCATGAGGAGAATCATCATAATCTGTTTCACCCCAGTCAGACATCATTGTCCAAGTAAGCATTAATTTAGAGTTTTCCTCTGCAGAGGAGAATGATGAATTAGATCCATATGTTTTACATAGTTGTTTAATGATGGTCAATTTTTTTTTAAATATCTGTTACTTTCCCATTCCACACACTTTCGAAAATACATTTTTACTCATATCCACCTACATACATTTCACAATTATGAAAGTATTGCTTGCAAATATCTACAAATATTCTCCTACTACATATATCCAATCTCCCATTTTAAACCTGGTGGTGTTTTGTTACCCATCTATCATTTTCTTGTATTTTGGGAATTAGATATTTCCAATCAAAAGGTGCTTTGAAGATGTATACAGTTGTATGTTCTTCCATATCAGTAAAAGTTAATTCTTTAATGACAAACTTTTCTGGTAATTGAAATCCCTGCACATTTCAAAACACCTCTCCCCAATCGTGGTTCGCCATCTACTCACTCAATTCATTATTTTCACCAGCTTACCTCTTACATTGTAACTTGCTAATCTATAGTGAATTATCAAATCAAAAGTTTGTGTATTATTTGGAATGTATGTATTTGCAATTATTTCAATCTGTGAATCAATTATGCTATTGCTGATTGTGTTGTTTTGTTTGCTTACATCAAATCAAATAATGCTCCTCTAGTTTTAAAGGTTTTGGGTTCTAGTATTAGTGAACTCATTTTGTTATAATATGATTCCTGAAACTTGATATACAAATTGTAGCAAATAAGGAATTCCCTATTATCAAAGTTCATATTAAAATCAACATAGGGATAAGCTTGGCTGTTTAGATATAGTTTAATATTTTTCATATCACAATTATCGAATATTGATCGATTCACTTTTAAATGGTTTTGTCAGTTTGTTTAAAAACAAATGACAACAAATCATGGTTTATCAGACACAAAACATTATTCCCATTATACATGGCTTTTTGTGTAGTTGGTAAAGTTGGAAAAGACTCCAGAGCCCATGATCGGTATGCCATGTATAAATTCTTCCCTTATTCGATATGTTTTTAAAACTTTACACACTCGCATGTGTTAATTTCAATATGTGGCACCAGCCATTCAACACTGCTTAACTCAAAGGCTAAACCTTCCTTGTTATTAGATATAACACTTTTGGCATTCAAATGCATGTTAGCAAATATAATAATTAATTCTTGTTTAGCATTTAAAATGACATGTTTATAGTTTTCAGCGAAGTCCAAAACCATACTTAATGGTATAACAACTTCATATCATCCACCTGGATTTATTTTTAGTAAATAATCGCTGGCATTTCTCCACTCAGCCACCAGTCCTGTATAAAGATCATTTACAGTTTGCAAGAGATATTTTTTCATTGTGGAAATAATTCCAACATCTCTTGTCTAATCGATTTCCACTCCATTGAGCAAATACGAAATTCTATCGATTAAATGAAGTATTCCTCTTTTTACTATTTTCGAGGTTACTGAATAACTTGCATCTACTTAAACTTGATTTTGATGGTAATGAGTAAATATCGTGATTTTGCATTGAAATCCTTTTTTCAGATGGATTTGTATATGGACCAACTTGGAACAGATCATACACATGTATTTCAGTATTTGTGATTGCACCTGCATAACTGATCGGTCCTTCAACATTAAGTATGTCTTTCATTTCGATTAACCATACATCCCAATTTGTTTAAAAACAATTTGTTGCATTGTGTTAACTTCATGGGTAACTTATTTGAAGTGAGCATTCTATGCTTGCATTTACATCTTTTCATAGTACCTTTCTTTGAAATATGTTCCTCAGGGACACACCTCTTAAAAGAACTGCCTACTTTATGTCTGTATTGACTGTTATACACAATACCCATAATGATTGCAATGGGCACAGAATGAAACTGTTTATATAGCTTTTTAAAATGTAAGTGGACTGTAATTTCTTCATTTCTAAAATTAATAAGTTTACCATCTTGATCGACTATTTGTAACAACTATTTCATCAACATGATTCACTATTACTGAAGATATATCAATGTATTTGGTTTTTCAATTATTTTATACCATGGAGCCACCACACAAGTCCATTCATGTAGTTTGTTAGTCGATTTCCCAATGAAATATGAACCACCTACAATATTAACATTTATACTACATACATTTACCAACAATATATTAACCTGTTTTGATGATTCATGTAACTCATTAGCAGGCTACACTCTCTGTTCGTAACCTAGCATATTTGAAATTGAATTGTCTTCTGGGACAGCAATATCAACGATATTGTACATCGCACTGGTTAACATAATTGGATTTCCACATAATTGGAAATGCACATCTTAATGTAATGCCGCTTTATTGAACATTTCTAATTCATACAACTCATACGATCCTATCAGTATCACAATCTTGTAGGTTTTTTCACCTATGTTAACCTTAAATGATTGGTTGTGCATACCAATGTTTGGTATGCTGTTGTAAGTAACGAATTCGATTAGACTTATTTGCCATTCTTCATCTAACTCAAATGCTGGGACATATACTGCATACAATTGTGATAAATAACCACTTAATATCAACATGATTGACATATCACTAACATGTTTAATATTATGCTTACTTATACATCCTATTTATAGACAAAAATATAGACATAAATACCCACAATTGATTGTATTTGGTAATTTTTCCATTTGGTAACTGTACCATAATTGAATGTTTTTAAAATAATTACATAATTCTTTTGGAGGATGTAAATCACCGAAACTGTTGTAATATAATGATTGATTTACATTTTTAATTCATGGTAACCAATATGTTCGTTCATTTTTTCGAATCTAAGTTAATAATCATACATTCGCAGAGATTTGGTTTCTTTGGTAAATCGTCCCTCATAAACACACCTAGGAAATTGGGAATATCCAGTTTATTTACAAATACATTAATATATCTGATTTTTAATGCACATTTTGGAAGACTATTATTGACTTTATGCATTTTTCCACATTTGGAGTTTTTTCATCCTTGTCCAACTTTATAGGGTTTCAAATACTTCCCTTTGCCCTTTGATTTAACTGCTCTATTAATTGCCAAAACTCCTCTGAGGATCGATCCAAGAGCTTTTAATGCAGGGAATATTAATGGAATGAATCCTCCTTTCTTTGTTTTTTGTTTGGTTTTACATTTTACACCCATGCCTTTTTTAACCTTTGCACATATGATTTTGTCAATGGCCCAGGCATCTAACTTTTCACCTGTCGATGTAGACAGATTGTCCTCAGATTTGCTTCTTTATCAGCTAGAATTTGTATCTGCTATATGTATTTCTTTCAAATAGTTTGTTCGATCATAAACTATGTTGTGTTCTTTACAAGTGCTATCCAGAGAATTTATTCTTTGATCGTTCTGTGCCAGATGTTTTGCAAGATTAGTACCAGGTCCCCAGTAATTGTACTTTGGTAAATGCAATTCTAATAGTAATTTATTAATCAATGTATTCAATACTCCACATTATTTTATGATACATTTAGAAGGAGTCATTATTTTCACCGGAGCACAAACCTATAAATAGACCAGCATTTATAGTTTTATGTTAGTATGTTGCATTACATAATAATGTACAAATGAAGGTTATAAATAAAATGTACATCTTCTGGTAATTATGAATATAATAGAAACCATAATTGAACAGAAAATTATCAACAATTAGCAAAGTATCTATTGTTAATTGAAGGAATGCAATATTTCCCTTTTACAAATGTAGAAGATATTGTGCCTCCGAATGAACCATTACCCAATTCTGTATTTATTTTTGACGATGTTTTGTGCGAACCACAGGGTGAAATACAGAAACATTTTACCTATGGTAGACATCAAATGTTGATTTGTTTTATCTATCACAAGGTTATGCATGTATACAAAAACATAATTTGCATGATAATGCAAATATGATAATTGTGTTTAAAATGGATAGTATGAACCTGCAACATATTTTCAATGATTATGTTTTGGGGGATTTGACATTTACAAAGTTTAAAATTATGTGTGTTTACTGTTGGAAAAACAAATATGGTTTTTTGTTGATAATATGAATGCTTCCTCTATATAAATGCAGATATAGGTCTGGATTTGACAGTTTTATACTTCCTGAGCAAGAATAATGAGTATTTCAAAGTCTCGACATAGTGGTATAAGACACAATCATTACGATAGTAGTTTAACCAAAAATTGTGGTAAGAATTGTCATTTGAATGGGCATATATTACATAATATGTGTATGGCTGTGAAAGATACTGATGTGGCTAATATACATTATGTGGAAGACTTAAACACCATTATGCTAAATGTATTTAAATACCAATCGACCGATATTCAAGAGAAATCAATAAAGTTAGTTGATGGGAATGATAATGATTATAAAAACACCGAGTGTACTTGCAAACATTTTAACCAATATTAGTAATGAGTTACAGAGCAATGAACTTAAAATAGAAGAATGTTTAAATCGATTTAGTAAAGACTTTAATGATATGACAAACATATTTTTTTACAAAAAAAACTTTCCAAAATGCAAGATAATTTAAGATTTGTAATTAATGAAGTGGTAAGTGCTATTATTACAAAACAACTTGAAACATGAATGGAAGAAATAATGAAATATATAAGTGATGAATTCATTAATATAAAATATGGTTTAGTTATGCAAATAGATTTGAGAAAACAAAATAATGATTTGGAAATGCAAATAAATTATTTTAATAATGATATGAGAGTTAGAACTATAGATAAATTAGAACCTGTTTAAATAAAGTCGATAAGGTTGAAAAAGCACAAACTATTCGATCTAGTGTAGCAGTTAGTCGACCTACTGCAGCAGTTAGAAAAGTAATGGCTTAGTTCATATATAATTAGTTTGAATTTAATGTTATATTATCAAATATGCCCACCTCTGATTTGGAATAACATAATGTATGTCTGCTGTGAAAGAGAAATCTTTACAAACCAAACAAACCCATATGGAATGGGATGTTTTAAACAAAGAAATATTTAAACCTGTTACAAGTTAATAGGCAATATTATGGAAGTGCAATAAATAAAGACAAAATTGGCGATTGGTTTACTCCTGTATATTGGAACAATGCTAATGAATTTGTCGATTGATTAAAACTTTTTATTGCTTCGAGAGAATCTGGGAATAATTCACATACAAACGGAATTGTTTCTATTATTGAAGAGCTGAAAGAAGATGGTTTGTATTATCAATGAAGTTTATTAAGATTACTCAAGAACTTCATGCTCCAGCGAGGATAAGATTTCCCAGAAGACCAGTTATCAGTAAAGGCTTAAATTATTTTTCAAGCAAATTTGTGTGTAATGAAATTACTTTCAAAATACAATAAGTGATACAAATAAATTTTAACTGCAATAGACGTTTATTTCAAATAAGTTTGGGGTATAGATTTGAAAAAGAAAACTGGGAAACAGGTTAGCAATGCAATGAAGTCCGTTTTGCAAGAAAGAACCCCAAATTTGCTCCAAACCGACAGAGGATATGAATTTTTTTCTGTACAATTCCCGAAACTAATGACAGATTATGGTAGAAATCACTATGCAATGTATTCAGACCTTAATTAGAGCCAGTGTTGCAGAACAATTCAATAAATAGATTAAACAGTTTATATAGAAGGAACTTACAATGGCTGGATGTTTTGCCTGAAATACTTAAATTTTATAATGCCAGATATCATAGACTTGTCAAGATGGCTCCTTAAAAGGTTACGGACAATACTTTGATGAAAACCATATATAATAATGTGAAAATATCCGATCAGAGGAAGCAAATGTTCAAAGTTGGTGTTTATATACTAATCTCAAAACAGTTATCTGTCTTTGAGAAATGATACATAGTGAATTGGTCTTATGAAATATTTAAGATTATTTCAGTTAGACATTCTTTTCCCAGAGTGTATTATCTCGAAACCTATGATGGACAGCCTATAAAATGTGGATTTTACAAGCATGAATTGCAAAAAGTTAGTTCTCCAAAATAAAATTTGATTGACAAAATCATTCAAAGGAAAAAAGATAGGTCCTTGGTTCGATGGTGGTGTTTCTCAAAAGCACACAACTTATGGGTCAATAATAAAGATCTTAAAAGATTATATACATTGTTTGTAAAATGATGTACTAAATAATTTAAACATAAATAGGATGAATTATTTTCATTTAATAAAACTACTTATATCAATGGGGTTGGAATTTGCAATATATTGTGCAAATTAATCCACTTATATATTGGATTATCATTTCATGTCATTTGTGTTAGAATAGTAATATGTTACATCTATTTCCTTTAATATCATAATTCTTGGAGAATTCTTTAAAAACTATTAGTATATTCCGAGGTTACTTATTTCTTAAGTCAGATTTTTTCCTAGAAAAAGTCTGCAGGGGAGACTGCAAAATTTTTACAAACAATGTGTATGGCATTAATGATCGGATTCAAGGTTGTAGAGAGAGGGGAGGACAACAAGTGAGATAGAAGAAAACCTATGCCAGTGTTCATTGTGTGTTCCTAACGACATTTCATCCATTTCTCTCAAACATTCTGAATGGGTTTGAGAATCCTTAATGCTGGGTTGGGTTTCGGTGTTATACTTTAATTTCCTTCATAGCATTATATTCGCTAATAGTAACATTGGTAGAAATTAAACTATTTTGTGATAATTTCATCAAAAATTTATAAAATGTTTTCACTAACCGATGTGGGAGTTGATAGGTATCGATAGAACAGGTGTTAAAAATCATTTATCGCATTAGCGAAAGTTATTCGAAATCGGTAAATAGCAATTCCGTAAAGACATTTGCATATCTACAAATATTACTTTTTTTTTAAACATAGCTCTTAATTTTGGCAGAATAATTTTTCAGCAAAAATTTATAAATAATTATTATAGGGAAATAAACGTTCAGACACTTGAGATGCGAAATGCAAGAATTTTTCAAACATCCCCTGGCACGAAGAGTTGAAAGGTGCTTAACTGCTTCAGGCTGGGCGACTTAGGGGAAGGGTGGAGAAAAGCTATTTATTTCACATAGCCAGACAGGTCAATGGTCAGGCGAAAGTACAATGTTGGAGAGCACAAGGGAACAAGACAGCTAGGCAGGGCCAGTTCCAAGTCAATTGTAGAAGGCAGATTGGCAAACAGGTAAAAGCTTTGCAGGAGGCCACAATTCGCTGCCCGAGGTGAAGTGGGTAGTTATCCAGGCAAGTAGTCATCCCTCGAGCTAGCCAAATATGTGCACTGGTATAGTGGCTGAAGGCTGGGAGTCGGGGCAGGGTGCACATAGCATGAGCTTCCAACCACTTTTCGCTGTCCAGCACTATCTTAGTTTCTGATTGAACCTCGCACTGGATACGTCACTCTCTGCACACACACCATTGGCCATCCATCTTCACTGACTAGTTCGACGGCTGCCGGCCTCCCATGGTATGACCAAGGGGTAGAATATTTGTGGATCCAGGGTTTCGATCCAGATTACAGCAGACTTAAATTCTCGTTCATAGTCTTTGTAAACTACAGTGGGAAACATTTTTGTAAAATTTAATATAATAATTTTTTTGTTAGCCTTACTTTATCGGAAAAAATTTATTCATGTGTTAATATTTCTTTCGCATCGATATAGATCATCCATTATTTTTAATTATGTTATAGTTTTTCTACAACCATGTCTTTGGACGTACTATTATTGTCAAAAGCAGCCTGTGTGTTGTGAGTTTCTACTCAGTTTGAAAGACTATATTCGGTCGTGTTAACTGGAAGTGGTTAGTGTCCATTTGGAATAATTCAACAAAACCTGTGTTAAAAAACTGGGTAACTTTTACTCAGTACTAATTTGTCTGTGCTATTGTGAAATCTTTATGTGTCTGTGCTATCATTACATGGAATTTTTTTTTTTTTATTTGTAAACTAGTTGCCTGTGTATTTCGCATTACGATGTCCAGCTCCTACGAAAACTATTTGCTTGGTTTTGCCTTTGGTAAATAAATGTGCTTACATCTACACAGGATTGATGAATGCGGTAAACGAGTTTTCATTTCGATGTGGAAATTTATTTCCTAGTGAAATATTAATTCGTTTGAAAATTAAACAATGTGAGTCCTATTCACCTCCCTTTCGGTAATTTCAATTCAGTCGCCTATCAGCCCCAAGCTCCACATTTGTAAGTCATTCCTTCACTGACCTCTCAGTCGACCTGACGTGTTTCTCCTGCTTGTACAGTTTCCTATGTGTTTTTTAAATTAGTGTAATTTATATATTGCTACCGAAATTTGTTTCATCTTGTACATGCATCGTAAGCATAGTTTTAATCCATTTGTCATGTAAATCGTTTTCATTTCTCTTTTCGTTCATTTCCGATTTTTTACCATAATTTCTAGGCATTGCTTCACTAACCTCACAGCCGACCAGACATGTTTATCCTGCTTGTGCGGTTTCCTAAGTGTAATTGATAGCTATAACTCGTTACTTGATTTCTTTATTTATTTTGGAATAGCCAGGATAGTCGCGGAATTATAGTTATCGCATATGTTACATAAACAGTTTAATTTTTTTGGAAACTGTCTTTTGTATTTGGAGATAAATTATATTTACCGCTCTTTCCGAGTAGTTATAACTTCAGTCGCCTGCCAGACGCCGGCCACACTCCACGTCTATAGTCATGCTCCCGACACACAGCTTATAAGTCTTCGCAAATCCTATACTGGCGTCATTCCTGCAACATTCTCCTGATTGAACTTGCGGATATTAAAATCATTTAAGGTACGTGTAGAACTGAGAGTCGTATCCGTTGAGTAGTGTGATTTGTATGTGTTTAGGAAGACTGCCATTTGATTAAAGTTATGATATATATAAGTAAAAGCTATATATATATATATATAGCTCTAACTCATTACTTGATTTGTTTTAAAAAACCCGTATAGTCACATAGTTATAATTCTGTTGTATGTAATGTTATCAGTTTAATTGCATTTGGAAACATTCGTTGTGTAGTTAATCGTTTACACTTAAGTTCTTCTGTTTGTCATTAATAATATACAGTATGTAAATCGTTTTCACCTCTTTTTCGTTTAATTGATTTTCTATTGCTATAACCTCAGTTGCATATCGGCTACTTCTCCCACCATGGTCTACAAGCAATATCCCTCACAACCCAAAAAACACTTTTGCCACTCTTGCACCGAATTCAAGTCATACATACCCTATACAATATACCTTTTCCTTTAGTCGAGTGCCAGTCGTCCTGCAGACAACAGCGCTCCCCTATATACACCCCTTCACCAACACACGACCATCTATGTACCACGATTGAGCTCCGAGCGTCATCATCTACCAGAGCTGCTCCCCATCCCAAAAATAAGAAAATAATAAAGTGTTTTAGCACCTAACCATATACTTATCAATTCATACAAAATTAAAAAAAAAAATATTGGATTAATGATTAACAAAAAAATCATCGAATAAAATCGAATTTAAAAAATTTGATCGGATTAAGATTGGATTAATCCATAATCCAATCAATTTGATAATCCTATTAATCAACTGCATTTTTTTTGTTTAGAAACCCCGTCGCCCCTTCTACTCATCGGATGTCAAGACCTCGATGTTAAGAGCCGCCCAAATCTCTTCACTCACTCAGTTCCCCTTTTCGTGCCGCCGCGAGGAAGCCACGAAAAACGCACCGGTTTTCAACGTTGTTTGGAGCGTTTCTAACAACAACTCCGTTATACCGTGGAGCAATGGAAGAATGCCTCGTGGAACTATAGCCACCGGACGATCGGGCACACGTGTGTGTAGTTGTGAGGGGTGCTTGGCGGACTGTGCTTTCTTGTTTGTAGTGTTTCGTAAGTGAATTTGTTAAGAGGGAACTTAAAGAGTCTAGGAATGTTTATGTTGTTTCGGGGTTTGGGCCCTTAGTCTGTATAGACGTATCAAAAGTCTGACATGTGCAGTCCTTAAATTTTCATTTCTGTAGTGGGAATTTTCAATGCTCAATAAAGCACCTAAGGTCAGCAGGTCTGGACGTCTCGTCGAAAGCGAGGTATTTAGAGACGGGAGCAGGTTTTTCACAGTGGCAAGTACAGGGAATGGATCGACCATGACATTTATTAAGGTACCGTCCGAGCATTACCCTGGGGTGATTTTGGTAAACCACGGAAAATCGAGATCAAGTGGTCGGACCGGGAATCAAACCCACGGCCTACGCGAATAGGAGTCCAGTGATTTACCACTGTGCCACCTCGCTCCAGTTAAACACTGGAGGTTATACGACTACTCAGTTACTGATGCAAGTTTATTTAACAATTTTAATATTTATTTTATTTGTCTTTGTGGTTTTGGCCCAGAAGTGGCGACCAGACACTATGGACTTGTAAAGAAACGACACTACTGTGATCGCGTGTTCCTCGTATCTCAACATGGGGGGGGGGGGGGTCCCTCGTATTGCAGATGCTTGTGTTTAGCGTGGTAAAATCTTTCTGCAAGACGAATATTAAATCAGTATGAATTTTTTCTAGGACGGTGTATGCTGCAATCAGAAATTTAAATAGCCATTTAAAACTTTGTAACATAAAGAATACGGAGACTACTGTTGATAAACAACCTCAAATATATTCTACACCTCCGAAGCCTAATATTAATGTCGTCTTCGTGGTGGACCCTACCATTAGTATATCATGTAGAGTTGGGAACGAGTGGGTACTATCTGTTTAACGAATAGGAACATACCGGTTTCCCCTATGCTACTAGAGCATAGTTTCATTTCTGACCAGCATAATGTAGATTTGAAATACTGCAACAGCACTGCACTAGAAACTTTGTAAGTTACAAAAAGCAGTTGTTCTCAAGATAACACTAATAGTACCCTCGTCAAGATGCCATGGCAATGTGGTATAAAACAAGCCAGAATAGATTGGTCAGCTCAGTCGCAGTTGAAATTCCAAAGGGAGAAAATCGGCCGCTGGTAACGTATTCTTATTCGATGATGGACCAGGAAAGTTATATATTTTGCTACTGTAAGAAGACCTTTTCTACAATAAGCAGCTGCAGACAACATGAAACTGGTTGTCATCAGAATCCAGACGATAATATGTTCACATGTGATCAGTGTAAATCACAGTTTATCCGATATGGTAACTTGAGACGTTATCTGGAAACCTGTAAGGGGCACCTGCACTGCCTGCCAAGCGATGATTAGTAAAGAATAATGCAGGTTCATCTACAATTGTCAAAGCTAGTTTGTTGTTCCAGCCAACACGTCCATACAACTATTCTGACAAGGTGTTTATTTATAAGTGCATTTGATGCTAGGAGACACAAAGACAGTACTGTTTTTAGGAATGCCATTCTAAGGGCATATCAGAATGATAAGTGTCGAAAAATGTGTGTACATGATGCGAATTTAAGTAGTAATTTGAAACTTTGTAAAGGAGAGACCATTGATAAACAACATCAAGAATATTCACAATCTATATAGCTTAAAGATAATGGCTTTTTCCTGAAGCGATTTGCATTCAGGGGACTCTTGAAAGATTTGGTTAAAAATGTTTTGTTAAAAAATAACTTTTTATAGTAGTGACACGAATAACTTTCCTGTTCCATCGATCAATACGAGCACATTATCTGCAGCCGATGTTCACTCTTCTAAGTATTGATGACAAGTGAGCTGGCCAACACTACACTAAAACCATAATATCTGTCCTTCAAGAGTTTCTAACGGATGGATGCTCCTTCACCACTCTTCCGATGTGTATTACACCATCCCCTATAATGTGGTGTGTCCATAACAGTGGTACATCATTTGAAACACACCGCACACGGAATACAGTCGCATTTGGGTAGGTGTTTGTAGACATACCGTATTTCATGACGATCATAAGTCAGAAGGATATCTTTAGGCAAGTATTCGAGCTTAGTTTCCTTGACGAGTGCTGCAAGTGAGTTATGCTTTCCATATGCCACAATGGCTGATAGAATCTTCTAACCACTAGAACAACATGCTATCATTTCGGCTGTGTTCCACGACAAGCATGCTTGGTGTATTTATGGTACAAACTACTGAGGTGAAATGTTACACTCTCAGATCTGTCCTAACCCTATGACAGACTAACTACGAATGAGCCGGAGAGTCCATATGACTGTGTATATATAAGCTAATTTTATGCACACACCAAATCCATATGTAACATGGGTAACACACATCAACAAGGCAGCAGAGACTGGAGAATGAGTGTGCAAACAGCATCTGTCTGTAGGGACCTGAGTTCACGCTTTCTACAATGTATTGCTTTGGAAACACACACATAGCATCGCAGGTATTACAGTGGAACTGTTGGGCTTCTGGATGGAAAATGCCTTTACATACACTCACTGAAAGTTCGAGTTAAGGCAGGGTCAGCAGAGTATGAATATTTTTACTTGGAAAGGTTGTGGTACATGCAACGAAGGTTTGAGCATAGGAAGGGTCGACAGAGTAAGACTGTCTGTATTTGCAAGGCCTCTGTCGATACATGTATGTTGGTAGGGTCATGACTGTCTGTAATTGTAAAGGCTGAGTACATGAGTGTAGGTCAGAGACAGAGTATGACTACAATTACGACCATATCATGCTAGTTTGCGATGACTCGACTGCTGGCCGTGAGGTTGGCCCCTTTACACTCACACACGGTCAACTTAGTCTTCATTCGAACACTTTCTGCTGTGTGCATACAAGATACACACTTTGTCAGCATCGTATGGTCAGGGCTTGTAGATGATGGCTCTTCATAACATTTTGACAGTGGGGCCTTGCTTCCCTCCGAAGTACGATTGTCTGTTGGCGAACATGTAATAGATAATGTATTCCGTGTATGTAAAGTCAGGGCGGTCATTGCTTCCAGTGAGTTTAAGACGATGTTATGTGCTCGCGACCAGCAGGTATTCTGAACCAGCTACACTCATTATGGTATCACCTCTGCTCTGCATTATCTAAGAGCAGAGTATGTACATAGTTGACTTGTGGGAGTGTGTTTGTGTGAGTGTGAGTTGCGATACCTCATTTCACGGTTCGTGTCTAGGGTTGTCACAGTGTGTGTGACCTACAACTGTAAGTATTTGTAATGAATATATACATTGCATGATATGCTCGTTACTAACCATTTTGTTTATAACAATTTTTTTTCACTGGTGCACTCTAGCGAGCAAAAATCGGCTGGGGAGAGCAAGCAGCTCTCTGTAGGGTCCTAGGTTCGAGACTTGTCATTATGGGTACACACAACATATGTGTTATCATAGTGGTATGGGTGAACATATAATTCTGGATGGAATCAATCTAAGTGCATACATTAACAGTTCAGGAATGGTCGACTGCTTGTAATTTCAGAGGCTCGGTGCATGATGTAAGTACATACATTGAAAGTTCGGGCAGATTCGACAGAGTATGACTCCTTATAATTGCAAAGGGTTGGTATTAGCATTGTTAGTCCGGGCAGGGCTGGCAGAGTATGGCTTCCTGTGAATGTAAAAAGGCTCAGTCGGTACACATGTGCAGATAAGGTTGTCAGAGTATAACTATCTGTAGGTCGGGGATGGGGTATGACGGACATGTGCGCTACATGTCCGGCGTCGTCATGGGTTGTGCAACCGATGATGAACGATTTTTTGTAGACGTGTCAGCAAACACTTTTGCCGGTAATCGAACCTTCGATACATTAATTTTTTTTTAAGCATTATACACCATTGTCATCCTTGTATAGCCATCGCTTGTGTAGTACATGTGTGTCTGTGTGTGTGTTCGATGGGCATGGTACGAGCGTGCAGTTCAGGGACTGTCTGTAATTACTAAAACTGTTGTAGTCAACATGCCAGCTTTTATGTCACTTGTATTATCACTCTCTACGAGAATCGAACCTGCGATACCTCGATGTTGGTTCAGGGCACATGAAGTGTTTCCTTTTAATAGTATACTGGTAAGTACATTGACAAGGAGAGGTGGTGGTGGAGATGCAGTACTTGGTCGGTATCTACTGTGTATGTATGGAAAGGCAGGACTGGTCATTGCAGTCTTGGCTTCCAGCTAGGACACGTCGACAATGGGATGTGCTCGCAACCTACAAGTACTCACTGCTACCCCAGGTAAGGTAGGAGATAATTAATTTCGAAATATTAATAAGCTTATCGATGTGTGTGTGTCCGCATTACAGAGCAAGGTGACCCCTTCCTGACCGCTCCCTGTTATTATTACCTGCTTCGGTATATGAGTGCAGGTCGGAGATACTGGTGAGTGTGTAGGCTCTTGTTATGATATTTGCTAGTTGTGTCTCAAACAGTTCGGAAATACAGCAAACTATGTGGCCCATCACTGTCTGTAATTGTAAAAAAAAATGTAGTACATGAGTACAGGTTGGTGATAGAGTATGACTGTCTGTAATTGGAAATGGGTCAGTATGTGAGTGCATGTCGGAGACAGATTATCACTGTCGTGATCGTTTCCCTTGAAGTGCAGTGGGACCGACGATTGACTGCATGTGATCTCAACAGGATTCAAAGATACGATACCATATTTATTCGAGTAGTGTACAGAAAAAAAAGTGTCAGGTGCGAGGATTTGAACCCACACTCCCTTTTACTGTAATCAGAGCTTTTATCAGGTGTCTTAAGCATCTTGGCCAACCTGACTATTTGTATTAGTGATGGAATTACATGGATTTTGTCGAATGCCATAAAATGTATGGTCTTGTCTATCCATTGCTTGTACAGTACACACGTGCATGTTGGTAGGTTTTTTTCCTTTTGTGCACTCTAGCCAATGACGTGAGAAAGCAGATAGAGCGATTTATATGACTATCTCTCTATTTGTGCATTTAACCACTCTCTACAGGAATCGAACCTGTGGTACCTCGATGCGGGTTCAAAATACATGCATTAGTTACTTTTCATAGTATACCTGTAAGTATAATGACAAGGTAGAGTTGGCATGGATGTAGTATTTGGTCGCTATCTATCGTACATAAAAAGGCAGGACTGCTCATTGTGGTCTCCACTTCAGTGATGTCACATCGTCGACGAAGATGACGACGGTGAGATGAGCTCATCGCCTATGTGAATTAACTGCTATACCTGTTATGGTAGGGGATACTTCGTTTTCATACTGAGAGGCTTATTGTTCTAGCATGTGTTGTTGTATGTGTGGGGACTCTACTGTCTAGTAATGCAGGCCGACACATGTCTGCTCATCCTTTCTTGTTGTTGGGTGGGTTATGCATTCATTATGATTTTTTTGCTAGTTTTATCTCAAGTGCTCCATAACTTACAGTTGTCTATCATTGTCGTGGTTGATATCTATGTTAAGAATTTGGTGACTATAACTAAAATGGATCAGAAATTCCAGCTAACTATGCTTATAAGTTGGCATGGGGCATACATGTCCCTGTGATACCTCTCCTAGTCATTGTGGATGTATATGTTATGAATTTGCCAGCTATAACTCAAAAAGTTCGGAAGTTACACCCAACTGTGCTTATACACTGAGATATGGCATATTTGTCCCCGCGACCCTTCTCCTAGTCGTGGTGGATGTCTATGTTATGAATTTGGCAACTATATCTTAAATGGTTCTTAAATTATAGCCAACTATGCTTATAAGTTGACATTGGGCATACTTGACCCTGCGAGCCTTTTCCTAGTCATGGTTGATGCCTATGTTATGAATTTGACCAATATAACTTAAATAGTTTGGAAATTGCAGGCATATATTCTTATAAGTTGACATCGGGCATACTTGACCCCACGACCATTTCCGTGGTTGTAGTTGATGCCTATGTTAAGAATTTGACAACTATAACTTAATTGGTTGGAATTAACATCCAACTATGCTTATAAGTTGACTTGTGGCTTATTTTACCTCGTGGCCCTTATCCTAGTCGGGGTGGATGCCTATGTTATGAATTTGTCGACTATAACTTAAACAGTTCTGAAATTATAGCCAACAATGCTTATAAGTGTTATGTACACACACAGTTTTAAGGAGGCTGCTGTGTTACACGAGATCCGATCGTTCGCGATGCCTTGTTGCCCCACGACAGCCACCGAGGGCGAGGTACTGGCCGCCAAAATGACCGTCATCCTCAGCTGGTCGACTGTTGTCCTGGAAAGACATAGGTTGGCAGTACCATGATGGCCGTCAGGAATGACTTCTCAATTTGGAAGGAATTTCTCAGTGTCCTACCGATTCCGCCGCATTGTCTACACCTCAGCCTCAATATGCAAACTGGCCCAATTATGCAAATTAGTACTGGCTACCAAGATGGCCGCCATTGGAGGGAGGGAAAATAAGGGAATTTCTGTGGGGGGAAAGGGGTAAATTACGTTTTTATACGCGAGATCGGACGTTTTGGACGGGAAAAGGGAAACAAGGAAAATTCTCGCACCTCTGATACTCCGCATGACGCCTGGTAATATGATAATTGCAATCCTCCGATCCTCCGCTAGACACCAGATGTGCCAGAACCGACCTTTTTATACTACTCATAACACTATAAAAACATTTATTCTGAACTTTAATTAATTATTGCGTACTTAGTGCAGCGTAATTTTCTAATTAGGCCAGTACATTCTTCCCGTTTCACAATTACCAGAAAACACGAGGAAAAAAATTTGGCGACTACTTTTTGAAGGCAATTATAAAATATAAACGACCTATAATATTAAATAATTCAGCATGGCCGATGAAACTGGAGTCTTAATGACATTAAAACAATTCGTGACCGTAGTTGCATATACTAATATATATATATATATATATATATATATATATACACACACACACACACACACACCTCCGTACTACATTATTAAGTGTAATAAAACAGCAAAATAGTTTCATTTTTTAGAATTTGTGAATATTTCGTTGATGGCACTTTAAATCGGTTTCTTTTGTCACACGCTGCAATAAAAATAGAGACAATTCTTATTTGCCGTTTCTAGTAAACACGCTTTTTCTCTTTTTGAAACTGTGTATACTTAGTTGCAATAGCTTACGTTGTCTTATCTATTCTTAGCGCCAAATCGTGGGGTTTTTAAGCGCCGCTACTCCGTGAGTTCTTTGCTGGTCATGGTCGCATTTAATCCATTCACGCTTACTTCACATTACACCAAAGGACAACAGACTTAGTTGTAATAATATTTTGCATTAGAACAATTTATTACTAGGCGCTAATAACCCACATGTTTTCCCACTGTTTTAATTTAAATTGATTATAAATGAGATATAATAATTTATAAATAAAATATAAATAAAACTGAAATTCAACGAAAATTAAGATAATTTTATGTTAACAGAGGTATAAAACTTTTGCTATTCATGGCATATTTAGGGAATATTTAAACACGTTATGCATAGGGTGATTTTTCAAATTTTTTATTTAAAAAGTGTGAAGAAACCTACATTAGACTATAGCTGTCTCGCTCGTTTGGTAATCGTTCGTGAGGAGCCGCCAACAAGTCTCACTTTATCAACAGTAAGTAACAGGTGGCTCACAAAACTCACCGCCATAGCCAAGAAGTCGCCTAGCCATAACTAGAGACAGGTCGTTGCAGCAATTTTCTGTACCTGCTCCAGACTGGTACTGACACAGAATCTTATCTATTTAGAAGTATCCGATTCTTACTCTATGCGATCAGTAATTATCGAGTATATCTCTACACTATTCGCCAGTCTCTGTTGTGGTATTGTCTGTGGTTGTCAGGTACGCGAGTAATGTTTTGGGGTAGTTTACTGTGCGGTATCTATTACAGTGGAGTAAGGAATAGGAAATAACAAGAGCAGAGCAAATGACTTCATTCACGCAGAACATTTTCACAGAGGGTAGTAAATTTTATATTATGTAAATTGTGTAAACGAAAAATCTTTTTCTAACCTGAAAAAGTAACTACATCGACTACACTCAACTTTGCATTTGCCAAATCTCAACAAAATAATTAAGTGTTAACTTAACTCTATATTTGAAATATAAATAAAATATTATCAGCTGCATAGAACAGCAGATGAAACATACTGGGTAATGTTAAAACCGATACTAACGCCTGATAAAGACGGGCATCTTTTGTGAACAAGAAGGTAAACATATTTTAGTATTCGAGTCCCTTTACATACTATACACACAGTATTAGTATTTCAGTGTTGCAGCATGCCAGTCACTCATTTTCATCACAACACACAGATTTTAGTATTCGAGTCCCTTTACATACTATACACACAGTAGTAGTATTTCAGTGTTGCAGAATGCCAGTCACTCATTTTCATCAAAACACACACACAGATTTTAAAATCCTTACAAATCAAGAAAACAATTAAAATCGGTTTTCTACTCTACTCTTATCAATGTCAGCATAAATAAATATACGGGAACTACATAAACGTATAAAACGGAAACGTAAACAAACGACTTGCACAAGAAGTTGAACGAATAAATAGAACAGTTTCAAAATGATTCTAGCTAGCACGCAAGCCCTTGCTGCCATTTGCAAAAACAAGTTGGCGAGTCACACGTTGCAAGTCGACTCGAACAAGAAAGGTGTACACCTTCTTGTACAAGAAGGTGAAATGTGTGTAACAGGGCTTGAAATTATCTGATAGTTCGGTATTGTACTCGTTTAGAGTGCCTGTTACAAGTAGCTATCAGGTAGAAAGTAACACTTTGATACCCTACGATCCACCTCTAGCCATAACCGTGGAACATAAAAATCTAGTTAATTACCCTTCCTTGGGTATCCACAATGCTCTAGAGTGTATTAACTCTGAGTAATATATTCAATTCAAGCCGCCTCCCTAACACACAACACAGGACTTTACTGTGGCCTAACAGTGTCCTGTCCGTTTGCACTAATGCTGCCGACATTTCAAATACTGCACAAATATAGCTATACAGTTCTTTTTGTTCTCAATAAGGTTACAAGATTCTTAGTGAGACGGGCGAGCTTTGAATAAGTTCATATGAAAGGGACTGAATCTGCATTCGAAATGAATTAGGGAGTAAAATATGGGTAAAGATCAGACTCATAGCGCAGCCGACTGAGATCGAACCCCACGAATAACACACATATTCCAAGTAAACAAAACTGCGCACTATCAAGCACGCTCAATTACCCGCCGATTGTAGTCAGGGGCAGATCCTTCTGAAATAATCAACACACCACACCATGTCGTGGCCACATTATCGACTATTGTTTAGATATTTAAGGATGAATCTCTAGACTCGTGGGTTCGAGCCGGCGTCGTGTGGATTTCTTCTCCAGCGTTTCGGCAATCGTTGCAGATGCCATCATCAGGGAACAATGCCAATCTGGTCAGGTATTGTTCCCTGATGATGGCAGCTGCAATACCTGACCTGATCAGGTATTGTTCCCTGGTGATGGCAGCTGCAACGACTGCCGAAACGTCGGAGAAGAAATTCGCGGTGCGGCTCAAACCCAGAAGCCAAGAAGTTGACGTCAATGGCCGCGAAAGCCTGCGAGCTATTTTTATTTAAGGATGGTTCTGAATATTCGATAAGTTCTATTCCAACGCATGATAAACGTCATGTTAATTTTACGGGCTCGACAAGAACGTTAAGGTAAAGCAAGTTTTGGTACCTTAAAATGAATTAAGGAATATCATTGAAGTCCCCCCCTGTCAAATGTCATGTACATTTATTCGTTAATTTTAATTTTACGACCGAAAAACACTAAAATTTTGGATTTTGACATTTTATGATGAAAAACTGATGAGGACTAAAAAATTTATGCGCGGGAATAGTACCTATACGTAGCGTCACCCGCAATTCGCGAAAAAATCTCACGACCAGTTGTACATAACACGTTAGCTCCAATCCGCCTTCGTGATTGAACGATCTAGGTGTTACAACGCGTATTAGGTATCTTCCCGCGAATCAGAGACATAAAGTATCGGGGTAATCTAATTATGATTGGCCAGACAAGTGAAAGAATATCTTTCATAGAGACACGCGGTGAATAAGTAAAGGATAACTGCTGGTATGTCCACAGGCAATTGAAATATAGCATGCGTGGAAATATTTTCGCAAAATTCGGGTGTCCATACCTATACGTAATGTCTACAATTTGAACGGCGTTTCGTACAAGTAGGTAATGATGATGATAATATTTTTTTTTTGATTACCAACCCTTTATACGACCGGGGTCTAGAGAGCCAATGAGGGTGAAGCAAGGTGTGTATGGAACAGAGCCAGAATGAAAAGGGTGCGGGCGGTCCTGTACGATTACCGCGTGCGAAAATCCGGCAATCGAGCCCGGTTCGCCCAGGTGGGAAGCGAGCGCCCTGGCCGCTGAGGCGCCATCCGCTCTTGCGGGACCAGTCGGTATACCCTTGAGGCCCAAACCAGGCTTCAAACCCTGCACGTGTGTGTGCGCGCGTGTATAATGCCCGGTCCGAGATCCGATCCGGTCCGATCCGAGATCGGATATCAGATCGACGCAGAAAACTGTTGCACCATTCGAGTTCAGAGCTGGACTGGAGATCGAGATGAAGTTCTTTTCGAACTGCCGAAATTGGCGGTTTGAAATCTCGATCCGAGATCAGCAATCATCGTTGACAAATGTAGTTTGAAAATAAGCCAACATATAGAACTACGTTCGATAGTTTTTTTGGGAAATTAAAAAAAAAAAAAACTTTATACGCACTTAAATCTTACTCATTAAAATTCGTAGAATAATAATTCACAAAATCAGATAAAACAACTCACATCTAGTTTCTATCTATTGCGAAAAATACACCTACTTTCATGGAGTCATATATTACGAAGCAATATTGTCTCATACTTAATATCCATCTCTCACTTTGGAACCATTATCTACAAATCTGAGATCCAGAATCATGAAATTTCGTTGGTCAAACCAGATCCTGGTGCGGAACTAGGATAATTTGATCTCGGATCGAGAAAGATGTTGGTGCGACCGGGCATTAGGCCGGCCAACACACCCTGGCTGCGGGCAAGAGTAATTAAATGCTTTTAAACAGCGGCAGCGGCCCAGCGAAGCCACGCGAGACATATTGACGACAGGTGACCATTGCCAACCTTTCGCGATGCCAGGATCGTACAGTTTTCTCGGGAATATCGTACAATCCACTTCTATGACCGTGCATTTATAAAAATAAAAAAAAATCAACACAAATAAAACATATTCTAATGGCTTTTAAATATGACTAAACCAAAATCGTTGCTTACAAAAACAAAATTTTCAGGCAGTTCCAAAATATACCGATAAATTTCCTGTAAAAACCTAGAATATTTGCAAATATTTATAGATATTTGAATTAATAAATAAGTACATAAGATATTTTACCTTAAGGGGGACTTTTAAAATTGGAAGAAAAAATTGAGTCAGAGATGCGGTTATTGCAGGTTTATTGGACCCTTAGAAAACCGCGGCGACGGCTCTTACGGGCAATGCCTAGCGGCCCGTACTGGGAAATTTAATCAGGAAATCCCATGCTAAGGAAATTTCGCCTCAGTGCGTTAATTTTGAAGAAAGATGTTTAAAAAAAAATTATTCTTCAGGAATTTTTTAGAAGTTCCCTACAGCGGAGATGTTTCCATAGGTAACATGTGTATAGGCTGTTTACGGTAAAGTGAGCACTTTCGAAACCCTAGTTACTTTTTTTCCTTTCAGCCATGTTTTATCCTTTAACCACCATTTAAAATAAATATGGCTATAAACGTAACAAACACAGTGTGTATATTCCACCGCAGTAGGAAGTTAGCATGTAAGGGTATAATTAATTATACTTATTGACTATTATTCAAAATGGCACAGGGCTTTCAAAAATGCTCACGTTACCATGAACAGCCGCGGCATGATTACATGGAATTTTCGAATTTTTTTTTTTTTTTTTTTTTTTTTTTTTTTTTTTTTTTTTTTTTTTTTTTTTTTCTTTTCAAAAACTCTATGCTGCCTATTTATATTGAGAATGTGCGCTTACACGGATATTCTACCAAATTCGTGAAGAATACGCATAGGACTTCCTATTAAAATTTCGTAACTGCCTGCCGGTAGTCCAGTGCACCCGAAGGTGAAAATGAACAGGTCTGACTATCGTATAATTGTAGTACGATCCGAAGTTTGGATCGTATACGGTACGCCACGCGAAATTATCGTGCTCGTACGCTCAGTATCGCGCTGTTGGCAACAGTGGAGGTCTCCAGGCCGGCTCGCGTGTCGCGTCCCAGCCTAGCGGTGTGATTGGCTGCGGAGAAGGCGGTGGGGACAGTCGCGATTGGGGCGAGATAAGTCCCCACCGGGTCACGCATAAGGTGACGCGATCACACGCGCGCTTACGTGCGCATTTCGGGTCGGGGGGGGGGGGGGGGAGGGAAAACTTCCCCGTAATAGCCGGGTTCGTCGCGAACGTGAGACGGGTTACCTTCAGTTCTGAAGGGCGTTTGACACGAATAAAAATATGTAGTTATTGTTATTTTGAACAGTATACTGTTTATCTGTTAGACACGATGAAACCATGTGTCATGTTCGCTACTTGTCTATGAAAAGTTACCAGCTGACCGGCCAATTTGACGGCTCCGCTACGCATCGACATGCCTGCCCCCCCCCCCCTTCCCGGTTTCTCTCGGCTGTCAACGGTGTTACCACGTAATACTTTCAAGGCAGAAATGAGTTTATAATAGATTCAACGATGATTTGATATTAAAGAATAGGGAAGGAATATGAACGTGTGTTTCTTGAAGCAGCAGACGTTTGCAGTGGTGAACTATTTACGATTACGTGTTGCAAAATGGCACGCTCCTCCGCACGGCGCGGTTGGCACGCATGAAGGCACTCAGCATACTAGTGGCAGTCAGTGCTTGTAGTTCTAGGCCTCGACGCTTCGGAGCGCCCCAGTCGCTGGCGTGGCTGATCGCGCCTCGCCGTTTGTAGACGTAGAGAGGGCGTTGTACGCACCGGATATCCGTTATGTGGTCACGTGTCTCGTGAATAATCTGTACAGATAAAGAACGTGGTGGGGTGTTTCCCCCTCCAATAAATTTTCACGTTGATAGGAACCGATAGCCGACCTGTCTTCAGGTACGTTCGGCTGTTGGGGACTTGCACGACTATGGAGATGCGTTAAGTAACTGAAATTAAGGCCCTCCTGGCCAGAAATAGTAGGGATGTGTTCGTAGCACTTAGATTGGGATTTTCAAAGTAGTGCAGCTGTCTGGATTCTTGGTAGTCTTGGACTTAGAAAAATTTTAATTTCGAGACAAAAATGTAAAAAAATATAGAATACGGCGTTTTCTTTCAAATTAGCACCTTATAGATTGGTAACATAATTCGTTGCACCAAAGAAAATACATTGCTGCTATTCAAGTTCAAACATTAAAAGTTTACGCCTTATGGGCTGTTGTAATTTGAGCAGAAATGTTGTAATGCCTGGTGGTTCCTTCCGAACGATGCAGTTTAACGAAAAATGCAAATTTTAAAATTTTTAAAGGCTGTTTATTGTAAGGTTACCAGCCTGTAAGAAATGTTGGATCTCAGGCGAGGCAGTGGATATTTTTATATCAAGCTCTTATGTATTTTGAATTATGCCTCAGTTTTTGAGTTTTTCAAGAGCAATTTAATTTTTAAAAATACACACCAAAATACTGTATATATCTTCTGGTATTGGCGTTTTGCATGTATAGTAGAAATTTCATTTTGAAATTTGCCTTTTTATATGGTGCTTCTTAGTACATGTAGATGTGTGATTAGAATTAAATAAGATCAAAATATAAATGTTATGCTTCAGAATCCTCAAGTGTTGGTGTTGGTGATTCTACAATTTTACAATATCACTGTCATTATTCCTTTAAGGGGTTTTCTGTGTTTTGATGGGACCTTGGGGTCATGTTTTCTTGCAGCTAAGCGTCTTCGTTCAGTCCTAAATGAAGGGCTTAACAAAGGGCGACAACAATTAGTTATTTCTCATTCTCCGAGAAAAAAAAAAATATGCACAGGTTTTACATAACTACATGAGTAGTAGGATTTGGGGGACTTTGGCACAAGGGATTGGAAAGTAGGAGCTCAAGAGACGGCCGCCACCATCTTGTTACATCACCCGACCGCCATCTTGGATGACCTTGACCTTTTACCTTGACCCCGTGGATCTTTTATCTCAAGAAATACTAAAGAAACTTTAAAAATTCCAAAAAAAAAAAAATTATAAATAAATTCCAACAGATTCTAAAAAATAAAAAATAAAAAAATCCGAAAATAGAATTATAAGAAATTATCTAAAAATTACAAAAAATTATTAAAATGATCCAAAGAAATTACCAATTTTTTCAGAAATGCTGACAGGGATTAGCGACTCTGGTGACTGGGATCAGTGACTCCGAGCTAGGTGACGGGGATCAGGACCTTTGACCTCGAAAATGCAAAAAAAAATTCCAAAAAATCTCAAAAATCATAAAAATTCAAGAAAATAAAAAATCCATTAAACAATATAAAAAATTACTATAAAAATGTCGTTAAAAATCTTTTAAAAATCTAAAACAACGTCAAAAAATTTATTTTTATAAAATTTTACTTTCAAAATTTCTTAATTGAAAAATTTTTAACCTCGGCGGCCAGTTTTCCCTTTTTTCTCTCGGAATTTCCCATTTTGCCGTAGAGAATTTCCCTTAAAAAATTATTTAAAAGTTTAATTAAAAAACTTACATTTCCTGAGGTCTCTCCCAACACCGCCAATTACTCACCTCTGTTCGAATGCAGCAGAGTGTGACTCGTTCGCTCCCACTCCCCTCACCTATACTCATTCCGCCATCTTGATTTTTTCGCTAGTCCTTTGTTTACATGCTACCAGAGGCAGACATCTTTGTTTATATGTTACTGGATGCCGCCATATTTGTTTGCCATGCGTCATTTGTTTACATGCTACTAGAGGCCGCCATCTTGGTAGGAGACCGCCATATTGGTAGGTGACGACCATCTTGGTATAGATCGCCCATCCACCATCTTGGAAGACAATGCCCAATAGCAATTGACTTTTGACCTGTGACCTTGACAACCAAAGTTCGAGAATAATACATAAAAGTCAGCAAGCATAATACATTACAGACTAATACTGCCATGTTAGATGCAGACTAACTCGACCATAGCCCCATGACCTTGAATGATGCTGAAGATAAAAACTCGAGAAAAATGAATAAAAGTCAACGAGCATAACACATTACAGGCAACCATCACCATATTAGATACAGGTACCTATACCTTAACCCCATGACCTTGAATGACCTTGAAAATAAAAACTTGAGAAAAAATACATAAACGTCAACAAACATAATGCATGACAGACTACTGCCAATATCAGATGCAGACTACCTCGACCTTGACCCCATGCCCGTAAATAAACTTGAAAAAATCTCGAGAAATAATTAATAAAAGTTGACAAGCATAATGCATTTCAGACTACCACGTCATATTAGATGCAGACTGCCATGACCATGACCTTGAATGACCTAATACCAAAACTCTAGAAAAAATCAATGTGAAAAGCAGAAGCTAGTCGAGACGATCCAGATTCCACTCAGCTGCTGTCAAACTAAACCTCTCGGCTTACCTCCCTACTACTTATAATACACAAGTGTGCAAGCCTTATGTCGTCATATTGACTTTGAATCAATCGTACTGCACAATTTATACATTGTGCAGGCACCGACCAGCCATTCAAAAAGTTACCACATGATTGCAGCTAACCAATCACATGCGAGCATTGCGATATCACACACAGGCTGGTAGACAGACTTTAGATGCCAGTTCCTTGACCACATTAACATGTCGTTATATCATCTGCAGTTTATTCCAGACAAATTCTTCGCTCACCTAGAAATCATGGTCACATTTAAAATAGACAACTAACTCCTGTTGTCGGACCGACCCCTCACAAGACTTACCCCAATGACGTCATTGACCCCATCGACCCCATTCACCCCATTCACCCCATCGGCCCCATCGATGCCATCGACCCCATCGACACCATCGACCCTACGACCCCATCGACCCTACGACCCCATCGACCCATTGACCCCATTGACCCATAATAACCCCTGATTGCAGTACTATTGCAGTGCTGCAGTGGTGATAGCAGTGCTGTGGTGCTAATTGCGATCATAATTGCAGTGCCGCGGTGCTGATTGTGGTGCTGCGATGCTGATTGTGGTGCTGTGGTGCTAGTTGCGGTGCTGCAGTGCTGAGTGAGGTGCTGGGCATTGTCTTCCAAGATAATGTATGGGCGATGTGTAGCAAGATGGTCTTCACCTACCAAGATGGCGGCCTCTAGTAGCATGTAAACAAATGACGCATGGAAAACAAATATGGCGGCATCCATTAACATATAAACAAAGATGTCTGCCTCTGGTAGCATGTAAACAAAGGACTAACAAAAAAATCACGATGGCGGAATGAGGATAGGTGAGGGTAGTGGGAGTGAACGAGTCACACGTCTGCTGCATTCGAACAGAGGTTAGTAATTGGTGATGTCGTTACGATACTGGCCATGATGTCCATAAATAAGCAGTATAACCATGAAAAAACCTTAAATTTCGATTTAAAATTTTAGTAATTGTTATTTCCTCTTTACGTATGTTCATTTCATTTACTTTACAACATATTATATGATATTAATATATTTTCCTTGCCGAGTGTGAGCTTCGAACCAAAGACCCTTGAGTTAACAGTCCAGCATGCTAACCTATACTCCACTGGGTATATTGCTGATATGCTCCAGTAATTTCAAATATATCATAACACAAATTATTATAAAGTAATGTATAAATTCCAAGACAATATAACAAATAATTTTAAAACCCGGATTATTTAAAAAATTTCCCTTCAGACACTTGCTAATAAAATAGGTTTTGTTAGTTTTTAATATATCTGTCGGACAGCTTTGCAATTGAAAAAAAAAATCTAAGAAAGCAAATGCCATGGGCTACCACTTGACACATATATAATCACGAATAAAACACGTTAATTGTTAACACATGGTCTCAAAAAAGGACATCATGCCATTAACAACTAGCTAACATCTCGCCTACCCAAAACACTTCCGAAAGTTTGTCGGCAAAAATATAACATGCTTATATTATTGTGATAAAGCACCTTGTCTCGGAAACATTACTGGGCCGGAATAGATATAAAAATGGCCAGCTTCCCGAAATGACAATGATGCTGTATGGGAATCGGCCCAGAAACATTATTAAGATGCTACATGTTTGCTCTGCGATATCATGTCGGCATATTTTCGGTGATGTCCATTTATTATCCTAAATAATACACGCCTTTATCTTTATTGTAATGGCTAGCAATCTGTCTCAAAAAAAGACATCACGACATTGTCAGATGGCTATCTTCTGGTATTTAAACGACAATAACCGACAGTATAGATATCGGGCTGACAATTGGCCGACATTTTGCAGACAGGTTGTGTTTGCTGGGAACATTCAAGAAAGTTGCATATATTGAGATGTATATATATATTAAAGAATATTGTACTTTTTTGAGGGTAATAATTCAATTGCATTAAAAAACATATGGTAACATAATTTGCAAGAAAATAATTGAAATTTAAATATGCACAGAAATAAAATTAACATAATTTAAAGTATTGCAAAAAGTACCATTTTAATATATATAAAATTATATAATGAAATAATAAATACTTCTTATAATCGAACAACTTAAAATTTAAAATTATATATATATATATATATATATATATATATATATATATATATATATATATATAACAAATTATGCAGGTAGTCATAGTCCGCACCAAGCATGTAGGTATACTGTTTATTGGGAAATATATATATATATATATATATATATATATTTAATAGAATGAAATGTTAAATATATTTCCTGTGTCGATAAATATGTTTGCCATCAACTCACCTGGCGACGAAATAAAGTAATTAACTCATCCTATGTGTTGAAGATACAATGCAACATGGTGAGTGCCGACACCACAATCTATACTTTAAAAACATAAAAAATATAGCTGCCATCTTGTGGGTAATTTAATATCCTAGCACAACATAGGTGATAAAAACATATGAAAACCAAGGTGGCGGCCTCCAGCAATTTATAGACAAAAAATGTAAAATGAAGAAACTAAGGTGGCAGCCACAAACGAGAAAACCAGAAGGTGTCCTCCAGCAATGTATAAAGAAATGACAAACGAAAAAACCAAGATGGCTGCACACGATAGAATGGATATTGGTGAGGGGGAGGGGGAGCTCCAGAAATTTAAGTTTTTAAAATAAGTAATTTAATAATTATTTCATAAATTTTAAATAAGTTTTTTTAATTTTTCAATATAAATTTTGAAATTTTTTTGGAATATTTTATATTTTTGGCATCTGGGTGACTCACAACATGGCGGCCGGTTCCTACGCTCCTACTCGTAATTTCCTTGCCACAGAAGGAACATAACTCTGCTACTCTCAATATTTTCACCTACGAAAATTTAATATACATCAGACGATGACTGGATGGCGCCTTTATTGCATCACAATTCCTATAGGTAGAGATGATGGTTTATCGCGGGAAAAGTTTACTGTTTGCTAGGATTCAACGTACTGTACATATGAGGATTCTGATACTATATGACAGAATGTTCGTGATTGGTCTGCAAACAACTTAGCAGAGTAAAAAACTTGTTCGTCCAATCATGAAACAAGAAACTAATTATAGTTTTATAGAAAATATGTTGTCTCGAAAACATTTTTCGCGATTTTCCATCATCTCTAGCTATAGGCCTAAATATTATTTTTCGAGCCCTCGATCATTATTAAAATCACATTTTTTCAGACTACTGTTTCTTAAAACATGTTATCCTGAGAAGCCCGAAACTGCGATAGGAGTCTGCATTAAACCATACAACACACTTTACACCAATAAAAATAAATGTTATTCGCAGCAAAATTGACAATAACGATTTACTATGTATTGCTTAAAATGCCAAATGAGTTGATAGAGTTATTTTCAATTTAAAATAGTATTTTAACGCAGCCGTTATTACTTCAGTGTTCTATGAAATAATGAATCATAGCTGGTTGCGGCACATTGCACATTTTAAGCCATTATCGATGGTGTTTAAAACAATAATATATTTGCGTCGTAGTGTGTACAGAGTGGTAAAGGCACGTCACAGGCACTCTTGAAGCCCCTCGCTTAAAATTTACTTGTATGCACCCTGTATATTCTTCCGCCTTATGTAAAATTAACATTTTCATGGGCCTCATCACTTTATTCATATGCCGACCATGTGAAATTCAGGAATTATTATAAAAGTAAATATGTTACAATTATGGTCATTTTTATTTTTCGATGCATTAAAAAAGGAAAGGGCAAAATATATCATTTAAGTAATCGCAAATGGTTAAAGGCTGTTCACGATAAAGTGAGCACTATAGAAATCAACCTTAGAAAAAAGTCACTGCCCCTGCTTGCACATATTTTAATGGACGCACCGAATGACATACGCCCAATAAAGTTGGCAATGATGAATGGAAAACAGTTCTACGTCTTAAAGTCGAATAAGAAGTGTTAGGTAATCATCTGGGATGTCTTAAATTGTTCCTTTCGCTTTATGTTTTCCAATGCATGGAAGTGTAAAAATGACCAGTGTTGTATAAAAATTACTTTTCTAATAATTTCACCGTTTCACTTGACCGACGCATGGATAAAGTGATGAGGCTCATGGCAATGTTAATTTTACACACGGCAGAAAAATACACAACACGCATACAAGTAGATCTTAAGCAGGGCTTCCAAAAGTGTTCATTTTACCGTGAACTGCTTATACCTAACACTTTTCATTCGACGTTAAGAACTGGAACTACATTCGATCTATCATTGCCACCTTTACTGTGTGCATGCCACTCGGTGCGCCCTTTCATAAATATGCAGGCAGGGGGAGCGACATTTTCCCAAGGTTGACATCAAAAGTGCTCACTTTAACGAGAACTACCGTACTATCGATCCTTTATCAAGACACTCGCGACAGTTATCGTTTCATTCGCAACGGGGCCATATCGAGTTTCTTGCAATGCACTTATGGCCGCGATGGTTCGATACGGAGTCGAGATGGTTCTGGTCGTCGCTCATCAACCTTGTCTTGAAAGCGGGCGGTAGTGGAACGAAGCGAAGCTAAATCACCGTCGGAATTCTAGGGCGGGAGGAAGCAGGAGTGGCCCGAGGAAAACCCCCCCGCCGACCAACGGAAACGTCCGCCACGACTTCCCGACGCGAAGACCTCAGTGGCCCCGCCCGGGATTCGAACCAGGTTAGCCTTTGAGGTAGGCGAGGAGTCTGAGTATCAAACCACCGCAGCCCCTGGTTTATCAGAGGTTATTTATTTCTTTACTTAAAGTAATATCAGCAGGAATTTTACGAAAAAATATGGTATACGTGTGATAAAGTCCTTTCAAAATAAACTGTCATATTAAAATTTGGAATATCCACTTCATAAACCACTTTCAGCAGTTCAATGTTCCAGCGTTCAAATCCCGACGGATAACGCAGGGCATTTATTTTTTATGTACTGGTAGTGCTTAATAAAATAACGTTTTACAATAAATGTTAATTTTCAATTATCTCTTTAATGTAAACAAAGTATTTATTTAACGAAAAAACGATCTTTTTTGGACGATCATAGTATTTGAAACTAATTTTACAGTTGTAATAGTTAACAAATGCTATGTTATAGTATGTTCGCGGTTTCTTCACACTTTTTGAATCAAACCTTTTGAAAAATCATACCATGTATGACGTGTTCAGTTATTTCCTAAATATACCATGTGTCACAAGCGTTTAGTACCTGTGCAACATGAAAGTATCTCATTTTTCGTTAAATTGGGAGTTTTACCTGTACATTATTATTTATAATCGATACGAATAAAAGCAGTGAGAAAATACGTTTGTTGGTGGCGCCTAATAAGAAATAGTGCTCACGCAAAATGTCATTACAGCTGAGTGCGCGCGAATTCGGTGCGCTGTCCTTTGGTGTAATTTTCTAGGCTTAGTTAAGCTTAGTTTGCACGAGGCGGAGGAATATCCTGGAAGTATAATTTAATCGGTGCTTCAGAAAAGTGTGAAATAGCCGCGAATGGGTCGTAGTGAAAATATAGATCGGCGAGAGCTTTCAGAAGAAAATGTGCCCGTTGTCCATTCTGAGAAACGACGACTCTCGGGCAGGCAGTTGGCGTGAAAGCCAAACCTGGCGTCCAAACACTACACGTGAGGCTCAATTACCACAATGAATATATCTCCGGCTGATAATGTATGCGCAGGCGCTAACGTGTGTGCTCGGCGCCCGGGCCGGGAATCCATCTCAAATCCTCGTTAATTATCGTGACACGCATCGCTGGTGTGGCGCGCGCTTCGTGTGTGCCATCCGTCAATAAGGAGCGTGGAATATATAATCAGGGCTGCATTAGTCACGGCAGCTTCCAGCGTCATGACTTAATTGTACTTGGTTCACCGCTAACTCTACTCTTTCGAAAATAACGCTTGCTTTAATTTAATTTAATTATGTACAGGATGATTCTCAATTAGACCGACAACATTTTGGGAGGTGATTCTTCATGAATAATTAAAAGGAAAACACATGTGACACTTTGTATCTAAACGGAATATTAAGGGAGGTATGAGCCCTAAAAAAAAAAAACGAGATTTTAAGCCGTATTTGTGCAAATTATCTGCTCTTACGCTGGAGTTCCCGATAACATACAATAATGTTCCAAGAGTTGTTATTGTATTTTACTTCGTTACGATATTTTGCACAAATACGGTTTAAAAACTCAGTTTTTAGGGCTCGTACCTCCCTTAACATTCGGTTTAGGTATAAAGTGTCACCTATGTTTTCCTATTACTTTTTCATTAAGAATCACCTCCCGAAGTTTGTCGGTCCAATTGAGAATCATCCTGTATATACCCATAAGGCACTTTCCGGCTTGTTTAAAAATAAACGTTCCAAAGACCTAAATGATTATCACTCGTGTGTCGAAAAAATAAAAATGCCTAATTGAGTGAAACTTAAATGAAGTACCATTACGCCGGATGTTGCTGTAATAATTAAAAAAATACCGAGAGAAAGGCATATTTTCAGTTGCCGACGAATTGAGCATTCCGTTTTATTAATATGTTCACATATATAAACTTCCCCCCCCCCCCCAACCCGATTTTTGCCAGTATTGCAATAGTATATTAATTTTCCTTTGCACATGTATATTCCAAGTGTACAATAAATTCAAACAAATCCTAATTTACTAGAACACATTTATGCGTATAAACATTAGTTGATTTGGATAGTTCTTCAAAATACTCGTGCTCGTAAGACATACATTATTAGTAATTAAAATAAAATATTAACCATTTGCGTGTTTGTATTAATATTTTAATGCATAAAAGTTATGTATTAGTATGTGAAAAGTAGATTATCGAGGTGAGTTGTATCTGGATACTGAGTATACCACATTTAAAATGCAACAGTGATCTCCCATTCATATATTCTAGTGTTCAAAGTGTGCTATTTTTAAACCTTCGCGGCTCAATCTCATCTCTTTCTATTTTTTCCCCTCAATATTTAACACCGCCATGGTAAAATGCACATTTCCCAACCTTAAAAATTGTAAATTCAACTTGTCTTAAAAATACATGTCCCATATGAGGCAGCCGATCTCAAAACTCCTCTTATCCGTTTTTTTTTTTTTTTTTTTTTTTTTCAAACTGCATTTTTTGGTCCATTGGATTCCTAACGTTCTTTTTCCGATAAATCTGCATCATTTAGTTACGAAAACGACCGATTTTCCTGTTAGAATTAAGAATGACAATCGCTCGCAGATCCAAAGTGTCTTTTCCTAAAGCTTTATACAAAATGGCGGTTGAGGACTGTATTCCGTAGTTCAGAAACAAAAACTACCGCTTTGCTAATATAGCTTACGTGTTTCTTAAGCCCTCCAATTCCATAATGTCTCTTTGTTCAATGTTTATGTCCTAAACATAAATTTCCAAAACGTCTCTTCTCCTGCGTACTGCTACAAATAGTCTGGTTTGTAATTTTTTTTTGTAAGGAAACTATTATGATCTTGATAAATAAACCTCTCCTTCTTCTTCTTTTTCCGTTAGAGTTTTCTAGGGACCGCGAACCAATTTCAATACTTCGACCTTTGTTGTTCCTTCTTTTTCCTCCAGCACTCCTTCATCTTCTCACTGTGTATCTAAATAAACTCCATTATATATGAATTATCTATTGACTAATACTGATGCCCAAAAGGATTTCAAAGGCATTAGCTTGTAAATTATTGTATTTTACGTTTTCTTTTAATGCTCCACATGTTTTGCTAAATGGATAGAAAAATATCGGAATTGGCCACTACATACGTAATACTATTTACTTAAAATATAATACATTTAAATAAAAACTGACTTATTTATATGACACTAAAACCGAGACATTTGTATTCTTCATATTAACATCTGGCTCACGTGGGAACTGGAATCATGACAGTAATACTTCGAGGTCATGATTAGGGAGGGCGTATAGGGGATCAAGGATAGTGGATGCAAGGGTATGTTGGCAGAAGGGATGGGGGGGGGGGGGTAAGTTCGGTGTAATTTGAGAGGTTGCTGGGTGGAGTGTGGAGGGAGTGTTTGGAGGTCGGTGGCGGTGAGGGAAGATGTGGATGAGAAGCTGTGAATGGTAATGACGAGGTGGGTGTGGATCGTTATGATGTATTGTACACTCTATTTCACTAATAATTACAATAAGAATTTCTGAAATTGCACAGAAATACAGTTCTTAATAAAAATATATATTCCAATTTTTTTTTATCGGTAGTAATAAAATCATGTGAATTATTTCTTCAGAGTTATTCGTTCGATAGAACTAATAATTAAATAATGATTTTTTTAAATCGGATATTTTCTTTATTTTTAAAAATAAAAACATAGATTTAATGAATTTACACATAATACAAATATGACCACCAATGTCCCACCTGATCATGCCCCCCCCCCCGCCCCTCCTCCAAGTGAATGATTAAAGGCTTCGGGAATGTTCGATTTGCAAAAATAGGGCGCCTACCTTTATCGAGAAATCTCATATGGAAAACAGAGTATATTTAGGGGGAAAATAAAAAAAACCTTTAGTCGAAAACGGAAAATTTTTATTTGAAAACTACAAGTTTTAATGTAGAATTTTCAAGGGAAATGGAGACATTTTCTACGTCATCCAAGATGGCGTATGAAAACACAAATCCCGTCAACAGCCGTTGCAATGGAACATGCAGTACCTTACTACTGAGGAAATCCTGAATACTATCATATTTCCGATATTGTTAATTGATCACCAGCCTAGCCAAATAGACGATACCGATCTACTTATTTGTGTCTGATTCAGTCCTCTTTATGGTCAATCAGTGGAAATATGCAGTCAAATAAAATTGGCATTCATTATTTTTCTTGTGATTCGAACAAAATTCCTTTCCTGCGACCAAATCCAACTCCGTTTGTTCTGCGTCGCTGTGGTTGGTAAAAAAAAAGGACTATATTGTTAGCTTTTTTTCTCCCGCTGTGGGTGTCCTTGAGCAGGGCGGAGATAAGGGAGTGCACACACAGTATTTTCAACAGCCACCAGAGACGACGTAAAATTTTACGAACACACAATTTGCTGGATGTTCATAAAAATGCAGTAAACTTCAGAAGACAAAGTCGTAACGCCGGGAATGATAAGCGTGCGCCATTTCTGTTGCTACAGCCCTACTTTATTTATTTCAGTGCGGTGTCTGCATCAAGTCTTGACAAATCCCATATACGTTGTCGGCTACGTGTCACAAGAATGTAGTAGAAACTAACTACAGTTGCAAACTGTAAATTTCATTCGATTACACTACACAAATAAAATTGCTACTATAAGACCACGCAATAGATATAGGCAATGCGTTGAGAACAAATAATTACACAGGATACTGGAGAAAAAAAACGACTTACTAGAGAAAAACATGAGCAAATATTTTTAGAAGCAAGAATATTTTTAAGATGTTCCCATTTCGCACAATATTTTTCATGACGTACTAAGCCCTTTGAATTGTAAATTAGGAAACGAAGACTAGAGGGTACTAAGAAGCTAACTTTAAAGTTTAGGCCTGAATGACGTACTAAGCCCTTTGAATTGTAAATTAGGAAACGAAGACTGGAAGATACTAAGAAGCTAACTTTAAAGTTTAGACCTGAATGACTATTCGGTTGAAACATTTTAACAGCGGCACCTAGACACTATTTCCATAAAATTAGATGTTGTAAATAATATATTTCTCTACAGGAAAGTATACATTGCGAAGTGTTTTATTTACTTGTTTGTCACAAGGACCGGTGTATAAAAAGTGAGAACTGAACTACTTTCACGAATCTTCTTGAAAATTTCTAAAGATAACGGGTTGCAAAAATGTTTCCAAATATTTGCTCTTTAGATAAATTATACCTGTCTCATTTAGTTAATATTTCGATCCCTTCATTAGTGCTGTTCACTTTTGAAATAATGAACTTAGTAATGGTGTTTTGTCATTTTATCGAAGTAATGGAGCGTAGAAATATATATCAACTACGTACGAGAGTACGATTTTAATCGTGCCAAAAGTAATTAAGAGGCAGTTACAAAAAATGAAACGTGGATTAAAAGAGACAACGAAATTTTATAAAACATATCTGCATGTTGTCCTTTCGTTCGAATCGATATTTCTACTTTTTGTAATACTTAGCACGTAGACAATTGATGAAAACCTCGCTAAAAAAAAATATTACTCTACATTTTTCCATTCATAATCACTTGATTCAGTTTTATTAAATGCTTTTGTAATTCTATCTATTATGTAGTGCAGGTAATATCCTAACTTAAGGTTATTAGTGTAGTGTTTTTTAAAGTACGGCTTTGGAGACACAAATACGTACGTAATGCGTTGTAATGATTAATAATAGGATTATCATACAGGACTAATAGGTGACATAACAATCCAAAATAATTTATCAATTAGGAAACTACATGTGGCGATGTTGAATACATCGAGCGGGATAGGAATAATTGCCTATTGAATACACAATGAATACAATTTTCGATGACAAAAGAACAGAACACAGAGATTATATGCTGAGTCTATCCCAGGTTGTATGCATTCTAATTAACGTCAGTGTGAATACTGAAGAATGTTAGCTCTTTCAAACCCCGTCCGATTTACAAAAATATATAACTTATATTAATTAACACCAACTTCAGCGGAAGTAATAAAAGAAGTTGTTTTATACGTGTATGAAAACCAATTCTGAACACATTTTGCTTTTAAAGACATAGAGAATGGGATACATTGACAATATTGTAATACAAAATAGTGTTTAAACTACTTCCAAACATGCCAAGTTGGGATTGTGGCGTCATATTTTGCCTTACTTGCGTATAATGATATATTTTACAATAACGTTTTCATACTGTAATCGTTTACTTCTGTCTTTTAGAAAATATAATGATAACTATAATGTGTCGAAGTGTTCGCAAGCATTAATATGTCGTCCCAGGTAGCAATTTAGTGAAACTACTCGTAATACACTCAGTCAAGAGTAGTTTTTTAAACATTATTTGAAGTAATGTGTTTTATACTGATCATTCTCGTCTTTTTTTTCAGTTGTATTGCACAAAGCTGAATTCTTCGCACAGTAACTTAATTACAATGTAAAACAAACATATACACAAGGGGCACGCTGTTGATCACGGTCATTCATTCTACAGCGAAATGGATTTTAATATACACAACCATTTTTATCACCCATATACACAAGTAACTTTATTTCAAAATAATATAATTTTTTTTTCGCAATGGCCATATTTTTTTTTTTTTTTTTTTTTTTGCAATACTTGGCTCGCTGTTAAAGAACACTTTCATCTTTCCGTCAAATGAGCATTTGAATATCACTGCCGCTGAATTGATTTCTAGCATCCGAGTGTGGATAAGGTGCCTTTGTGAAATTTTAACAAATACAAATATACTCATTGCCCTAGAAACATGCATATCCTGTAAAAATTTATCGGTAACTCCGACATTTAGAAAATAAGATCACGAATGGCTGATGATACTGTATCGCTTTGTGTGGCTTGTATCAACAGTTTTCAGATCAATGCATTCAATTGGACACGCAACGTATTTACCAGGCTTGATAAACGGGAGATAGCCAAGTCTCTAAGTCGAAGAAACAGCTGTATATACACTGTAAAATTACGTGAAAATTGACACATGCAAATTTTTCGTAATTTTACATTTGTATGTGTAATATGCAAAAACTACTAGAGTACCTGCAATTTTACACAAATATTCTTAATAATCCAGAGAGCACTGCATGTTTTTGGTGAAAATATATTAATGCAATGCTCAATAAACACAATGTTGGTGCTAATTTACACATTTTGAAGTATGTGTAAAAATACACCCACTCACTGTATTAAAACTTTAAGTTGCCTATTTTTACTGCTACATAGTCATTGTATGAACACCCAATGTAAGTCTAGTACATCTTCAGTCGCGTAATTTTACAATGACCGTGTGTGTGTACACTTGCATTACTTTCTGGAGTATCTGTGAGTTTATATTTACACATACAAATTTTCCCAAATAGCCGCGATGCATGCGCCCATTTTATTGAAATTAGCCTCACTTGAAGCGTAAAAGGCTTTCCCTGAGACGCATAGCATCCTCCAACCGTCTTAGCTACTAACACGCATGCCGGAGGGCACACAGAACTGTGAAGGTGCTCACGCTGGCATAACGGGATTTTGGGGGCTCGCCACAAAAAAATACAGTCTATTGTTACCCACATTATGGAGATAACTTTTTTATAACTCTGTTGAACTACCAAATTACAAAACGATGTAAAATTACATGAAAATTATAAAGATACGAATAAAAAGTATATGAATTAACATGACGCGGTTCTAAAATAACATTTACTGAGAGTAGAATAGATTAGTAAAACAGTGAAAAATGTACAGAAATTGTGTAATTACAATTACAGTGAATCTGCGATGTTCCTATTTTGTTAGTGAACAGATTCACATAAACGGTGGTGAAATTACAATTGCGATCTCTGTGTAAATCTACTTACCACGGAGAGAAAATGCACGATTCTTGCAGTTCATTTTCTGCTCCATACCCATGTAGCAAACCACATATGGCGCATTGAAGTTTTAGAGTTGGATGACAAGCCGGCAAACAGTTGGCCCAACAGCTGGCATGCAACCGGCGCCATTGCTGGTCCTGAAGTGGCACCACTAACTAGCCAGGTCCTGAAGTGGCACCACTAACTAGCCAGGTCCTGAAGTGGCACCAATAACTATCCAGGTCAATAACTATCCAGGTCCTGAAGTGGCACCACTAACTAGCCAGGTCCTGAAGTGGCACCACTAACTAGCCAGGTCCTGAAGTGGCACCACTAACTAGCCAGGTCCTGAAGTGGCACCACTAACTAGCCAGGTCCTGAAGTGGCACCACTAACTAGCCATGCTCTGCCCATGACTGGCCCAGGTGTGGTGAACACAAATGGCTCAAGCATGGCGCATATGCTTACAACAGCAATGGCATCGATGTACCATTTCACAGCCATCAGATGGCCTACTTTTAGCTGACCATGCTTTCACCATATGTCTAACTGTATCACTTAAAAATAATTATTTTTACCATCAATATCAAGTTTTCTATGTATTTAATTTACTTTACTTCACTGTTAAATATATATGAAACGAAAATCGTATGCTTACAACTGCAAGAGAAGGGGGGGCGAACCTACACCCCTTGAATTGACAGCGCAGCATGCTAACCATTACTCCACTGTGTATTCTGACGTTTTAATGAACTAATTTGGTATATATACTAACAAAAACTAATACAATATAAATTACACCAGTTATTCCATAATCTTAAAATTTACAATGCGAACAAATCAGTTTTTAAAAAGTGCAGATGAAAAAAAAAATACTGTCTTTGAGAGAAATCTTCCAACATGACTCGCTATATTAACATAAAAACTTGTCTTTAATTTAATCTTTCGCATTATATACGCCCAGTGGATGTTATTCATCTGAGTTGAAATGAAACCTCCAGTTACGAATATTTTAATAATGTGAAACAACAAAGATCTTTAATATTAATATTCTAAAGGTGGTTATATATGTATATATTTTTTAAACTCCTCATTTTAATTGTATGCAGCCATACGTTGAAAACATTACATGTGTCAAATTATTCATTACCAGTCACAAAATCACACCTAATACTGTATTTACAGCTTTTTGCCATAGATATTCCCATCACTATATACACTACCAAAAAGTAATTGGGCACCTATCCACAGTTTTTGCTCAGTGTTTTTTTACTCCGTTATAATCTCGTAGGGCCACCTCTTGCGGCTATAATAGCAGCCACCCTGTCTGGCATGCTCTCTACGAGTGTTTGCAAGACATCCACGGGGATTTGTCGCCATTCCTCTTGCAACCATTCCATGTGTTGAGCAATGGATGTTGGCCGCGCCTGACGAGCCCTCACCCGGCGATCCAATTCGTCCCAAAGATGCTCTATAGGGTTGAGGTCGGGGCTCTGGGCGGGCCAGACCAATCGGCGAACATTGTTGTCGGCGTACCACTGCATAGTAGCCCTTGGAACATGGCACCTGGCATTGTCATCCTGGAAGTAAGACGGGTCCATTCCGTAAAAACGCCACAATGTTGGGAGCATTTCATTATCCAGAATGTTACAATAGGTCTCTGTGTTCATGCTACCACGGACAAACACCAGCGGTCCCACGCTGAAGGCCGTGAAACACAAGTCAACTGACGTACTGAATTACCTATCTTCGCGGGTGCCCAATTACTTTTTGGTAGATAGTGTATTTTCAATTAATCTACTCGCATCATATAATATATAATTATATTAGACAAACACGCATAATACATATATATTTTTACGTGTGTGTAGTTTTAAGAAGCTATCTTCGAAAAGGAGAGCCATTAAAGTTCCCATAATAAGCCAAATTGCATCTCCAGTGGTCCAGTGATCAATGAACCACTTCACAGTCATCAAATGGCCTATAAATAGCTACCCATACTTATAGCAGCAATAAGTATAAGTTACGTGCTGCTATTGCTGGAATATAGTTGGTAAGACATTTAAGGACCATTAATATGTCACCTCTCAACCATCAATTTCATTTTCATCAACATTCCAACAGTGAGCCATAAATGGCATGCCAAGTGTCTTGGTGCCAGCTGTTAACCATAGCAGGGCCAGTAGTGTAGAACCATAAATTTTCTGGACCAGCAAGAATCCAGCAGCGCCATCAGCAAAACCACAGTCGGCCGACTACCTCTTAAGTGCAGAAAAAACTATACCATCAATGACCAAAAAATGAATAAGATAAGTGCTGCCAGTGCTGGAATACTGTTGGCAGGTAATTTATGGGCCATTATTAAGTCACCTACTCTCAACCATCAGTTTCTTTTCCATCAACATTCCATCAATGGGCCATAAATGCCATGCCAGTGTCCTGTTGCCAGTAGTCAGCCACAACAGGGCCATTAGTGTAAACCCATAAGTATTCAGTGCCAGCAGTAAAATCACAGTCGGCCGACTGTGGCTTGCAACATGTATAGTAATAGTAATTTTAAAGTCAGTTGTACATGGTGTATGTTATTTTGCTAATTTGTAGGCTAAATTTACTTCGACGTAGTAAAATAACATTGACATACAGAATGCTTGAAAATTCCCCTTACAAACTCCTAGGACTTGTATAGGGGACTGAGTAGACAATATTTTTAATAGGAGCCCATGTCCGGAAACGTAACGCTTCCGTGCTACAGTAATTTCAAATCAGGTGTATCACTCGTTCACTTCCGCTGAGGTAAAGAGCAATGTCTCGGATGTGCCTGTGTTGGTACGCAACCAGGTAGGCAGTACATTAATTCAGACAATTACCTGATGGCACGCGACGTCTACCCTGCCTCGAGCCCCATTCACGCGCCTTTGTGGCTCCGATTAACGTGGTGGAGTACACGTTTGCGGAATACACAGACATGATCCTTGTGTATGGTACAGCTGGAGGTAACGGAAGAGCAGCTCGTCGGCTGTATCAAGAGCGTTATCCAAAGCGTGCGACACCATCGCATACCATTTTCGCCACAATTACGCAACGGCCCCGAGAACGAAGTACCTTCGCCATCGACAGGCACGACTGTGGTGCTCCAGAGAGACGCCGCACTCCCGAATTGGAAGAGGCTGTACTGCATCACGTTGAGCATAGGATGTAATTTCATCCGTTCTTTCGCCAAAAGTTAAAACTTGCCAGGGTTTTGACGGACGGACGGATAGAATTAATGGCCACCTCTGATTGGCTGTTGGTCACTCACGCGACTGACGGACGGACGCGACGGGTCGTTGTAAATCCTGCCTAACACGCAACGCGGCGGAGAACACTGCACGCCAGTCATGGACTTTGCGCGCAGGGGCGACGGCAAGTTCAATGTGCGTGGTCGTATCGCCCTTATGTCCACCCGAGCTGCTGAGCTCAGCACATGCGGTCGCCTTGATCAGCCGCGCTGCAATTCGAGTGATGAATTGTGACGGGGACAAAACCATCATCCCCTCTCTGGTCCATCGACGAGGATTCCAGATAATTAACCAGGGTGAGTAACAGCACCGGATAGCCGGTGAAAGGGACGAGGATGGGGGTGAGGGAATTAGGGGTGGCCAGGGAAAATGCAAATTTCCCCTCGTCACCCTCCCGAAATCGTTTGAATGGACCCGCCAGGGGCTATTAAAATTCATGCGTCATCCCATTTGGCAAGGCGCACCGGTTACACGTTTCACAGTAATTATCAGGCAGCAGTGACCAGGTATAAGCGGTCACAACACAGCTGGTTATCAGCGATCACCGTGCGGCTAACGCGGCCATCTTTGAAGACCCCGCCCAAACCACTTTACACAATGCTGCGGATTCCCGCTGTTTCTCGGATGCCCAACCGATGTACCACCCTGACGAAGTATTGTCGGCGTCTAGTCTGCGTCTGTGCGGACCAACAAGCAGCTTTCAGATCCTCGATAATTTGTAGTGCTGTCTGCCAACGAATAAAATGGTTATGGTTACCACCAACTTTTCTGGTTTCCAACACACTTATTTTCTCACTGTTTTCACTTATATTAACTATAAATTAATTATTATAAATTGTAGATAATATATAAGAAATAGTTATTTTTAACGCGTATATTTCTATGTAAACATAATTATAAAACGCTTGTGATGCATGAGATATTTCGGAAGCAACGAAACACTCATACATGGGGGCATTTTTCAAAGGTTTGATTAAAAAAGTGTGAAGGTACTGCGATCAGCCTATACACAGACGACGCGACATGTTTCAACCATCTAGTATTTTCTTGCATAAAAATTCTAGCAACATTCGGACTTGAATAACACTGCCACGCAGACTATTTTTTCTGAACAGGTCACGTCATAGATATTCCTTTACCTTCATTCCTTGCATTACAGTGAAATACTTATATCTACGTATTAAAATATAGACTGAAACGGTTGCCTCTCTCTGACAAAACGCTTGCTCAATAATTTGGTACAAATCGCTGTCTTGTATAACCCTTTCTTGTTTTTCTTAGATTGCCAATCTAACACCCCCAGACTTCAGGTAACACGTTAAGCATTTGTATTTTTGGATGGACGCCTGTGGGGCAGGTGAGGGATGGATGTGTTAATAAAAATAAAATAAGTGAATTGGAATTTTAGTTTATTCACACAGGTATTATTTGCAGCACTGAATTATCTGCCTCCACTATTACTCTTGCCGCGCGCTTTTATTCTCACTAGTCATATATCGGTTAAGTCCATCCATTCAACAACTGCCGTCTCGGAGACGTGACACACCTGTTATAGCCGCTGGCCTTGACCCTGGAAGGTTCGTCGCACCGCGACGAGTCTAGCTGAGAGAAGCGAGGCCAGTAATCCAGAGAATTCTTCAGATGTCTCAGAGATACCAGACACCCAAGGTCAGGAGCGGCACGCGCCCCGATAGGCACAACAGGCACGACTTGTAAACATTTCTTTGTGAAAAGCCACTGCGTCTCCGGTTGCAACTGATAGAGCGCGTCAACAAATCATACGTGCTTCTCACGCTCATAGTGGCCGCCTGTAATAGTATGTATCCCACATGGTCTCTGAGAAACAACTCTCTTACAAAAAACAGGTTTTTTTTTTTTTTTTTAATTTTCTTCTCGGTGTTAATTGAAAAAAAAAAAACAACAACAACAAAACGGTCTTTTCCATGACGGTTCGTAAGATCGAATTTTCTAACGCACGATATTTAAATTACCATATGTTCTGCGAAACTTTATGTTATGACAGGTTCACTGCTCTAAGTCCCATTGAACTGTGTGTGTGTGTGTGTGTGTGTGGAGACGACGCGTTATCCTAAGCGCGTGCTCTATTAGTCTAGGACTAGAACCCGCACAATATCTAATTATATACTGCATCCTTAATCCCGTACGTCCGCAGCGTAGCGAGTGCAAACTTGACGTGAATTTACTTTTTTAAGTTGCAAGACGTTAACTCGATGGTGTCCAATTCGGGAACCACGTTTAACTTTTGGACGTGGAAAATCGCAAACCTTGATGCAGTGTCCTCTGGTCCACAATTTGCATGTCATTATTATCGTCTACGCCAATATTGCCCTAACTAGTCGAGTTGGTTAGTGAATAAGTCAATATACTGGCAAACCCGAGGGAAATCAATAAATTATAATTGACAAAATCATGTTATATTCTGTAAAGTGTTATGATTTAGAATCATTAAGAAAATTCTGTTGTCGTTATAAAACTGTATCTTACACAGTGGCTGAAAGTTAAACAAAATCCCAGAATATGAATACTCGAGCGTATTTTCAGCACGTTGTTTAAGAGAACTATATTGTTTGTCGTAAATGACAGCGAGATCTACCGTAAGAACAAAGGACTCAATTATAATTTGTATAAATAATAAACAGTCATTTTACACCGGTATAACCATCCACTTTTATAAGCATCGATACAGTAAAGATATATCCTTTATCTTCAGCTTTTTTTCTTTGGAATACCTTGCTTTATTCAGTTTTACATCGAATATATCTGCCGTAGAAGCGTCGGCGTCTACCTGAAATACCAAATCAAAAATGTATATCTAGACATTTCCCGGGTAAATATTATACATCTATTTTCATATCTTATTTCCATATTCCGATTATAACAATAAAAAAGCGCAAAATTCAAATATATTGAGACATATATGTATGTTTAATACCTCTTCGTAACGGAGGAAAAAGTGACAGAGATCCTCACGAAAACCAAAATACTGGCATATACTACAAATACCGCGTCGTTTTGATAATAACTTAACAGTTCGGAGACAGTGCTGCTGTGTGAGTTCCAGTTCTCAAAGAGACACTAGAAATAATTCTTATTTTTCAGATAGCGTGATTCAGTGTAGATGTCGCACGAAGGTACAGCGTGTGCCCAAGCAAATTCGCTGGTGCTTCAAATGTAAGCGTGATTCATAGCACTTTCTTCAAGAAAAGTTCTGGCAGTTCGCAAGATAAGCGTGGCAAAATAAATCGCCTTCGTGTGAAACTCGCTCCAGCCAACCCAGACTCGTCACAACTTGACCTCTTCAGTTCTTCTGTCATTGATCAACGACATGTTTGCGCATGAAAGATATTTATGGTGTGTCCTGTACATGTTGCAGATGAAGGATATTTATGGTGTGCTATGTACACAACAAGCAATCCGTGGCCTGTGTTCTGAGTTGTGAATTGTTAATGCTGGCACCAACCAGCATACAACATTGCGAGAAGCAATCGTCACACGAGTACAGTACATAACAAAAACATGTAACCACTGCAACTCCTGAGCTCGTAAATTAATCCTGGACTGAACTGGTCATAAATTGTCGAACGATGATTCGTATCCTGGCATCGTGGCCTGGGTGCACCTGTTTGCGTAAGGAGATTATTGTGGCGCAAGAGAAATGAACGAAGACAGTGGGAATAGTTTTCACACATTTATGCATTCATTAACTTCTATAGAAGATGTGGCGTAATATGTGAAGTTGAGCCTTAATGCTTGTTGAATGGGCCTTGAAAAGTGTTCACTAAATTGCGAATGGCCTAAAATATTCCTGAAAGTTCCACGTGTGTGTTGCCGACTGAGAGACAGCATACTATGCTGTGCATTTCACAGATTACGAGGGATCTTACATGTGTGTCCCTGGCTACTCTACCATTCTTGCACTTCTAGAAACAATCACGCAAGTACAGGCTGTTCACGGTAAAGTGAGCAATCTTGAGGCCCAACATTTGCTTTTCAGCCACTTTTTATCTTTTAACCACTTTCTTAAAATATGCAATGCAATCCAAGTGATAAACACAGTGTATATATTCCACCGCACACGGAAGTTAACATCTAAAGATAAAATAAAATAGGGGCCTCGGTGGCCGAGCGATTAGCCCTCTCGCCTCTCACTAAGGCGAACCGGGCTCTATCCCCGGCCGGGTCATCGGACTTTCGGATGTGGGAATCGTGCCGGGGACCTCCCGTTCACCCCCCCCCCCTTCCCCTCAATTCCGGCACCGACCCATACTCATTAACCCCCTCATCGGCTCTGAAGACCTCGATGTTAAGAGCCGCCCAAATCTGTTCACCAATGTACTAAATGTAATTTTATGACCTGAGCCGAAGACGTTATTGAAACACGCAACCGAGCTACACTTACACGATCCGGGTGGGTGCACAGTTCCAGTTTCAACCGTCGACCACACCTTGCACACTGTAAAAAATAGATTGTAAATTTATATGTACAAACTTTTGGTAAGTTTACTTTATTGACATGTAATTTGTAAAAACATCTACAGTACGTGTCATTTTACGTAAACGATCTTAGGAATACCGAGAGTTTTACAAGTCTGCGGTGAAAATACATGAATGCATGGATTTATAAACATCATGCTAAAGTCAATTGAAACATTTTGAAATATGTGTAGGAAAACACCCATTCCCTGTAAGAAATTCATCGTCATCGTGTAAACAGTTAATGCCAGTGTAAGTGTACGTCTTCCATTGCGTAATTTTACATTGACAATGTACGTACGCGTAAACTTACATTACGTTCTGGGGCGGGTATTTGTGATTGTATCGTCACGTACGGATTTTAGGCCATTTTTCATGTTTATGTGCAATTCTGAAAAATAAATAAATAAATTAATTAATTAATACAGTGTTTGTAATTTTACGCTAATGTTAGGAAGAATTCAAGGAGAACTACAACCTTTAATTTCAAACGCTTGATATTTGAAATACGTGACTGTATTACTTGTTTAAAATTAATATAGGATATAATATTATACAATTTGAAATAATGTGAAAAAATAACTATACTGCGAGTAATACCATTTTTCGGTAGTTATACAAGTGATAGGTGCAGTTTGCTAATACAACTACTAATTTTCAATTATCATCTAATTTGTGTTCAAATATAAGCTAAACTCCCTCTGATATAACACGTGTGTTGTCTGCATAATGATCTAACTATAAGTGAAGTCAACTGCTATTCACATTTTGGAGATGATTTATTAATACTCTGTTCGTAACTACCAAGTTACACAATGTAGTACAATGAAATAATTGTAAAACTGGATACATAATATGTACATTAACATGACAGCTGTAAAACACCTGAAAGATGGTACATTTACTTGGTTAAACAATGGAAAGTGAGTGTACAGACTTTGTGTATTTACAAAAACGATTAATTTATTATTTGACTTTCGTATTGGTGAAAATAATACATACACACTGGTGAATATACGTGTCAGTGTAAATATTCTTGTGGAAAAAAAACAGGAATATTACATTCTATTTTCTGTTATATAGTAACATTAATTTGGCACATTTCAATATATGATTAGCAGTACAGTGTATGTGTTATTTAACTAGTTTTAGAAAACGTTTACTCAGATGCAGAGTAAATCAACATTGACTTATGCTAAGTGTAACAAACACACCCACTTTGGTACGAATTTCACTGTTATTAAGCACACTTTTACAGTGGCCACACTTGACGGGAGAGATGGCGCCGTGATTAATACACTGGACTTGCAGTAGGAAGGCCCAGAGTTCAATTCTGTGTCCAAACATCCTTGACCGCGAATTCTCCTGTGTTCTTAAATCACTCTTGAGGAAAGCCGGAAAGACTCTTTGATACAGGCAATAACCGATTCCTTCCCCGCCTCTCATTGTCTCAATTACTGGCTTCGTCTATAATAACCTCGCTGTCAACGAGATGCTAAGCAATAAATAAATAATTTATCATACACTTATTCAGATACAAACAGCTCCCGTCATTAACAGGAATACATGCAGGTAGTTATACAGAGCGGTGTGTATAACTAGCACACTGTTAATGTAATGAACGATGTTGTAATTAGATCTTGGAAAATTACTTACGTTTACGCTCACACATTAACGCAAGCACTTACATAAGGTGGCGCGTAGTTAAACAGCTCGAGGGGCTAATACGTTCATTATAAGAAACTGTGTACATTAGTCCGTCCAGGAGGATGTAAAGGATCTTGTAAGGCCTTCTTATCTTAATAAGACATCTTGACAGTGAGCGCTACTAGCAGTATAGCAGATTTGGAGTTCTGACAAAAACCGTCAAGCTTAGAAATATGTGCAGAAATAATTTCAGGGCCTAGATTCACCTGGGAAAGAGACAGAAAATGTCTTCCGTAACGATTATACGCTGTTGTGTCAAGTATTATTCTGAGATGTTATTATTCGTTTCAGAGTAAATTTATTAAAAATATTGTAGAGAAATTATAATTTAATTTCCCTGTAGCATTCCATTTTCGCAATAGAAATGTAGTCCATCCACTTTTAAAAATTGCATCGGTACGTGACGAGATTAGTTTTAGGTTACCACATTGTTTTATGTGGAAATTCTATGGTGTTTATGAAGAAGAAAACATTTCCAAGAGGCCGAAGTGTCACAACAGAAGAGAATTTGTTTACACACCGTGTCACGTTCGTTCAGCTAAAGAGTTCGAATGTACAAGGATATTTTAATTTTACCTAACTTCCATACACGATAGTAAATTTCTGCCATCTATTCATTTCACAAATTAAATGTCAGTTACAAAGTGCAATACGCCTACGACATATATGAACACGTCATGTGGTTTCTTTTAACTCAAATACTTTTCAGAAATAATATACAAGAAAAGTGACTTTACTGCATGCCAGATAAGTCAAGTGTAGTTTCACAAAATATGTGTATGTGCATGCGGAAATAACACATGAGATTGGAAAATATTTTTGGTGAGTGAAAAAGCCCCATAATTGAGAGGAACTACCCCGGAAATTTAATATTTTCGTGAGTTTGTCGTGTTTACAGAAATAGCTAGGTGGAGATTTCTGGACATTCGCCATTGTTATTGGATGTCTGTCATGGAAAAACAGGACAGAGCACGGAAAAAAAAAACTTAAATAAGACAAGCAACCTATGGGCGAGAAAATAAATATATGTTAACAACACCAAAAAATTCCAAGAGGGAATATAGTCAAAAAGCAATAAAGCGACTAATTACGAAAAATATATGTTTAAATACATGATCAACAGATAACACATAGGAACCAACACAGGCAAGAAACCTCCTTAAAAAGCTAGGACAACGCTGACAAAATAAGTAAGAACAAAATACGACAACACAATAAAGAAACGCACTAATAAAACACAGCAGTTTTACCAGACACGACAGAATACAAGCCAGGTATGCTGTAGTCAAGAATATATATGCACAAAGCCAGAAAATTCCATGAAGGAATCGAGTAAAAAAACAGGACAGCAAGCTAAATGCGGAAAACTAGCAAGGCATATACGAAGAAGAACTATAGTCTATTCACGGTTTCTTCGAACTTTTTGAATCAAACCTTTGAAAAATCTCCCCACGTATGACGTGTTTAGTTATTTCCAACATATGCCATATATCACAAGCGTTTTATACTTGTGTTCATAGAAAGTTCTTTTTCTTTTCTGTCACATTGATATGTTATTCATATTTTATCTATAAATTACAATGCTTCATTTATAAATAATTTTAATAAACACAGAGGGAGAAAATAAGTATGTTGGTAGCGCCTAGCGAGAAATAGTTCTTAAGCAAAATACCGTTACAACTGATGGCGCACTGCTGTGGTGCGTCGTCCCCTGGTGTAATTTTCCAGGCTTAGTTAAGCTTAGTTTGCGCGAGGCGGAGGAATATCGCGCAAGTAGAATTTTACCAGGGCTTCAGAAAAGCCTGAAGTAACCGTGAATGGATCATATAGAAGACCAACAGACAAACACACCTAAGACGACACAGGCTAGTTATCGACTTCCACAGACAAAAACCAACGCATAGCAGAAACTCGCACATGAACAAACAGTACTTTTTTTCCTCGGCTAACAGATTGCGGCCGTTTCCTGTTTTTTTTTTTCATGACGGACATCGGCGTCGCAAGGGCGAATGCCCAAAAATCTGCATAAGTCACTCACCCCATTGCACTATTCAGTCAAAGATAACATTCACAGAAGTAGCTTGTCGTTAGTTTCAGTTTAAGCTTTGTTCCATAAAACTAAGTACAAATTTGTGTAACTCAAGGAATACCCTATCGGTGTAACCTATTAGTTATTTTGAGGGTATCGAATTGAAAGCGAGCTGAATCGCCCTGACCTATCATGTCTACAGTAATGTTCTAACTAATGATAAGGATTTCTGCACATTATCAGTTAAATCAAATATTAATATTTAAGAGTTCTGCCTGCCAGACACTTGAACTGCTTTGCCGAGTGTTTGAAACACTATTTTTTTTTACGACACTATTAAAAGTGCCCCCGGTATGTTTGCCTACGAAAAGACATCATACCCCAGGCGAGGAAGGAATGATACAGTAAAGTTATCACTAATTGCGTAAATAATATTTTGGAGGCCTCCAATACAGTTTGAAACTCCCTTTTCAGACTGCCGTATCTTAAAACTTACCACCCGGTCACGAGCCAATCCACATGGATGTTATTTACGATAATCTCTAAACTCTGGGATATGTCAATATGTTTCTCGAAATTTTCAAGACTAGGGAAAATTCTGGGCTGTAAATTACTTAAACTAAATTGATGTATTTTCAGAAATTATGTATTGGAATTGGATTATTGTTGTATTTGTGCTGGCCTTAGCGTGTGATTGTGAATTGTCACATGCAGTCAATTTATAAAAACAATGACTGCTTTATGAATTACATTGGTGACATCTTGTAGTGTGATTATGTTATACATATATACTTTATTATCTTTGGTATGCTGTGGAGCTGAGAATACTCAGCGTTCCCAGTGTTTCCAAGTACTAGTTATTCTGTGGTGGCTCACTGCTGCCTTCTGTAAAACTAACGTGAAATGATATATCGACCGAGTTTCGAACCTAGATCACCTGCGTTTGAGCGTTACGCCTTAGTAATCTTAGATAATGTAACATCTGATAACGTCGGAAAGCTTTTCAACAGATACACTGCAAAAATTGGTCAATGTGGGGAAACAATTATTTCAAGTTTTACAGCTTTACTTGTCAGTTTCTTTTTGTATTGTTTTATTAATGTGTTTATACGATTTTTAAGCATCAATATATGCACTAACAAACACGGATACTATCCTAATTATCACAAAATATACAAACAAACTCTCGAGCTGAATTTTCGAACGAAGGCAGTCAATTGAGTGGTCAAACGAATATACACAGTTGATTTAACAAAATATTTAGTTGACAGTCTAATTTTTTTTTTTTTTTTTTTTTTTTTTTGGCTCAACGCAAAGATTTTGTTTATTCAAACATATAATTTGTTAGACGAACAAATGTAATTTTGTTGCTTTTCAAATTTTCTTTGCTCAACAATATATTTTGTTAGGGCAACTAAATACATATGAGGCCATATTCAAACAAATATTTTTCGATTTTCTCTCAGTGAACTTTCGACTTAATAACACAGCGCGATTGTTTACATATTACAGTAGCTTTCGCGCAGCAGTCCTCGGGTCGAAGTAGTTGGGATGTCAATTCGGACCTATTTTACGGCTGCAAACTCGATAAAACTAAATGTTGCACACGGTTTAGCCAAAAATTCTTAGTGAATAATGCCGGAGATGTGAATGGGTTATTTTGTTTGAGTACATTTGGAGAAATTTTGAAATAATTATGTACGGCAATATGTGTTTAAGAAAGACGCAGATGCGTTTAAGCGACGGTAAGTTAGTGAGTATGTTACGTTTGACATTTGATTTGTTTGGTGATCGTGGCAACATAGAGATATGTTCTTTTAACCAGTAGCAGAGCAAGCGGCGAGCTCCTGGGACACCGAGCAAGACTGACCCAAGTCGCATTTGGAGCTAGAATGAACTAAGTGTTAAATCATGATATGAAAATTATAATAATTAATTGAAAAATTAATTATATTAAATAGTGGATTAATTAAATTTATTGATTGAATTAATCGATTTAATAAATAATGTTTTGCTATCATTTTTTAAATTTCATGTAATTGTTTGATATCAAAGAATGTTTATTAATTTATTCATGTCATAGAGGTCATATAGGTGGAGCAGCATTGGTGTGGACTCTGTGATTTGCTAGAGCCGACTGAACAGAGGAGCAGGTTGTAATTGTTTATATAGGAGTTCATGTTGATGTAAGAGTGGTATAAGGGCCATTTTTATTTTTTTGTTTGTGGATGGAGCACATACACACGGCGGGTTTCTGGGACAGTAGGCGAGTGAGGTGTGGATGAAACGAGTGCACATGTGTATGTTCTGAGACACTTCATTAGAATGATATGTGGATGGAGCGAGAACACGCATGTCACTTCTGACCCACTAGGTGAGTGAGGTGTGGATGGAGCGGGAGCATATGGGTATGTTCTAGCCTACTACGATTTATGTTCAAATAGTCAAATGAAATAAGTACGAATAATTAAAAAAGTTACTTTAATCATGTAATCGATAGAAGCAAAAACGTGAAACACCCACCTATCACAATAAAACGAATTACAACTCACCATTTTTCCAGATCCATCCCTCTCCTGACAAAGATCCCCTTCAACAAAAATGCACATACTTTACTAACTTCACCCTCATCGGCTCTCAGCACACACATAGAAATTCAAGCAAGGAATGTCATACAAAAATCAATTAATACACTAAGAAAGTAACTGTAATAGATTACACCCAAACAATAGGAATGATTGCACAATAAATTGTACACCTATTCCCCATCCAGAGGTTTATTAAATGAATAACACATAAAATATTATTTAAAATATTTTTATTTAGTATAAAAACAATTGACAAAATATTGTATTTCAATCTTTTAAGATCTTGATTCTTCACCCACACGTCATGTTATTTTTAGAAACCTTTCCATCGAACCAAGGAGATATATTTTTTCCATTTTATGATTTTGTCAATCAAATATTCATTTGGAGAACTGACTTTTTGAAATTCATGTTCGTAAAACTGCCTCTTATGTGCCGATCATCATAGGTTTCTAGATAATATACTCTGGGAAATGAATTTATAGTTGAAATAATTTTAAATATTCCATACGACCAATTCACCATAAATTTTTTCTCAAAGATTGCTTTCTACTCTGAGATACATATAAATACACCAACTTTGAACTTTGGTTTACTTTCGTCGATTACTTTAACATTATTATAAATAGTTTTCAATAAACTATTATCCATAACTTTTTTGGGTGCTATCTTAATAGTTCCATGATATCTGGAATTATATCATTAAGTATTTCAGGCAAAACATCAACTCATTTGTAAGTCCCCCTCAACATTAAATGTTTATATATTAAGTGCTTAATCGATTTGTTGTAATGTTCCACAACACTAGCTTTTAAGCTCCGAATACATTATGTAGTGATTAATACCATATCCTGTCATTAGTTTCCAGAACATTGTAGAAAAAGATTTGGTTCCTCTATCGGTTTGGAGCGAATTTGGCTTTCTTGTTTTCAAAGTGATCTTCACTGCATTCGTAACCTGTTTCGCAGTTTTGTTTTTCAAAGGTATACCACAACCAGACTTTGAATAAATGTCTATTAAGGTTAACCTATACTTGTATCCCTTATTGTATGTGGAAAGCAATGTCATTTTACAAAAATGGGTTTGAAAAAGATTATTTAAACAATGAGATATAACTCTTCCAATAGGACATTTTATCCTTGCAGGAGCGTGAAGCTCCTGAGCAATCTTACTAAACTTCATTGGTAATAAAACAGTCTTCAGTCAATTCTTCAATAATTGAAACAATTTTGTTTGTATGTGAAGTATTAGCTGCCTCTCTCGAAGCGACAAGAAGTTTTAATCTGTCGACCAATTCACTAGGATTGTTCCAATATACAGGATAGTAGAGGACTATTGCATATTTTGGTGCAACTCAATAATTTAACTAAAATTCAACCAACTTCAAGCTAAATTCAAACAAATTTCTAATTCCCGATCAAATCTTTCAAAGGACAACACAAAATAAATCATATTTAACGTTAAAATAAAAATCGATTTTCAACTTTTGTTCATTCTTTGTGTGTGGTTCTTTAAAGACTCATTTTCAAGCTAAATCATCATATTTTTGATGAAATTCCATGAATTTTCATACTTTTCTTGTGATATTATTTTTGACTAATTGATTTGGCTTTCAAATTTAATATAAATATTTACCCTCTTTAACCTAAATTTAGCCTCATTCACACTGAAAATGGACCACTGATCAAAGAGTGAACAAAGTATGTTTTAAAAAAAAAGTGCGCTTAATTGAGAATGCAGATTTGGGTCAAATTATCTTGATTTTAGGGATGAGATTGACGAGATGGATCGTGTTTGAAGAAGCGATTGTAAAATTGTAGCGTGAAAGTGAGTTATTTCTGTAAATTTAAGTAAAATTACTGTACTGCGACAAGATCTGTAATAGACCTCTGCTCTGGAGAAAACCAGTTGTCAATTTCATTTTTATATTCCACTTCCCACAATATCGGTCATTAGTAGTAGTTTCGGATGATTTTCATCATCTCATGAACGATTATAGGCATCCGTTCGACAAATAAGTTCTCTACATTTCTCCAAATCGATGTCGGAATAACCATTCAGGTCATTTAAAAACAATAATTCAAACAATCCTTCACTGACATCAGTTACGTAATCACCTACTTGAATTCTATTTTCAGGTAAAAATTTAATTACCGAACCTCCCAGAGACCATATACTTCCATGTCGATATACACCAAATACCATATTGTGTGTACATAAAGTTGGTTTTATAGCTAAATAATGTCGCATTCATCGAGTCAGTTTCTACTTCTTTATAGGTTTTTCCGATTTAATTTCCACTGGTGTTTCATTAAACATATTTAGCATGGAATGTAATGTATCCATTGTACTTGTAACAGGTTAAAATTTTTCTTCATTCAAAACATCCAATTCCAATCGGGCATGTTTAGCTTGTAAATATTTCGCCTTTACAGCAAATATGACTATGTAATTCCGAAACAGAGTCAGACATTTTGTTTGTTTACATTAATGTACCAGTATTTATATTTACATATGATTTAAGTCGATAGTTTTTAGCGGGTGTCCTAGGTAGAATATTTTGCACTTTTTTAAGCTTATCAACTTTACTCAAAAGTATGTGTAATGTACTCACAGCTTTAACCCTCAAATTGTTACTAAAATAGTTTATTCGAGATTTCAAATCATCAATTTTCTTTTGCACCTCCGTTTGCATAGATAAAGCAGATGTTTTATTGATCAATTCAACAGATATATATATTGCTTCATTTTTTCCATTTGCATATCAAATTGTTTTGTAATAGTAGTGCTTACAATTTCATTAATAATATTATTTATATGTTCCAAATGTTCGTTTGTTGTAGTTTCCATATTTTGCAGTATAGTTATCACATTTGCCAATATTTGCGAAGTATAACTAATATTAACAGGTACTTTTGTAATAGTTTCAATTATGTTTATTAATTTCTTTTGTATATCAGTTAATAGTGATTTTAAAATGTTTAGTGTAATGGTATTTAAGTCTTCCACAAAACATTTATTTACCGCATCGCTATCTTTCACAGCCATACCTACATTATCTAATATATGTCCGTTCAAATCACAATTCCCAATGCGATTTCTCATTAAACAGGTATTGTAATGATTGCATTTTATACCACTATGCCTGAACTTTGAAATACTCATTATAATTCATCAAGAACTAAAAAACAATCAAATCCAGACATATATCTGCATTTATATAGGGGAAGATGTGGTTTAAATACCACAAAACCATACTTGTGTTTCCAACAGTAAAAACACATACGTTTTAAATTTGTCAATGTCATATCGCCTAAAACATGATCATCGAAAATATGATGTATATTCATACTGTCCATTTTAAACACAATTAACATATTTGCCATATCACGCAAATTATGTTTTGAAATATGTGCGTAACTTTGCGTTAGATAAAAACAATCGACATTTGAATGTCGACCAAAACCAAAGTATTGCTGTATTTTACCCTGTGGTTCGCACTAAACATCGTCAAATATAAATACGGAATTGCGTAATGCTTCATTCGGAGGCACGATATCTTCTTTATTTGTAAAAGGTAAATATCGCATTCCTTCCATTAACGACAAAATAGACGATAACCATTGATACTGCACTTGTTTAATTGTTTTATAAAACACATATATGTTTTCAAATTTAAGTACATTTGGATGCTCCAGCTGCGACATAATAACACAAATTTTTCCACATGAAGAAGGACTGCTTATTATACAACATATATTAGGAAGTAAAAGAATACCATGTTTCTGTTCAATTACATTCTATTTTGTATTTACAATTACCGGCAGATGAACATTTTGTTTTATAACCTTCATTTCTATAGTACTAGTTAACAAACTAACATAAAAACTATAAATGTAGGTGTATGTATAGGTTCGCGTTCAGTTCAAAACCATGGCCGCCCATACAAAATGTATCAAACAACGATGCGGAGTATTGAATACATTGTTTAACAAATTACCATTTGAATTGCATTTACCGAAATACAATTATTGCAGACCACGTACTAATCTTGCAAAATGTGTGGCACTTAATAATCAAGGAATAAACTCTTTGGATAGTGCTTGTAAAGAACACAATATAGATTATGATCTAACAAATGGTTTGAAAGAAAGGCATATAACGGATACAATTCTAGCTGATGAAGCATTAAATATAAGGTAAAATCCTTCTACATCGACTGAAGAAAAGCTAGGCGCCTGGGTCGTTGGCAAAGTTTTGCAGACGAAGGTAAAAAGAGGCTTGGGCCTAAAACGCAAAACGATACGAAAAACCAAGAAAGGATGCATATTACCATTCATATTTCCGGTATTATATGCTCTTTGAGCTTTAATGGGATGCGTTTCAGCTCTTGCTAATACAAGTGGTAAAGGAATGTATCTTAAACCATACAAAGTCGGTCAAGGACTTTACAACTAATAACAAAAAAAGATATGCATATCTCCTAATACTGACCGTTCACTGCTGGTTGGTAGTAATCTAACTTAGTGTCTATAAGAAGATATGTAATTCAGCACTAGTACCTCACATCACCCTCATCGGCTCTCAAGACCTCTCAAGCTGTCAAATTCTCTCTAATCGCTCCGACTATACTTGGGTTTGTCATAATTAATTCAGCTAACCCCCCTTCAATGAGTGAGTCAAGCTTCCATCCGCCTCAAGAATGTGTGAATCTTCTAATCTAAGAGTCAGCGAATCACACATTCTCTGTGAATATAACAATTTCACGTAATTGTAGAGAAATCCTAATTCATCTCCCTGCATCATTAACTGAAATGTTAACACCAGCATCGTCTCCAGATATGAACTTTACTACGTCAAAGTGTATTGCTTAAGTGAATATATAAGATTGCTTATACATGTGAATAAATTTTCTAAGAAGAAATGTGATTTTTTTAAAATGTAAATTAATGTTATGTTTGTTTCAAAAATGGAATATAATAAATTGTATGTCGAACTGAATGTGTGTTTCATTTAACAGACTATATATCTTAAAGAAATGAATGAATCGTTATTTACATAAAATATATTACTTTATTAATCTATGGTCATAACTTTACACATTATTTGTGTGATGAAGTTGTAATTTGTTTTTGGGTGTAACCTTTTTTTTTACATATTTATCTTGAACAAACATATCAACCTAACAAAAAAAGATTACTTGGTATGTACTCCGTGATCAAAATATGTAAATTTCATTCACTCTGTCTAATGACAGACATAATATTTTGTTCAACAAAATACTGTTATAAATTATATTCATGCAAACTGATTTCACAGCAAAATCTTTAATATTTAACACTCTAAAGATTTGTGTAAACGAAGAATCATCCACAGCAAAAGACAGTTTATTTCCCGCAACACATGCTGAACCACATCGGAGCCATTCTTGTTTACAATAGACTGGGACTGTGGGCGTCGAGAGAGAGTGGCGGGGCACGGTGTGTCGAGGCATGCACGATGAAGCAAGGCTGACAGAGCTGCGTGAAACAGGAGAGCATGGCAGGGAGAGAGAGACAGTGTGTGTAAGAGAAGGGGGCGAGCTGTGATGTGCACAGCGAGGAGGAATGGTCATGGAGAGTGAAGTGGTGTACAGAAACTGCCGTTGAGCACCAGTTGCTGAGAGATTTGGAGAAGTGTGGTCGCGAAAGGAGGGAAGGCGAAGCGAGCTGCATGAAACAAGTGGTGTGTGTGCAAATAGCATAATGAAGGACGTATCGGATACTGCCACGTATCGGATACCGTCCCCTGTCCTTTTAGGTAGCAACCTTCCCCTCTGCGGTTCCAGAACACAACCCGGCAGCCTGTCCGCGCATATGCATTCCTCTTCAACCTCCTTCCCCACACGACCACCCAGGTGCTGCTACTCTTTCCCTGCATGCTGCAATGAACAATTCATTACAAGCCTATGCTAAGCGTTGCCCAGAAAAATATGGTGACACTTCCCCCTCCCTCCGGCGACTCCACAACTTGCCGGGCGAGTTCACTACATAGCATGGCATTTCGCGAACTGTTCTAGAGCTGTGTTTACAGCACACTTAATACTTTTATTTTCAATAGGAAAAATGATTTGTTTAAGACAAAACATTAAATATAAATGTTAAAAATAATGTGAATTACTAGACACCGTCAAAAAATAAAAATAAATTTAGTCCATCAAAAATACTTTACACAATCAAAAATACTTTACACCATACTAAATTTATGAATATTACATGATCAAAAATACATTCTATGGTACACCATTAAAAATTATTTGCACCAGAAACATACTTTACTCTGTCAAACTTTTTTATATCAATTTAATAACGATTTTCATGTAGAAAGTTTTTGTGGGGAGATTAACCTGTTACTACACATTTAAATCACGTGCTGAAATTCTTAAAAATTACTTGAATCTTTTAGCAAATTTATAATTTTACATCTAAATATTATATTTAAAACTTCTCACTCCATCGCATACATTTCACAATCATTAGAGTTACTAATTGTCCAAACATCCATCACACAGACATCCTTCACTCAAACAAGGCATCTGAGCAGAGAATAGGACAGGGCTTTGCACCCTCCAGACTTGCTGTGCATGAACCTGGCATAGATTCCTCTTATTTTATTCTTACTCCATAATTCACACCTCATACACACAGCAGCCCCCCTTAAATGTCTTAAAACTAACTTAATTTAAAACAAAAATTACAACACAATTTTACCATACACACACTCTCTCTCTCTCTCTCTCTCTCTCTCTCTCTCTCTCTCTCTCTCTCTCTCTCTCTCTCACACACACACACACACACACCTACCTAAACAAAATTTCTCAGAGTACTTGGCCATACATTCTAGATGTTTTTTCACATAGATTGTGAATATGTAAACAGTGAAGAGAGGCTGTAGGTGCATGCTATTGACACAAACCCTATTCCATATACTGCAAAAGAAGCAGCTACTGGTGGTCTACCTCTCATCTCAGCTCTGCTAAATACACTTAAAACTACATTAAAAAATACATCTGGAATTAAATTTAGATGACTTCTCCCTGGCACTCAGTGATACAACTATTTATAAACTACTTAATTATAAGCCCAAACCACCCCATCCCATACATTCCACAATCATTAGAGTTACTCAAAGCTCATTTATCCATCACACAGACATCCTTCACTGAAACAATACATTCAGAATTGAAAGTCAGGCTGTAGATATGCGCTCCCCAAGTGTGCAGCACACAAGTGGCTTAGTTCCTTCTTTGTTTTTCTTTATTTCATGATTCACACCCAAAAACACAACAGCCCACCCTTAAATCTCTTAAAACGATTTAAAACTCTTTAAAGCTACTAAATACTACTAAAAATACTTCAACACCTTAAAAATAATTAAACACCCTTTAAACTACTTAAACATTCTAAAAAAAAATGTAAAACTAGAAAAAATATGTGAAATTACTTAAAAATATGTAAAACTAAAAAAATTATAAACATTTTAACAAATATGAATAAAATTTAACCAATTCGCAAAGAAATTCTGAAAGTATATCTAAAAAGTAATCGATTCGCGAAGGATTTCTAGAAATTTTAACTATGTAATATAACAATTTCATTGAAATTTAGGAAACCGTGAAGAAAGTGTGTCATGGGCTGGACCAAGTCGCCATAATCACCCATTCGAATTATCACTAATAAAGACAAAGTTTACAGTATACCCCACTCAGTTGGTGTGCGTTGTCTAAGCCTCTCCCTCCTATCCTCTCCCCTCTACCAGAGACAAGGCCAGGGAGGTAGGGGTGACTGATGCTCTGTGTTCTCCTAGCACTAAAGATTTTTTTTTATCTTTCACAGACAAAAGCAAGCAGTTCTAACAAGAACTGCTCACCAGCAGTGAACTTCAGTGCACTGCAGTTCCTCTCTCCTCGCCGGCTAGCCCCTTCCCAACAGGGTAGCAGTGGTTCGCAGCTCTCGGCGGCTGAATGAAAAATGATGGTCGCTGTTCCGGTACGTGAATATATAAACCGACTCCCACTTCCTCTCCTTCCCCGGGGAAACCTACACGAACAAGGCAAATGATCGGATTTGATAATAAAATGTATTTTTACTAAGGGGAAATAATTTCGACATGAAATTAAATGATTTTAAGAGAAATTAAAATATTTCAATGAGTTTTCTGAATTTTAACATTTCCAAAGATATTGTGTGGAAATAGTCTTACTTTAAAATAAAACATATTTTTTATTAAAGGTAATATTATTTCCTTAAGTGATGTTAAGTAAAATCAAAAGATTTTTAACATGTTTTTTGAATGTTTTTTATTATTTGCAATTGTATTTAATAGATATTTTAATGTGAAATATGCATATTTCTTCGGTTTTAACAACTACATTTAATTTGAATTGCATTTTATTTACCGATTTCTTACATATTTTATTATTCGATATGATTCCGGACCCACTTTTGGTCTTTGTAATGCAGCACGTACAGTTTTTTAAATATCTGTCAGTTGTGATTATTTAACAAGCATTTAGACAGTTAGTGTACCATCTATTATTGTGTAAGGATTTTGAATGATAGTATCCGGGAAACTAAGCCATGTCTTACCCGGGAATCGACCCCAGCTTATACTATACATGTTTTTTTCCAGGAATAGAACCCAGCTTATAGTATCTGGAATTCGAACCTACAAACTAACTTGTCATGTTCTATCCGGGATTCGAGCTCAGAGTCTACCTTTTAAGAACAATGTGTTATCTGGGATTCGAACCCAGAGCCTAACAGAAGCGTTAACAAATTACGCTACGGAGGTTGGCAATGGAACACATTACTTTTGTGTATTTGTGTTGTGTTATAACTGTGTTAGCAGGTTGGGCCGGGTTTACGTGACCGGGGAACGGGAATTGTGAAAAGTTACTCTTGCTTTCAGTTCTACAAAAGGTATTTCACGCTCTTGCCGGGCTGGGCCAGGGAAGACAGAGGAGGCATAGGTATTTGGAAGCCTAGGGCGGGATACGTACAAAAAATATTTTTCCCAGCTCAGCTCTCATCCTGGAATGCCATGAGCTGCTCGCTCATCAGTGTTTCTTTGAAATAATATTATTTTTTTCTGGATACAGTATTTTAATAAAAGTATTTCACATGCCTTCAGATATTTTTCAATATTGTTTAGTCTGTCTAACATTTTAGGGAGTAATTCTTAGTAGTTTTTGCAGTGACATAAGTTTGATCTTTCGTAATTTAGAGGGCTTATCTCGTAATTGAGAGAGACAGGGATTCTGTTTTTTAAGTTGCTTGAAAGCCAGCAACGTGTTATGTAGATGTCTTGCAATAAAATTTGTGGACCAGAGGATTCACTCTGAAGTCTTAAATTTTAAATGCTAGAAATTGTTTTAACTTGTCTTGTTGGGGCTTCATGTTAAAACCTGTTTCATATTTGTCTGTGTAATTGATACACAGCATCACAGCCTTCATGTTAAGGATAGTATGACATTTTTTTAAAACTGATATTCCTTCAGGTGTGATAATGCCTGAGTATATTTTCTTGAAATTACAATTGACTATATTTTTACTCTTAACACACAAGTTTGTGTTCACTGATTACTCTCATAATATATATGATTTTAATAGTGACTAAATTTCACAAGAACCATGCACTATTTTTTCTCTCTGTTTATTAATCAGAGTAATAACCGAAAATCTTAGTCGAGCACATTTATAAAATCATATTTAATTCTCGTGTATACAAAGATTGGTTTAAAAACATTTAGATTATATATATGCACGTATGTTTAAACTGTTTGGATAAAATAAATGTTTGAAGACTGGAAAATGGTTTTTTCAAATATTTAGTTTTGTTGATAGAACAAAATAATATTTGCATTGTTACTTTGACTTATGCCAAATCGGTTTGCTGGGGACGTGAAATTTTCCTTGCTGGGGTAAGCTTGCTTTGGTAGGTGAGTTTTGCTGCTTGGGAGAGCTGCTTCCCACAGGGCAGGTAACTAGTGGTGGCACGTTGCCCTCGACACATGTCTCAATGTGAGAAGTTGCAGGTAACTCTTTGCGAGTGCGGGGGAAGAGTCACGTTGGCGGAGGAGCTCTGTTGCATGAGATGAATGGTGAGCTGTTGTCGGGCGCGTGGCAAAGGCAAACGAAACCCAAAGGCCGACAGCAGAGGTGGAAGGCATAAGGGAATCTCGCCAGCCGGCAAGTAACCCTGTATTGTTGGTCGCTTAGTGAGTCAGAAGTGTCATGTCTCGGTTCGGAGAGGGGAGTTGGAAAGGGTTGGTCCGCACTGTCATGGACGTCCGCGCTGGGGATAGTGCACATGTGCACACACAGACAGTAGGGCGGGTGGGGGGAAGCAGAGTAAGTGGATGGCGAAGAAGCGCACAATAGAGGTCTGCGAGTAAAGTCGGGTGAGCAGATCCGTGCAGTGAAGAAAGGGTAACAGTTTGGTTCGCTTACTTGAGATATCGCTCGGTCCTGCGTTGTCTCGGCGGTGTTAATTCATGACGTAGAACTGCCTCATTCGGTAGCATAATGCATTGAACACTTCTCAATTTAGTTTATTCATTCAGTTTTGTTTGCGATTTGGGCTTACAATTAATTTGTTAGTGTAAGGCATTCCTTGCTTGTATTTCGATGCGTGAGCTTAGAGCCGATGAGGGTGAAGCAATTAAAGTATATGTACTTTTTTTGCGAGAGGAACTTTGTCATGGGAAGGGGTATCTGGAGTAATTGTGTGTTGTAATTCGTTTTATTGTGTTGCTGGACGTTTCGTTTGTTTAAGGAATTCAGTTAGCATTTGTGGATATTAATATAAATCACACAATTAAAGTCTTTTGGTTAGTTGACATGTTTTTGCTTCTGCCGATTACTTGATTAAAGTAATTTTTTTTTAATGATTTGTGCTTTTTTCATTTGGCTATTTGAATTTAAATCGTAGTGGGCTAGAACATACCAGCATGCTTCCACTCCATCCACACCTCACTCACCTAGTGGGCCAGAAGTGACATGCATGGTCTCGCTCCATCAACATGTCATTCTAATGAGGTGTCCCAGAACATACATTTGTGGGCTCGCTCCATCCACAACTCACTTGCCTAGTGTCCCAGGAACCTGCTGCATGTATGTACTCCTTCCACGAACAAAAAATAATAATAAATGGCTTTTATACCACTCTTACACCAACTTACCTCCTATATAAAAAATTACAACCCGCTCCTCTGGTCAGTTGTGCTCTAGCCAGTCACAAAGTCAACACCAATGCTGCTCCGCCAATATGACTGCTATGACATTAATTAAATAATAAACATTCTTTGATATCAAACAATCCCATAAAATTAAAAAATAGATATCAAAACATTCTTTAATTACTATATTGATCAATTAATCTAATTAATATAATTAATTATTGAGTTAATTAATATAATTTACATATGATTTGACACTTAGTCCATTCTTGCACGAAATGTGACTTAGGTCAGTCTTACTCGGTGTCCCAGGAGCCCGCCACTCACTCTGCTACCAGTAACACGCGATTAATTCCAACAACACTCATTTGATTCCAGTTGTATGATACCTGAATCTTAAAATGTGATTCATAATCATAATACTACCACGCGGGCGCGAAATTAGTCGTAAACTATAAACTCGTAGAAGAGATATCAAACAGTGAAAATCAATAAACTGGAGTTTTCAGACACGACGATAAATACGATTATTTGAGGACATACGTACTTGACGTAAAAGCTTCGAAACTCTGCTCACAGCATATTTAATTAAGAATACTTCTAACAGTATTAATAGAACCAATTAACTATTCAATTCGCATAAAATAAATGCGGAGTCTTTGCGATCGAACTGCTACCTCATTCCACTACTGTCAGCTCATTAATGTTTTTCTACATACAACTGAAAATTGGTGTGTGAATAAGCTTAAAGGCTCTTCGCGATAAAGTGAGCACTATTGAAATCAACCTTGTAAAAAAAGTCACTGTATCTGACTGCATATATTTTACCGGACGCACCGAGTGTCATGCGCCCAGAGTAAAATAGTTCCACATCTTAAAGTCGAATAAAAAGTATTAGGTGACCATTTGTGATGTCTTAAATTATTTCATTCGCTTTCTGTTTTCTTAATGCAAGGAAGTGTTAAAATTATCAGTTTTGTGTAATAATTACTTTTATAATAGTTCCACAGTTTCGCTTGACCTACGCATGAATAAAGTAATGAGCCTCGTTGCAGTGTTAATTTTACATGAGGCGAAGATTACACAACACGCATACAAGTGGATCTTAAGCAGGGATTTCAAAAGTGCTCATTTTACCGTGAACAGCTTATAATATAGTATGCGTTGGCAAACTACATTAAAATTTTTTTTAATATTCTTCATAAGTGAATAGGAAACTGTTTTGTAAGATTTAAAAGCTCAGTAGTATGATAAGCATCTTCTGTGTGCGATTCATAACATTGTGCGATTATGGTTAAAGACTGTTCACGGTAAACTGAGCACTTTTCGAGGCCATGCTTAAGATCTATTTCAACACGCGTTGCGTATTCTTCCGCCTTATGCAAGATTAACATTGTCACTGGCCTCATCACTTTATTCATGCGTCGGTCAAGTGAAACTGTGAAATTGTTAGAAAAGTAAATATTTTACTAATCCGCCAATTCTACTCTTACACTCTTTTTAAAAAAGCGAATGAAATAATTTACTTTATCAAAATGGTCACCTAACACTTTTTATTCGACGCTAAGATACGGTACTACTTTCCCTCCATCGTTACCAACTTTACTGGGCGCATGTGACTCGGTGCACCCATTATAAAATGTATGCAGGCAGGAACAGTGAATTTTTTCTAACGTTTATTTGAAAAGTGTTCACTTTATCGTGAACATTCTTTACCTAATTCTGAAATAGTTACAGTGAGTGAAAAGATTTGGACGGCTCTTAACATCGAGGTCTTGAGAGCCGAAGGAAATAATCATGTTAGCTTACTAAAATACTACGGTGGCTGAATTCCGCTGACCTGGAAGCTCGCTGCAAGCGTTCCCCTCTTTGTAGCATTGTGAAATTAGGGTTCCTATGAACGGCAGTAGCCTTAACAAAGGCCGTTTAAGGTAAAGTGATCACTCTTGAAACCAACATTTTAAAAATGTCACTGCCCTATCTGCATATATTTTAACGTGCACATTGAGAGACATGCGTCTGGTTAAGTTAATAATTCTGCGGAAAGTATTTATGTGCTTCAGCGTGTAATTAAATTGTTAGACAGGAAAGGTAAGGTAATTGAGTTTTACGTCTCGTCGACAGCGAGGTCATTAGAGACGGTGTAAGTTTGCACAGGCGAGAGGGAATGAGGAAGGGTCGGGAAGGAATCGGCCATGGCCTTTGTTAAGGGCCTATCCCGGCATTCGCCTGGAGTGATTTCGGAAAACACTGGAAAACCGGAATCAGGTTGGCCGGGTCGGGAATCAAACCCGGGTCCTCCGGGAATGCGAGTCCAGTGAGTTACCACTGCGCCACGTCCCTCGGTTTAAAGTGCTAGATAAACATGTGTGAACACTGGAAAAAAGAAATATTTTGCCCAGTAAAGATGGTAACGATGGAGGGAAAGTAGTTTCGTACCTTGACGTCGAATAAAAAGTGTTAGGTGACCATTTCTGATAAAGTAAATTATTTCATTCGCTTTTTTAAAAAGAGTATGAGAGTAGAATTGGCGGATTAGTAAAATATTTACTTTTCTAACAATTTCACGGTTTCACTTGACCGACGCATGAGTAAAGCGATGAGGCCAGTGGCAATGTTAATCTTACGTAAGGCGGAAGAATACACAGTGTACATGCAAGTAGATTTCAAGCAGGGCTTACGAAAGTGCTTATTTTACCGTGAACAGCATATATGCACTGGTATAGTAAATTTACAAATAATCTATTAGAGTGTATTCAGCGGCGAGAACGAGGGCAAAATAAACCCCGGCACCTGCTGTCGAGGAGACAGTTCGGAATACCTTGGCAGGGAGCGCGGTTTACTCCCTGAGACAGCCGTGCTGCACCGTCATCTGGCAGCGGCGAAACTTGGCCAGGAAGCAGCCAACTCCTCGAATAGGGTCGTGAGAGGCAACTACCCTCGCCGCAAGGAGAGCCAAGTTACCAGTCTCTCTCCCTCTCTTTCTCTCCCTCTAGTTCCTGGACGGAACTGCGAGTCTGTAACCGATACACGTCGGAGAAATTGTCGCAGGTGCGTCAACACGGCGTCGCAGGTGTTTCAGAAGCTGTGTTTGGCGATTTCCGCACAGGAGTGAGGCAAATGGGGCAGTGCAACTTTATACAACGTCGTTAATACAAACCAGGCTTGGAATTGTAGTTTCTCGAAGTATTTTTATAATAAAATCAGCAAATACCCTTTTGAATTTTCTCATTTTTAAACCTGAAATATATTGATGTACGACTAAACGGCTAAATTGGGAAACATTTGAAAACCTTTCTAAAATAATATTTTTTTGCGGATTGTGTATCCTTCTCACTTACAGATTCATACAAACCTTACTTTATTCACAGAAAAGTGGTTGAATTTATTACAGAAAATAAAATGTATATGAATTTGCCAATAGTCCACTAATAGGTATTTTTGGATCTTTGTGTATTTTTCTTTAATTGTAATGGCGGTGATATATTCATATTCAACAATAGCCCACATAAAATCTAATTTTTAATAACAATTTTACCAGGATTAGGAGGATATTTCGTAACTTTATCATCTTTATCTAAAGTTTCATGACGAAATAAACAGTTGTTATTAGATGAATTACGAAAAAAGTAATTTTTACCCATTTTTCCAATAAACTTCTTCGTTATCACGAATAAAATCAAAAATGCAAATGAGAGGATAGATTATTTCATTTGTTTTATTACTAGAAACAGTTTTAACCTCTTTTATTATATTACTAGAAACAGCTTTATCTCGATACAGACTATCAACATCAGTAAATTCTAAATAATTTTGTTCATTTGGCGATCTTGATAAAGCATTTATTATTTTTGATGTTATACCCAGATTATCAACACCTACAATAATATTTCGATGTTTTGAAATTTCTACTCTAGAAAACTGAAAAAGAAAAATGTTCGAACAAACATCAATGTTATCTGATTCACCATATGTTGCCTCATCTTTAGCATTATCTCACATTAGTAAACTAAATTGCTCATGAAACTAAGCATAATTTGAAAAAGAAAAGCCATTTCCTATAGGAATATAAAATTCAATTCTATTATTGTAAACATTTTAATTCCCCCTGGTTTGATCGGCTGGGAAGAAAAGTTTGTCTCTCGAAACTCTTAATACTTTTATAACTGATTTAGAAGAAAAAATTATATAAAAATGAAAGATTCGAAGAATATTTCTCGAGTTAAATTACTCATCGAGAGATACAAAAATTATAAACAACACCATGAAGTTGAATATGAAAGAAATAAGAAGAAAGAACTACCATTAATCGATAAATTACGGAATGTTGGCAAAAAAGTAGAAAAAGTAAGTGATGAAAATAAAAATTTTATAACAACATTAGTTCCTGTAGCAGTAAAAAATCTAGATCATCTACCAACACCAGAAGAAACATCATTCGAAAGAGAATTATCCTCAGAACAAAAATCTCCTAATTTGGAAGAGCAAATGGACATTGTGCCATAGAAAAATTTGACGCTGCGCGTGTATTGGTGATACAAAATTAACGATAAATAATTATACACAATTTGTTAACGATAAAGAATATAAATTAATAGCACGACTTTGTAATATGTTAACAGAAAGTTTACAAGAAGGCCCCGAGAATAAATTTGATGATCAAGATTATGAAAATTATGCATAAATTGTTAAAACACCAATGCTGCATTCCAACAATATAATCTTAATAAAAAGGTATCTTCGAGTGGAGGTTGGAAGTATAAAAAAATTATTAAACCAATTTATGATGACTATATAAAAGAACCACTCTCAACAACAGCACCAAACACACCAGAAAAAATGATTTCTCCAAGAACTCCTAGATATGGAGAAGGTATAAAAAAAAAAACAACAATTTGCTGAAAGAATATGTTTGGATGAATGATGTTAGAAATTTAATCAATATATTGTTAATTATTTATGGCGAAGAAAATGCTGGTAAAAGCTGTTCACAATAAAGTGAGCACTTTTGGAAGCCCTGCTTAAGATCTACTTGTATGCCCGTTGTGTATTTTTCCGCCTTATGTAAAATTAACATTGACATGGGCTTCATCACTTTATTCATGCGTCGGTCAGGAGAAACTGTGAAATTATTAGAATAGTAAATACTTTACAAATCTGCTCGTTTTTACACTTCGGTGTATTAAAAACAACACAAAGCGAAAGAAACAATTTAATTTATCATAAATGGTTACCTAACACTTTCTATTTGACGTTAAGATATGGAACTAAATTCCCTCCACCATTACCAACTTTACTGGGCGCCTGTCACTCTGTGCGCCCGTTAAAATATATGACGTTAGTAGCAGGGGATTTTTTCTTAGGTTGATTTCAAAAGTGCTCGCTTTATCGTGAACAGCCTTTAATAACAATTATTACAATGAAAAAGTAAGCATAATCAATATGATGAACAATAAATTTTCTAATTTTGTTGTTAATAATCCAAAAGGAATACCTTATCTTATAAGAGTTTTAAATGTAGTTCCACACTCAATTTGGAATTCAGAACACCATGGCAAAGTCATTATAAATTGGGCATGAAATAATTTTAATTCGTCCGAAATGCATTTACCGGGTTATAATTATCGTGGACCATTTCAAAATGAAAAGAAAGACTAGAAAGAGGAGACACAGGAATAAATAAATTAGATAAAGCATGCAAATATCACCATATTGCTTATGGAGACCTTAAAGATTTAGAACCTAGAAAAGAAGCTAAAATAAATTTTACATAAAGAACCTAAGAAATTATGTTGGATAGAAACACTCCAATTCGAGAAAAAATTCTTCTACTGATGTTGCTTCAACTATGTTTACAAAAAGAAAATTAGGATGGGGAATTAAAATGTTTTATTAATTATATATATTTATTTACTTACAAATGAATATAAAAAGCTTAACTTTCGATATACCCATTAATCAATTAACATATTTGGGTATAGATAGATTTTTAACATAAGATCATCATGAGAAAAAAAATTAAAAGAATGCAAAGCTTTGTTTTTAACTTTGGCCCTTCCAATACTCGAAAAAATATTCAAAGTAAAAACAGAAAGTGGTTTACACCATGGAGGATTTTTACCAATTTTATTTGCAGCTTTGGGTACACTTGGATCTTTAGCCGGAGCAGCTACTGCAATTTATAATTCTGTAGAAGAAACTAGAAAAAATAAAAAAGAATTAGAAGAACAACACAGACACATTTTGTCAATGGAAAATAAATCAGGAAGTGGTATAGTTGCAAAAATAAAGAGGAAGGCCAAAAAAATTGAATATATACCCACTAGCTAATATATCGATATTGAAAAATATGTAAAAATATTAAATATGAATAATTTTAGAAATGTTTATATGATTGACTAATTACCAAAAAATATGCTTTAAGATGAGCGTGCTGTGGTTAATTTCGACATTTCAACAAATCCTGTTACTCATTGGGTTTGTTATTTTAAAGAAAACAACGATTCATTTGGAGGTAATATTCCTAATCACTTAATTAATTATTATAAAAAACAGAAATTTTTATTTCAATGACCATCGAATTCAGAATTTCGATCCAGTTATTTGTGGACATCTATCTTTAATTGTATTACACCTTTTTTCAGATAATTTAAGTTTAATGATATAATTTCTATGATATTAAATGACACATATATTTGGAAAACCATTAATAAAATCTTTAAATACTATTTTTGACAACATATGTAGATTCACAATTCAATTCCAGTGTTTCGTCTTTAGAAAGTGAACGATCCAACTGTTTTCACTTTACAAAATCTTATGTTTCTTTTCTAGGACAATGAATTGTTAATATAGGTGAACTTATAAATAATGAAGACGCGGTCAATAAAAGATATTTCGATATACATATAGCAGATAAAGCCTTGAAAAAGGATGCAGATTCGAAATATAAAACTATTGTTTCTGATTATGCTTTAAAAGAATATATAAATTTACAATTCGGTAACACTATTGCTGATTGTAAAAAATTAATAAATAATAGAAAGCAGGCACTAAAAAATGAAGTAGATTCAAAATATAAAACTATTGTTTCTGATTATGCATTAAAAATTGACGTAGATTCAAAATACAATACTAGTTTTTTTTTCTGATTTAAAACCATATGTAGATTCAAATTACAATACTATCGTTCCTGTTTTACGGGATCAACTTAGTAAAGTTTTTGTTTATTCAACAGATCATGTTTCTAATCAAAATCGTAGAATTACTAATATGGCTGATCCTGTAGATGGAAAAGATGCCAACAAAAGATATTTCGCTAAAGAAATAGCTGATAAATTGCAAAATTTAAGCCAATTAGTTTTGAATTATTGTGATACACTTGCTAACTTGAAAGTTGAAGAAAAATCTCATATATTTTATTTACCCGCAAAGTGGAATAAAAAAACTGATAATTTTCATTTAGATAATCAATTTTCTTTTCTTTATTTATGGATTGTACTGTTTATAAAATAATTTCTTTTTAATTTACTTGATGATACTCTAACTGTTATTAAGGATACCAAAAAAAAAATGATTATAGTAAACCATTTGATGTTATAAGAGGTGATAAATTGGTTTTTAAAATGAGAAAAATAAAATATCTGAATATGCCGATGGTTTATGACTATAATAGGAATATTCGTGAAATATAAAGATTTACTACATATATTTTTTACTATTAAATGGAGAACACTTGGTGTTTGAAGTGCAAGAAAGTCACCAAGAATAATAATATAAAAAATTAAAATACAAAAAATGGACGATTAGTTCATAAAAGTAGATGCTCAATTTGCAACTCTAATAAATAAATATTTTTAAAAAAATCTGCTTAATGCAAAGGAAGGTATAATTAATGAACTTCATAAACCTGCATGAAAAAATTTTCCAAGAATAAAAGTAATTTCGTATGGAATTGATGATTTATGGCAAATATATCTTGTTGAGATGGATACCGGAAATTTAAAGGTATGTAACATATAAAACTGGATACAATTATACTATGACAATTATCGATGTTTTTCAAAATATGCATTTGCTATACCGATTAAAGACAAAACAGCCAAAATTGTAGCAATTATTAGTTAAAAGAAAACAGTGCAGTATTCAAAGCGATTATGGCTTAGACTTTTATAATAAAATTTGTAAAGAACTTATGCAAAAATATAACGTCAATCATTATTCCACATTCAGTGAACTTAAAGCCAGTTGTGTAGAGAGATATAATCGTACAGCGAAGAACAAAATCTCGAAGAAATTTGCTTTGAATGGCAATTACAATTGGTAAAAATATTAGATGATTTAGTGAAAGAATACAATAATACCAAACACAGAACTATAGGTATGAAACCAAATGAAGTTAATAAAAAAATGAAAAAAATTTAAGACACCAAGATTTTGCGAATATGACTACTAAACCGAAATATAAAGTTGGCGATATTCTCCGCGTGAGCAAGAGTAAACGAATCTTTGAAAAGGGTTACACAGCTAATTGGACAACATAACTATTTACCATTTTTGAGGTTTTAAATTATAATGTACCCACTTAACTGAAAGATGTTAATGATGAAGAAATAAAAGGCAGTTTTTATGAATTCAAAATTATAAAAACCAACTATCAAAATGAATACTTCGTCGAATATGTTTCAAAAATAAAGACGATATAATTTATGTAAAATGGTTGGGCTTTGATGATTCTCATAACTCTTGGATTAATATAACAGATATTTTGTAAATTTAATAATAAATATTAGCTTCTTATGCAATTCTATAAAGAGTATTGATATCATTAAACAATTTTTGTTGAGTGTAATTACTTCCGGCAATATGAAAATAGTTGCAAAAACACTCAATGTGGTCTTTCAATGTTCCTTTCATTCTTTGATATACAATGATAAAAATTGGAATATAATCAATTGTCAATAATTCTTCGCAATTTGGATGTCTATCTTCAATTCTATACAATTGTCTTTGAACATACTTTCTTTGAGTTCTTATGACATAGTAATCATATTCAAAATCATCATAGAATAATCTTAAAAGAATCTAAGTTGGATTTAAATTTTGATTTTGTGTTTGCGATACATGTGGGGTCATTTCTCTGATGACCTCATGTCTGCGAACTATTATATCTAATGCCAGATCAACTGACACTCTTAAATGTTTAATATCATCACCTTTACTTTTTTATATATTTTTTAATGTTTAATTTTAATTTTGTTCATTTTATTTGTATGTTCTAATTGATTTAATTTTATAACTTTTAATTCAATTACTTTATGTAATTTATATTCACCTTATTTACGAATTGCAGGTAAAACTTCTTTAGTTACCCATCTTTTAAATTGTTTAGCTTCTTCCTTTTTAGAAGACAGAATTAAAGTATAAAGGCCAGGTTCGTTGATGAATACATCAGATTTTTCATTGCCTCTTAAGGGCATCTGGCAGACGTCCTTTAAGTTTTCTGATAAAATAATATCATCTTCATCAATAATTTTTCCTATACCTTGTTTTGTATCTACGTAATCTAAAATTTCAGCAACATCTTTGGCTTTAAACCAAGGATTACTATTCTCATCATTAATCATAAAGCTCGTTTACCAGAGTAATTATGCTTATTATTTATGTCTAGAATATGCGAAAGTATGCACAATTGAAATTGGTGAGTTGTAATAAGTCTTTTTAGTAGTATTCTTTTTTAATAAGAAAATGAAAAACTAAATAATATAAATTTATAAAATATAGACCAGATTCATTGATAAAAGTTGTATTTGATTGCAAGTTTAACTGCGGGTTACACTCTTTATATTTTATTTAAATGCACTACAATATGATTAACCACATCGACAATATAAAATCTATTTCATCTGGATTAAATCTTATAAATTTGCAATGTAATTGGGTGTCTATATACTTTTGTCTTTCTATTTCAAAACTAACATCTCTATCTATATGGTTAAATTCGTCACACTCAATAGCTAATTTTATGTTAGGAAAATATAAATCTATTCTATAATTGTCCATTGTGTATTGTTGTTTATAATTTCAATGTTTAAAACATTTAATAATGTGGGAGATATATTATGTTTCTTTCGTTTCTTAAAAAATGCTTATGTTTAAATTAAGCTGCTTATAAATTTGTTTTACCAATGATTTCTTGGCTATTCTAGATTTTGTCAATAGTTGTGTTAATTCTTTTTTATTGATATAAACTGTGTTTTGCTCATTATGTGTTGGGGTTCTACCACATAGCACCCCACTTATATTTCTAAGAAGTGTTTGATCTTCGTTACCAATATATTTATTCTTCTTTATTGCTTATATAATAAGGCGTATTTTACATACAGATGAAAGTAAATTAAACCCAAGCTTTGAGAGCCTCCACAGATGCAGTGAAAAAAAAAATATTTGGGGACAACAAAAATCCAAGTTACAAAAATAGAGTTGGAATTATGTTAAGATCGTTTCAAGATATGGGATACAGCATGATTGTTACAGTAGATTTCTTACCCCACCTGGATTACTTCCCACAGACTAGAAAGCTATGAAAGCATAACAAGGTGAAAGCTTCCGCCAAGAGATAGAAAAAATGTAAAGACAATGTCAAGGAAGATGGAATGTTAACATGATAGCCGACTACTATTGGATAATGAAAAGGGACAGTCCGCAAAAAGAGCACAAACCCAGAAGTAACGAAAGAAGCCTGTAAGAAAAGAAATAAAGATACTTATATATTAAAATGTTTTATTTTTATTTTTTACTTATTTTAGCTACACATGTTGTACTCGCCGTAAATTTTTTTTAAAATATAAAATTTGATATCTTTACGTAAAAAAAAATCATTAAGTGGTAGAAAAAACTGACATATTTTTAATCAGCACCAAAAACCTGTAGAAATTGTGTACTGTGTTTTCTTAATATTATCCATAGCAATTTTGTACCTTTCGTTTTTTTTTTTTTTTTTTTTCCCTGAAATTTGATACCTTCTAGTAAAAATCATTACGCGATAGAAAAAAAACTAAGATCACCAAAATAAAATATATAAATCTAGTAAATTTTATACTATGTGTTCTTAGTATCTTTTATAGCAATTTTGTAAATTATTTGCGTTTTTACACGTAGTATTTTAAATCAGCGCCATAAAAACTATATAAATCAGTTAACAACCTAATCGTCCATTTGTCCATGAGATATATTTTGCAGGCCTATGTTTATTTCACACAGCAGATTCTACTTATACGCATGCGCAGAACACAGGGAGAACGGCTTCCCCTGCTTCTAAAAAATTTAAAATTCTTGTCACTCTTTCTTGGTGAGCAACGCATTCTGCTGACGGCTGTAGAGTATAAAACAGCAATAACAGGGATATTAATATAATTTATCACTCTGATGATCCCGCTACTATTTTCTTTAAAGAGAGTCTGAACGTTCGCTGAATATATTTTTCTACATTATGGTAACCAAATTTTCAAATACACCGTTCTCTTGTACCGAGCACAGCATTTGAATGTCACCCAGACCTAGATGTTTTCTCAGAAAAAAATTGTTAGTGTGTTTCGCAGTGAGCATTTTTGTTGTTTCTTAAGCTACTTCGTATACAGTGAAACCATGACAGTCTCAGCAGCAATTATCGGGAGTTAAATTATTCTTATCCTTTGTGCTAGGGAGATCTAATATATGTTATTTCACCCTATGAAATCCGTTTAGGTTTTGCTTTGTGCGGTTTTAGTCGAATCGTTTAACAGTATTACGAATCAGGGAGAAATTGCATAGAAATAGAGAATGAATGCGCATGCATTAATAGAGAAGTAATGGCTCTAACCTGTATCAGCAACTTTCTTGCCTCATGCATCGGAAGGTAAGAAGATGACCTCTTCTGTAATCAAACTTATTAATTAGTTCTGGCCGTGTGGGAATCGAACTTGTTAAACATTGATTGGAGGGCAGGCAAGGCAACCCCATGCCGCTGGACACTGTGGGGAAGAAAAGGGTTAAGTTCGTGAAACTCGCATTTCTAGCCCTCGAGTAAATTTTAGATCCAAAACTTGGTCGTTTGCAAGACTGGCATTACACTGAATTTGAAAGGAAACGGTCACTGCATCGTGTAGTATGTGGTTCTGAGGTGAATTTAAACTAAAAATACTTCACCAATTATAGTTTTACTGTCAATGTGGAAAAATTCTGCGGATTGGTAAAACTTTCAATTATGAAAATATGCATGAACGCCTCCATTTGTACACATAAAGTTTTTCAAAGTTAAATTATGCAAAATTTTTACCGATTTTTGTTTCTAATTTTTTGTGTATGTGCTTTCATATATGTATGCAACCAGGCCTACTTCTGCACCCCTGTCTTATTTCTTGATCAAGGAACACATTCGAACTCAATATATAACCCACCAGCCCTCGACTGATAGTTTTGACGTACCACTTTCGTTAAACGCACTACTTCCGGTTTCGGGACTCCGTTTCTGCTAAACTAGAAACTTGAGAAAACTACGATCAAATGCCAAGACTAGAATTCATCAGAATATTTTAGCCCTTCTGAATTGTGAGATATACTGGAATTTAGAGGTTTTATTCTTCACTCATTTTATAAATTCTCTCTACACGACATCCGTAACTTACTGGATAACATTACTTTGTGTAATGTTCTCATTCGTTTGCCACTTTCTGTTTAGTTGCACATATTCTGTGATGACATATTTGAAATAATCAACCTTGCATGTAATGAAATGTGTGAAAATGAAATCCTGGATACATCGGCTGAAAATTAACTACCATATTTAAAAAAAAAAAGCGTAGTTTAATTGTTATGGACACAAATTAATGAAACAGGGAAAAATTTTAATGCTTTATTTTGATTTTGTATAAATTCAAGGGCGCTTTCTTTAATCTGCCCTTCTCCTCAATATGTGGGCCATTTATATAACAAACATATTTATGTGACATGAACTCAAAGTGTAGGTTTCTTTCATTACAGGCGATTATTCGAAAATTGCCGTGTAAAACGTGCTTCTTCGTATTTTACGATAAATAACGATGTTGTTACCAAATTCTAAATAAAACGTTAAGGATTTATTTTTCTCCAAGCATTTTGTAAATCTAAGGGTGTAAGGTTTTATTTTTCTCCAAGCATTTTGTAAATCTGAGGGTGTAAGGATTTATTTTTCTCCAAGCATTTTGTAAATCTAAGGGTGTAAGGTTTTATTCGTAGAAATATTTTGGAATCTACAACTAACCGCAACTTAATGTTGCTTTAAAAATTGTTCTGCAAAATGATTTTGTATATTTCACACCGCCATAATTTAAATTCATTTTCATGTTTGCTAAGGGTAGGCCTATATACATATTCACGCCTCTGAACAAACGTTTCTGGTTGAAAATAGAAGACCAAGAGACAAGTTGAGACAGTGAAACTGCACTGGAAAATCAAGCTATTTTATTCCCTTCTGTCCCCGCTGTTATAAATGCGAAAATTTTAAACATGTATTAAATAATACCGTACTTGTCATGACTTTTACCACTATCTCTCAAGCAGAAATTAGTATTGCCTCATGCATCGATAAAATGACAAAGTAAAATTGTGAAAACAATACACCACAGTCAGGGATGTGGCCATGTGGGAGGAGTTTGGATTTGCAAACTTTCTCCCTTGTTTCTAAGGTTGTCATCAATTAGTATTAAAATTAATAATAGACCTTGAAATGTGATAAAAGTGATGCAATTTGTTATATTGCGAAGTCATGATTTCTGGTGATCGTCCTTATTAACTCGTGTGTCACCACCGCTTATGTCAATGTAACCCCCAACCCCCTTTTTTTTTTTTTTTTTTTTTTTTTTTTTAATTTCTTGCTAACCTATTAACCACAGTTACCACAATTATAACACCAGCTCGTACAAAGAAACGAATAAGACAGAAACCCATTTCAGTGGTCAGAAGTTTTTAGATATATACTTTGGATAAGACTCCGTGTAGAATTATATATTTTTTTATAATTCAGTGGAAAAACGTGATTGTTTACTAGTGTTTTAGAATTAAAATATTCATAATAATGGCAAGAAAAAATGTTATCATACTTTCCTTTTAAAATTACTTTATTAACAGCAGTACAGTTAGAGCAGTAAGTAGTTTAAGGCCTTGCAACATTGTTAGCGAAAACACTTTCAGTTGAATTTATAAACACTTTTCAAGATTAACTGCGGGTGGAATAGGAATAGTTAAATATTAATACTATTAAAATCTGTCTTAAATATTATTATGAAACTGTATATATACATTATAAATGACTAAATTTGGCAACAATTTTTGATGCATTCCTTTTAAACTAATAATTTCATTTGGAAAACTTATATTAAAAAATTTAACGATTTTCGCAGATCACCTCCACCCAGCAGGTATCAGCGACTCTCAAAATGATTGCGAATCTTTTAAAGCGGTGATAGACTGGGGTAGTTAGCTGTTTACTGAATATTTGTAACAACACGGCAGTAACCCAAGCGTATGTTTTCTTTATACTCGTGTAGGTACGAACGTGTCTAGCGGAAGGGATGAAAGAGACACGTCCCCAAAAGGTTTTTATGGTCTCGTTGCACCCCTCTTTTTTTTTATCATCAATTGAAGGTCGTAATTTAATTTCTGGTATCATCTATGTGGCGACTGCCCTATGTTGGTTATGAATTCAAATTAATTACACTTTAATGAACCTACAACAATTACAGGGAACCGAAATTCCTCAGTAGTAGGAGAAGGCTATTCGGTAACAAAAAAAAAAAAAAACGCATTCTCAAAATCTTCGGTCACACAGCATAAAGCGAATGTAATAATTCTCTGTGTTTCTTGAATTTGCAGTGGGGCTGCGCTGTTCCGACGAGTCATACGGGGGTTGGTTTGGTCTAATGGCATTCCACTGGTATTATCTAGTCCCTCTGTCTAGGCAGTTAGAGACGCCACAAAAACCTTATGAACACTATTTGTGTGTACTATATGGTCATTTATCCCACTAGAACAGTTTAGAAGCCATGTCTAGTAATGCATAGTTAATATAAACCCCGACAAAACAGACGACAGAAAGCAAGAAATGTTGCCACACGGAACGGCTTCTAATACAAAGGACCAGTATATGGACATTTTAATTTTTCTTATAAAGTGTGAAAACAACTTTTTATTGATAGGGGCTCGGTTCTACGTGTTAAACAAGATTTTTTTTTTTTTTTGGAACGTGCGGTTATAGACTCTTAGAAAGCGGCCTGCAGTGTAAATATATTCATCATTTGAAGTTTTGTTTTGTGAAATATGCAAATGGCAACGCCATTTTTACACATACGGACATTTCACAAAACAAAGCTTCAAATGATGAACGTATTTTCGCTGCAGGCCGCTTTCTAATAGTCTATAATCGCACGTTCCAAAAAAAAAATATCTTGTTAAATACGTAAAACCGAGTCCCTATCAATAAAAAGTTATTTTCACACTTTATATAATATCTGTCACGCACGACAAAGCTAGAAAGTGAAATAAAAACTGAGGGTTTCCAAATATGAGTTTGCCAATCCAGATAAAATAAATCTCTATTTCTGTAAGGGTAATATATTTTGAATGTACAAAAATTGCTCTGTTTTTATTTTCTGCGCGCTATTGCCGAATCAGTACAAGTATTTTTTTTTTAAATGACCTATGTAAAATTTTACGAAAATTAAGGGCACGGCCCAGTGCAGGACCGGCTGAGCGAAAAGGACAGCGCTTTACGTATAAAATAATCAAAGGCGTCTCTCAGCTACCTTTTAGAATAGCGCTCTCAAACAAAAACTACTGTGTGTCTTTTGATGAGTAGAACCATGCTACTAGACAAGTACGAGTAAAGTTATTAGAGTTTGTGTTTTCGTCTTTTTGTGAAGTCTATAAATCTTAATTTACCCGCAATTATCAGTGTATTAAATATTTACTGGAACTGTGGCCTGAGCAAAGATGGACAAAATTTTTTGTCGGGACGTCTTACAACTCTCCTCACTTATGTTCAGAAAGTGAGCGTCACGAAAATTTGCTCTCGGCTCCGTGTGGCAATTACTCGTTGGGAATGAGCAGTACGCTAAACGTAAATGTACGCTAGTGTAGGTCGGTCCTTTGGCTTCATGCTTCACACACAAACGTAACGTTCTGACGTCATCAGGGCGCGGTAGGAGACGCACTGCGAATCTCTGGTATCGAACGGGCTAGTATGCTTAACACCGTTGTAATGACAGAACGGCTCATCCGATCGGAGAAATTCTGGTGTCAGTTAATGCATAAAATAAATAGTAACTTAAAAAAATAGGCAAGAATAATTAATAACAAACACGCATAGTGACTTTCTAACCAATAATGATTTTCTTTGCAGTTTACAAACCAAAGTGGTTAAAAAAATTTACGATTTAGATGAAAAGGACACTAATGATGATCAAAAACACGAATATTGCTCGACAAAACAAATCTAATACTGAAAGGATGACTCAGCTACTCATATCCATTCCAGAGTTATACGACGAAGAAGTTGACAATTCTAAGCAGCTACGAAATGCGGACGTGGCGACTGCGCCATCATCACGTTCCTTCTCACCAATCATACACGATGTCACGTAAAAATACCTACGGCCGTGTAGAAGACACAGCCTACCCCATTTCTGTTTGAAGTGACACCGTGAAAGGTGGCCGGGGCGTGCCAAAAATCGTTTATGGGCTGTACACGTACTAAGCATTTTTGAACTCAACATTTGAAAAATTGTCACTGCCCTCACCTAGCGAGTACACCGCCTGGAATGCGCCCAGTAAAGTTGATGACGGAAGGAAAGTTATTCCACGACTTAACGTCGAATTAAAAGCAGTAAGTATTCGTGAATGCTGAAATGAATCGTTGCTTTGTATTCCTCCGTAGGCCACGATGGCTAAGTGGTTTGCCCGCTCGCCTCCCACCAAGACGAACCGGGTCACCGGATTTTCACAAGTGGGGATCGTGCCGGACGATGCCGCTGGTCGGCGGGTTTCCTCGGGGATCTCCCGTTTCCCCCGCCCCTTCATTCCGCCGCCGCTCCATATTCACGTCGGTCACCCACATCAGCTCTCGAGACCTCGCTGTTAAGAGCCGCCCAAATATCTTCGCTCACTCGTCAGACACTAGGTCGACTTGGGTCGGCGAGTACTGGAACGTCTCGTTGTGCGCTGCTTCAAAGAGCGAGGCGGGAGAAGAGAGACACTACCCCGAGATACAACTTGGACGCGGTGACTTGGAGATGTTGTGTGTGGGTGTGTGAGGGGAGGGTGGGTCGGTAAGGGAAGAGGGAAGGTCGGCGTTGTCATCCGCCACGCCCTCAGGCCCCTGAAACTTTGGGCGACTGCGGAGAAACACCCCGACCGACGTCGGGTCGCCAAACACCCGCGGACAATTCCTGCTAATGACCTCTTGAAACTTGCTCGCCCCCCTTGCGGCACACCGACACGGCAAGAGCCCGTAATCTTGAAACAATGAATACTTGAAGCGCAGCTTCGCGACCGTCATTCTCCAGACACATTTCACATCGCGCTATTACCGCAGTTGTCCTCGGTGCTCGTCTGCCAGTCACAGTGATTCCTTGAAGCAAATTACAGTGATGTTATTTGTATTGTCATCTTCCATTGTCCTGAATACTACCATTGGGAAACAACAGTTAATTGTGCTAAATAGTGAAAATATACAACTAATTTATATTTACAGCACCCTAATACATATTATTTCACGTGATGCCATGCCACTAACACTACTACACTAATATATACACACACACATGCGTGTGTGTGTATTTACTTATATATGAAATTTAATGAACGAGAGATTAAATTTTCAATTTAAATGGTTGAATATAAAAAAATCCCTGCATGTTCCATTTGTGGCTGATCTGAAATTTCGTGAAAGGTAATTAATTGCAAGTATATTTTTTAATGATTTTACATTAGTCTTTTCATTGTTCGATATTTTTAAATAGTCAGGTTTATAATATGTCCGTGTTATAAAATTCGTAAAATTGTGTTTTTCTACGTTATTTTACAAATGAAATGAAAATTATTCCTTTTAATTTTAGGTGAATGACATCATTTGTAATTACAATAAGTTTAACAACGTTTGAAAAACAAAAATATTACATTTTTGCTTGTCGTAGCTTTTGTGTGATTTGCAAATTTTGTAGGCTACTTTCGCACCAGCGGGATGGCTAATTTTTGTGTTCTGGTAGACTAGAGTTTGTCGTAGAACAAAATAACATTTTCATCAAAGTTTGCATCTACTTGATAAATATATTATTAGAACGCGTGTTCAGGCGAGTCTGAATAGCACACTGTAAAAAATTATGGGAAAATTACCTGACAAGTGTACGGTAATGTTCGCAAACTTGTGCGGGAAACATAGTTTTCCTTACGGGTAAGGTAAAATTACTGCACTCTGTAGTAAAATTCACGTACGTGGTAGTAGGAAAATCCATACATAGATGGGTAAATTACCTCGTGACGGGTGGATATCCTCGTCCATTTGTAAGTACTTATTAATAATTGTATTTTATATATTTTTACCTTAGAATTAAGGTTCATTATTTAATCATACAAGCTGTCAAACATGACTATGTAACGTGTAATTATTGCTCTCTGGAGTAATATTCACGTACATAGCGGTGGAAATTCCCATACATGGATTGGAAAATTACCTTACGACGCGTGCGTCTCTTCAGTATTGTCTCAACAGCTAAGTGGGAGGAAGGGCGGAAGACACAATTATGTAACACACTAATAATCACTAACACTGTTGTGCTACCGTCGCGGTATATTGGATGGCGCATCGACCTATCGTGATAAGAGGACCATGGCTCGCGCCCAACCACTAGCAAATGTCGAGGAATTTAGAGTTGAAGTATCGGTTTCTACTCGTCAGACTATATAGGCAATAAACGAATCACCATTACTAACACTCCGTGATATTTTTAATATAATTTTATTATACAATAGAGTTAATTTTCCCTTACTTGCATGGTATTTTCCCCCACTCTTTTATGGTACTTTTCCCCGTATGATTAGGGAATAGTAGTTTACTTGTTATGTAAATTGACTCTACATTTGAATAGTAGTTTACATGTTATGTAAATTGACTCTACATTTATGGAGTAGTTTTACCTTACACGTAGAGGTAGAGCTTCCCTTACATGTGAGGGAATTTTACCTCAATTTTTTTTTTTTTTTTTTTTTTTTTTTTACAGTTCCTGGCATGAATCTACGCTGACTGACGCCCCGACATGAAACCTGGGGTTTTTCTGTTTTCTTTACACGCGAAACGTAACACTGAGTTTCTCTCTTCTTTCTCGCCATTTCAAAATACAGAAACTGCGGAGCAAACTAAATTCGAGTGTCAGACACGACTGAAAACTTGCACCAGCCCTTTTGAATTTTTCCGCCAGCAAGGTAGCCGCGCCTTTCAAAATGACAGCTCAACATGCAAAAATAAAAATAGTGACTATCCCAACGTACGGTTGGAAGGATACCTTGTATTATTAAATACTTCGGCGCAAAATAATGTATGTGGCTCCACAAGCGTAGGTTTTCCATTCAAAAAAATTAGACAAAGAGAAGATACATTTTGGTGGAGAGGGGAAGATGACAGAAATAGGTAAAGAAGCAGTCATGATATACAATGCTGTCTACGGAAATAATAAATTTCACCTCAGAAAAAAAAAAAAAATTCCCCGCTCTGTAGTCCTGGGAACAAACTCTCAGATGGTTGGAGGTTTCAGAGTACAAATTTGTTTTTGTAACAGAAAACCTAACCTAGGTGTAGTATTGCAACATATCTTCACATCCCGTGACATACTGATGCAAATATGTATTACTGTACATTACTGTTGGTTCTTTTCGCAAAATAATCATACCGTTTTCAATTCAACAGTGTTTCCTTCGATGTTTAAAAAACTGTCTCACCGCAGCGTTTTCGCCGCAGCAGTACAGCACATTGTTGTAAATGAGAGCGTCCAAACAATGCGGTGAACGGACCCCCCGCCGCAAGCGACCGCGGCGTGGTTTATTACTTTGAGCTATCAATAAATGACTAACTGCAGCAAAATAAAGTAACCGTGTCAACAATTTATCGTAAGGTGTGATAAATTTAAGAGGGCGTGTTTCGTTGGTGGAGTAATATCATAAATAGTAATCGATGGGTGGTGTTGTCTGCTGTTAGAAATGATCGGCACGTCTAACCAAACTGGAGTTAGGTGGGTTACCGATGAAATGATTACCATATTATGACCCAAAATAAATGGCATGAATGTGATTGAGGACGAGGAAACTAGCACAAGACATTACTAGACGGCAGTGCTTGGAGTGATCGTAAGAGCAGCGCTGGGGAAGATACCGGAGTTGAAGTGAAACAGCCCAAGTACACAGACGCAACCAGGTGAGTATAGGGAGAAGCGTGTAGCCGTAAGGGCATCACTGTACTCTAAGCTCGTTTGGACATTGTTAGCACGCCGGGACGGCGAAGGCATAAATCACATAAAGTCATATTCGTTATGGGCTCGCATAGCATAATAAACTTAATATTTAAAATTCTACTGATTATAAATCGCACTTATGTTAAAATATTTCCCCTACAAATACCCAATCATAAAGCCCACATAAAACATGACAGGATATGCCTTCTGCAAAATTAATATCTTATCATATTGCACTCCCTATCCTTTCTGTCTTCCCAAGACGAAATACAATAAATTTTATAGTCCAAAAAAATACGATGTCCAGTGTTGAGGAACAGCCCAGATGGTTTTCGAAGCGGTTCAAGTCCAGTAAATTCAAATCTTGATGACGCAGATCGTAGCGTCAGACGATTGCCAAGGTTATTTTTACACATACGGATATTTCACAAAACAAAGCTTGAAATGATGAACATATTAACACTGCAGGTCACTTTCTAAGAGTCTATAAATCGCACGTTCCAAAAAAAAAAAAAAAAACGTTTTCTTGTTTAACACGTAAAACCGAGTGCCTATCAATAAAAAGTTGTTTTCACACTTTATAAGATATCTGTCACGCACGACAATGCTAGAAAGTGAATTGCATGAGTTTAAAATATATAAAATTAAGAAAACTTAACACAATGTCGGTCTATACTCGTCAAAATGCCAAGTCGAAATACAGAGTCCGTATACGGTTGGAAAGAGCGACTCAGAAGCAATCCAGTGATACCTACAAAACCCCATATGATCGAGTGAAGCGGTGCCGGGAAAGCGAAAACACCAAGGCGTCCGAGTGCGTCAACGTAGACGCGTTAACGCAAGACAAACGGCCGTGTCCACAACACAGCCATACCCATTTTTTTTTTTTTTTTTTTAATCTGTGGCAAGTATAAAGTTAACACTGACATCGACGTACCTAGGACGTTCAAAGTAACAAGCGAGACCATAATTATTAAGGATATAAATGTGTAATTATTACGCCGCGAGTTGAACTTAATGTGCATAAATGCAAATTTTCCCCACGCTAATTTTAACGTTGCACTTTCATGACATGTCGAGGGACGTAACCTCATTCAGAAAACCGTTACTAACACTAATTTTGCTACGGCAGTTAGTGTTTTCATTTCATCGTCCACTGTCGACGAGTTTTTTAAAGCATGTTTTATAATTTTCTCAATTAGTTGCGAAACTACTATAGTAAATCGAGCATAATATAAATCACAGATGAACTAAAAATGCTTTAAAATAGAAGATATTTCCAACTGAGAATTATTAGAAAAGTTGATTTAGTATCTATACGACTTTGGCGCACCTATTTCTGGCGTAAACACATCAGCTTATTTATATGATTTTCCGTAGTTATGAGCAATTTTGAAAATAATTAACGTTAGAATTCAAATGAGCTTAGAACTAAAAAAAATGTGCATTGCCTGAACGCTCTAGTTCCGCACATTATCACATCCAGGAGACGTACTATGTTGATTCTCGTGGTAGATATTTCGGCAAAACACGATCTTTCTGTCATGCGTAAAATGTTTTATTTAAAGTGGATTATGGAGTTGTGTGTCAGGGCTGACTTCGTATATTTTTTGCCTTGGTCGTGTTTTAGTAATTATAGACTGCCCACGGTAAAGTGAACACTTTTCAGGCCCAAAGTTTCTTCTTCCCTTCAGCCATTTTTTTTTTTTTTTTTTTTTACTTTTAACCGCTTTTTTAAGTAAATATTGCTATGTAAGTTATAAACACGATGTTTGTATTCAACCGCACTTGGGAATTCATGTCTAAGGCTAAAATAAAATATCTTTATTGACTGTTATTTCAAATGAGAGTGCTTTTAGAAGTGCTCACTTTACAGTTAATAGCTTATAGAAGAAATTTATTTATAATTGACGAAAATAATTCTTTTTTTTTTTTATTTCTTTTTTTTGTTTTATAGTCTCGGAAAATGCCACAAGTATCGATAAGGAAATATGACTTATCTCTGTACAAACGCTAGCATAAAATTTAAGAGATAGTCACAGCTGCAATGAACAGAATAATTTGAACTCCGCCATGCCAAGCGATACACTAAGTGCTGGCTGGCAGGCTATAGTTTATTCACAGTAAATTGATTATTTGTGAAGCTTTGCTTAGTATCGAAGCCCGTTAGTGTCCTTAAGTGCAACGTAAAAAAAATAATAGCAAGTCGCATGTGTACAAACATCGGTTAAGAGAAATTTCCTATTATTGGTGTCATTAATACGTTATCATTAACAAAATTCATATTTCATAGCATGAATAACAAAATAATAAATTGATTTCAATGATCGCCAAATTGAATATTGCAAAATAATAAGAGGTTACGGTATCGAAATGCTTTAAATAATTCGCTGTAAGCATTTATGTAGGTGATCTAATCAGGCTTCCGTTAAAACCTATGCCGTCATTGAAGGGAAATTATTTTTCTAAGGTTGATATTCAAAATTCCCAGATAACCGTTACGGAGCTGGCCCTTTGACAAGCTGGCACACATATCATATCATAGACTAAATATAAGGTAGACCGCTTATTCGTCTTTTGCGCATGTACCCACATTGACCTACCCCAATCTTACACAACTGTCAAAGTCACATGGTCAACAATGATGAATGTGTTTGTTTACGTCTTAATTTTTCATGACAAGCACTATTATGTTAGTAAAACACCTTTACCATTTCGAATTTAATCAAAAAGCAGTACAAACTGGTTGGAGGAAGTATAAAAACATCTCTAAGTACTTTTTTTTACTAATAAGTTTCCTAACCTAAAATCCAAACCACGCCGTTTTGCTAGACGTGTTGGCAGGAAAGCAGTTCATTGTTGGGACACGGATATTGGTTTTGCGCAGCCAGCGAGATAGGTCTACCTCATCTTTAGTCTATAGATCATATAGGCCGTTCACGATAAAATGAGCACTTAGAAAGCCCTACTTAGGATCTACTTGAATGCACGTTGTGTATTCTTCCGCCTTATGTAAAATTAACATTGCCACGGACCTCATCACTTTATTCATGCTTCGGTCAAATGAGACTGTAAAATTATTATAAAAAGTACGCATTTTTGCAAATCTGCTCATTTTTACACTTCCATGCATTAAAAAAAAACAGAGAGTGAAAGAAATAATTTAAGTTATAACAAATGGTTACCTACCACTGTTTATTCAACATTTTAAATATTTTTTTTTGTTCTTTGTATTCGCTTTATCCAGATATTTTAATTTTAAATTACAAAAGTTTGTAAAACTTTTAAATTTACTTTTTTACCTTCAGTGGAAAATTGTTTTTAGCTTTTAAAACTTAAGTTTCGAAAGTTTTTTTTTTTTTTTTTTTTTTTTTTTTAGAAAGCTTATTTTTGTAAAAGTTTATCAAACTTTTGAATTGATTTTTTAATACCATATTTATGATGTGATGAAATATTTCTAAGGTATTAGGGTTATAATTTATTATGATTTTTTCACTTAAATTATTATATGTTGTTGTTGCATCTTAGTATTTACTGTAGAGGTTTTTGGCACCGGACAGCTTTTAATAGTATGAAATTTCCACTCAATTTAGATTGGTTGATTTGATAGTTAGTAACTTTACTGGGCGCATGTTACTCAGTGCGCCCGTTGAAGCATATGCGGGCCAGGGTAGTGACTTTTTCCCTAAGGTTCATTTCAGATGGGCTCATTTGATCGCGAACAGCCTATAGCAGCGTGTAACACCCGACGTGGAGGAAAGAGTTTTTTTTTTCGACGCGTTTAGCAGTAGGCGAGGCGTGGGAAGTATTTAATAGCCTCGCTTTGTGCAGGAAGCGAAGCGCGGCGGAAAAGAAATCACGTCTCTCGGCCGCTTATTGGCACTGTTATGGAGTGGGGTTGCCGCTTGAAGAGGGGGTTGGAGTGGTCTGGCAGAAGGGGTGGATGTAGCAGTCAGTCAACGTCAAAGCTACCCCTGGTGGCTGGCACCCCGCCCTTCATTGATCTTGATCGCCCGCGCTGCCTGCCCTGGCTGTCGGCTGTCGCTCCCCGCCAAACTTCGTTTGCTGCTCACTATGAGCTACATAAATTTTTTAATGTCATTGCCAACTTAACCGGTATTATTTTCCCTAAACATTTTACTGGCGCTTGCTTTAACAATTTCGTTATTTATGGCGGTACTTTCCAATGGTATTTTTTTAAGAGTAAAAAATTGCGTCCTCTCCTTTTTTTATTCGAGCCATTTTTATACATTAAAAGAAACTAACTTTTAAATACCCTATTTGTACAGCCATTAACTGAATCCTTATATATCTGTACTTAAGATATGATTACACGTCTTTGGTATCGAAATATTTGAACAAAACTGGTCATATATGTACTAGTGTTAAGGTTGAAGTAAAGCAACTGCCTATGGAGCACTGTACCCGACTATACAACGTGAACAACTCATAGCAAAGTAGTACAGACACCATGAAAATTGTCAGAAAAGTGCGATTTATGCCGTACGTGAAAGTAGATTGTATATATTTTGCAACGTTAAAAAACTATTACACTAGAATATACCTCTAAAAATTTACGCGTAATCTAAATAGAGTTGAAGTTTCGTGATACATGATCCTAAAAGAAAATGCGAAACTGCCATTAAACGTAGAAAATTTGCAGCAGTGCAAGACTGACTGACTCTAGAATGAACCTAGGCGAAAATACACGTGCTTTCTGTGGTATATGGGAAAATTTGTAAACAACTTGTAATATAACTGCATGCTTGAAGTTTCAAGTGTGTTTCCACGAAGACAGTTTATGAGCTACATTAAAAAAAATTACATGTTAAAAGTACATTAAAATGTTGAGAAAATTTTCGTGAATGGAATAGCTCCTCATGAGCATAATTGCACCGTAAATCTTATGTTTGTCTCAATTTCTCAATTTTACGTTAACAGACACTTGCCAAAGAGATTTTGTGTGCTTCATTACTCGTAAGCATGGTTTTGTACAGCTTATTAAATAACGGTTCCCGTCTTTATAGGTGAATTTATTTCAGAAAACGGTGTTTTAGATAGTTTAAGTTAATTTAATTGAATGTGGGCTGAGGAGCCCTACCCTACCTATTGGCAAGGTCTTGTTTCATAAAATTCCTTGCATGGCTCATACGACTGTACACACTTCTAAGGTTTGGATGATATAATGAGGTAAATAAATGTGAAATTTTAATTAATTACAAACGATAGTGAAGAGGCGCTGTATTCGAATGTTGCATGTTAAAATGGTGATGTCGTTGCTCGAAATGAATCTTATAAAAAAAAAAAGTTACTACAGTTTTTTTTATAGAAACTTGGGTGTTGTAACAAACGTTAAGTGCGATAATGTTTACATGAGGGAAACCAGTGCTTGTGGTGGAATTCCCAATCGGTACAGAAAACAGCCCGAGAAAATTTAAGTAATAGATAATTAATATACTTTGCCGTATTCAATGTTTTTGGGCATCGGGTAACAATTTTTGATATAAATTTAGGAATGGAAGCATACACGATCGAAACAACAAAAACACGTGTGATATGATACACAATCCTTTAAAAGGAATTCTTGTTACCAACCTGTCCACCACACGTCACTATATCGCTAATAAATTTGTCCTTAATGGCAAGGAAATACGTTTTTTTTTTATTCCACAAAAGTTTTATGTTACTGAAATACCGAAACAGTTGAAAAATATCCATGAACACTTTCGGTAACGCAATATATTAGGAGTTTAGATTAATTCGCCAGAAACTTTTAAACAAATAGTTTTATTTCAGCTCAAGTGTCTAAATGAAGAATGTAAAGAAAAATATAGATATATGTAACGCGTTATATAAAGCGATGTGTTAAATAATTGCGCAATTTAGTTACTGTATTCTGATATTCTACAGGAGCCGCGGTGGTGTAACGGTCAGATTACTCGCTTCCAAAGGATAAACTACGGGGAATTCGACCACCCTGGATATATAATAATATTATTTTATTTAATTGAATGTGTTTGCCCAAAGCGCTAGACTCTCTTTATGCTGTCCAACTGGGTTTTTTTTTTTTTTTTTTCACGTCTCTTTGATTCCACGTGTCTACAGTTCAAAAAATTCTCACAAAAGGATGAAATGAAAATAAAGCGTGATCGAAAGTGGGTTAGTTTCAGCGTGGATTGGCAACGAAATTAAAAATAAAAGATGGATGTGAGAGTGTGTGGTCGCACGTGTGTATAGCACGCACACTCGCCTACTGTTGTAGGCGATAAAAAAATTAATTTTCGGTTAATTACAACTGCACACTCTCTCGCCTGAAACAGCGTGTAATTTCCAACGTGGGTCCATCAAACCCACGTGCATCCATACGATTCCAAAAAAAAAAAAAAAAAAAAAAAAAAAAAAAAAAAAAAAAATGTTTTCTCTACGAACGCCAATTATAACACATTCTGGCGTTCCCTCCGAACATGTGTGTTTCAATTTCATGTTTAATCATTTTTAAACATGGTTTAGTGCAGGTAGTGCAAATGGGGTTTTTCCATATTCGAAGCCAGTTTATGAGAAACGCATCTGACGAAACTGTTTAACAAAATAATTAAGAATTCCTGAGCGATGAAACTGAGGCCGTGTTCCGAGTGGCGCTTTTCGTTGACAAAATTGTCACGTGACCTGGTTTGATTGTCAAAATCGATTACGTTTCCCCTAATACGCATTTTGCATTTTGTCAACTCCGAAGCTGAAAAATTACCTTATACAAAATACAGAATCACCGTCGTATTAGCCTCGCTTGTTTGAAGCATTTAAACACACGTACATGCGAGTTTATTGAAATATGCTAATGTGTTTCCTACTCGTCAATTAAGGCGGGTTGCTGAAATATACTTTAAAAAGGCATTTCCTCATGACACAGTGTTTGTTTAGCAATTCATTATATGAATATGACAACCTCACTCGCCTACGGTTTTGTAACATGATGTTAGAAATTAAAAAAAAAAATCATCGAACTGTTTATGGACATGTCAACTGGCCAACCATGCCTCCGGTAGTAACAGCACCCGGCTATATCCTTTAAGGATATTTGAAGTCAAAAGTCTACGTTATTTAACCTCACAACATCAAGCAGCTAGAGGAACGCATCGTTGCTGAAGTGAAGCGTGTTTGACGCCAGAGAAGTAGCTTAAAAATGATATTTTAAAAAAGTGAAACCTGTAAATTAAACTATAAGAAAATAGCTTTCATCACGGAAAGATTTTTTTTTTTTTTTTTTTTTTTTAAAGAAAACTATGCTACTGGGACTCACATCCTACTGGGACTTCTTGTATATGATTGATTTTAAAAAGCCAGTGAATTCAATGAGAAGTTAGTCCGTACGGAATACGAGCACCGTGCTGAAATTGATAACCATAAACATCGTAAATGCTGTGCTGCAATCACCGTAGTATTCCAGTAAGAATACAACAATACTGTCACCGCGCGAGTCTGAGAAAGTATTGTCCACAACCGCAGTAAGATAACTCCTCCATGACCAATCGGAAACGGGCAGGCCCTACATGTTCTCTCTCGGATATTTAGATACTGGCTAACCTGGTAGAAAAATACGTTATTATTTTAATGTAAAATAAATTAATAAATATAAATAAATAAATATATATATATTTATATAGTTTAATGAAATTGTCTTCATTTTCAATTTTTTTATTTTAAAACGTGTGCTAAATATCGCCAAATGTTAACTTTAATTGGAAAATATTTATAATTAGAAGCAAATTTGTGCAAAACTAGAAGAGCTCGAAACAAAAAGGAATACCAAATCAAGGTCATTTTCTTGATACTTGTTTTCACCAAACGCACGCTGCAGTGCACTAGCATTCGTTAAAAAGGAAAGGAAATCGGAAGTGCAAACTTGCAGCAAATTAACATCCATGTAACAGATGTTCATTCTACACTGACTCGCGTAGTTGAAAATGCTGAATTATGATTGGCCGGCATATACCGCACGTCGTACGTTGTGTGTCGTAGCACGCGTCGTAAAGAAGCGCTTGCTCTGATTTCTATGGCTGTTTCTTACTGTGATTGGACAGGATGGGACTTAGTCTCAGTCTGGGGAATAACCGATGACGACCAGGCAGGCGGCAACGGGACGTGAGAACGGAAGGACAACCCACGGGATGAAGGGACCGGACCTCAACGAGGTCGCCAGCAGATTGCATTGAATGGATGTGTGTGTGTGAATGAGGAACGTATCGAATGACTGCAGTGTGGTTTGACTACGCCTTTTGCGCCAGTGAACGAGGTGGCGGGGAATGATTCTGGTTACCTGTCATTCCCCAAAGCTAAGTCCATACACACTCGAGCGCACTGGGCCGCGAATGTAGATAATGGGGGCACCGTCATAGTTAAATTTTAACGTGAAAGAAGGAGAAGCGTGGACGTGGTAGTCAGTTTTGTGAGCGAGTATAGTTTAGTGCAGTGTTTCTTAAAATTTTTCGGACAGCATGACGGTTTCGCTCCCGGTGGACCCTGAAGATCAAAGAGCCGATTTCAGCTTTTGCTTTGCGGGGGTTTAAGTAAAGGTTAGAAAATAGTGTTCTAGGTATGACGTTTTAATAGGTATCTGCCACCTAGAGGAGAGGATAGAGGCAAACGCCGGTCCCACCGGGAACTTTGTGATTGTAGCGCGGCTTTTATGAAGAGAAGGACGATGGGGAAGGGGCTGGGTTATGACCCGGCCCCCCTCCCCCTGCTCGAAATCCCCAACCCCTTCTATCATCCCCTCGCCAACGGCGGCGCCTGAGCGTGTAGGTTTTACGCGGAAAACAAGCGTATATGGTTTTTGGTGGGAGGGTTGGGGGTGGAGGGAAGGGGTTGGAAAGACGTTGGCGGTCAGGCCGGCCATCCATCATGCCCCATCAGGGCGCGCGGCGCGCTGCAATCGGAAGTGGAGATGGCGTCCCGACACTACCCTTAATGTACTGCTGTCGGCGTGGCGACGAAGCCCTCCGCCACCCATCCTTCATCACGAGGGGCTATTTCTCTGTCTCCAGCTCACGTCCATTAGCTCCACGCCGCCCTACTATGGCGGGGAGCATCCTTCACCCCTTCCCCCCCCCCCCCCCCCCCCCGAGTGCCCACAAAGACTTCTTTTTTTCCCTCTGCGAATGCCACGAATGGGTCGGGCGGGTGGTCGCCTGTATCCGCGACCGAGCTCCTAGATAAATTGCTGAAATCTCAGCAGCTTGGATGCCACAAGATTAATTGTGATCTTCGAATAATTCGTGCAGTGGAGGATAAGTTATTAACCCGTCGAGAAATATAGTCCTTTTCTGAAGCCCTGTTGCAGCGCTACTTTCATGCTCTCCCTCCGCCTCAAGGAAACAAAGCGAAGATTCATTTCTACAGCTTTTGCGAAAATTAATTGTTTGTGCCCAAACGTGAGCCGATATTGTAAAATCCTCTTATAATTTGTTACAAATTGTTTTTATTATGTAGTCTCATTTTTTCAACACAAAAAAAGGTAACATTTTAACTAATATTCAATAAACAAAATTTTCATTAATTAATTTGATAAAAGTATATAATTTCTTGTGTTGGAAAAATTAGACTATAGCAAAAACAATTTGTAACAAAATTATAAAAAATGATTTTACAATATCGGCTCCCGTTTGGTTACAAAAAATTAATTCTCGCAAAAGCTGTAGAAATGAAGGATCGTGGCCTCCGTGTCCGAACAAGCAGATTTTGTTAACAGAATGATCACGTGATGCGATTTTGTATATAGAAAAATTGTGACGTATTTGGTAATTTGGTATTTCGTATCTAGCGGATGCTAGCAAACATACTAAATGACAAAATCAGCGCCATTTTTGTTTTTACTTTAAAAACACATGCAAGAATGCGTGAATAGTTTTTTTTTTTTTTTTTTACAAATAACTGTTCGTAAAATACACTAGGCCGTTATTTCGCAACAAAATCTTCTTATTTAGTAACGTGTTCGTAGCATTTCAGTGGTGATTGTAGAAGTATTACGTCAGTTTTAAGCATTAAATTTAGGTAAAACTATTTTTCCTCTGTTAATGTAATAACGCGTTAACGCGAGTGTTAAACAATTGACTGCTGACAACGTCCGAATTGAGACACCTACCAAATCGCGTATTTACAATATAACGAATCTGTTATTTCGGGCGCGGCCGTAGTCTGGAAATCCGCACCAAAAGGACAACACACCTTATTCGTGCGCACCCTGTATGATAACTATTTCCTACCAGGCATTATCAAGGCACACATTTTCTCCCAGTATTTATTTATGCCATTTATAAATCAGATATTGTAATTTATATATTATATTTATGTAGCTAAGAGTTTGATTTACCCAAAATAATATACTTGTTAAGATAAGTCTAACGAGCTTGTGATACTTGACATATTTAGGAAACAACCAAACACATCATGCATGGGGTGATTTTTCAAAGGTTTAGTTTAAAAAGTGCGAAGAAACCGTAAATAGACCATATAGGCTGTTCACGGTAAAATTATCACTTTTGAAAGCTCTGTTTAAGATCTACTTGTATGCACTTTGTGTCTTCTTCCGCCTTGCGTGAAAGTAACATTGCCACGGGCCTCATCACTTTATTCATGTGTCGGTCAAGTGAAACTGTAAAATTATTAGCAAAGTAAATGTTTTAAAAATCTGATATATTTTTACACGTTTATGCAATAAAAAGCAGAAAGGGAAAGAAATAATTTAAGTTATCACAAATGATTACCTAACACTTTTTATTCGACGTTAAAATATGTAACTGTTTTCCATCCTTCGTTACCAACTTTACTGGACGCCTGTAACTCAGTGCGCCCGTTAAAAATTGTGCAGGCAGGACCACTGGGTTTTTTTTCTAATGTGTTGTAACCGAGCACAAAAACCTACATTTCATTAGTTCATTGGTTGCGAAAACGAAACAAGAGTTGCGCCTGCTTAAGTACAATACGAATTCTATAATTTCTTACTTGCAACACCTTAAAACCGCCCAGAAATATTAAAATATAACATTTTATTAATTTAAAAATACTTCGAGGTTAGTAAATTTGTAAACGTATTATTCAGACGGGGTAATTAATATAACCGTAACTGGATGATCGTTTTTAAGCGATTTAACATACGTATTAATATAAAAAGATATATATATCAAACAAAGTTATTATTATTAATATGTTGCCATGAAGTTGATACCATTTAAATGTTTTTACCAGTTTACCTAGATTGGGTTGGATGGTGGTCGGGGGGAGGGGGTGTTGATAGAAGTGTATACTAGTTTCCAAAAATTACTCCGGAATTGATAGTACCCGTAGCCCGGATTATGAAAACTTCCATAATATTACACTTGATCTACCCCGAAAAACATTTTAAAAATACATTTTTAAAATCAAGCCTTGGCGAAAAAACGCATAAAATTAAGATGGTTACCGTCCTTCGTTCTTTAAGGTCAAGGTAAGAAGCTTTATGTGGCAGTGACTCTTTCCTTCAAGTGCGACACGACGGTATCGGAGCCGCACTGGCAGGAAGGACCAGCTCCTGGAGCCACGGAGGCCTATATCTCAGGTGCTATCGGGACACTGACCATGTTCCTACCCCTCGCCAACCCCCTCCCCCCTCGCTCGACCAGGCAACATGGGGCACCTCCCCCGACGCCGAGTAAGGTAGAGATAGCAGCGGTGAGTCACCCCTGAGGCTTACCCCCGGCTGACCGACGCTGTTGGGCTGCCCTCCTCCTCCTCCCACCCTCTACCGAACACCACGACACAGATCGAACAAATGCCCGCCTGGCACGAACACTGTCGAGCAACATGTTACTCCCCGATGCGAAGACGATAAACTTCAACGGCCACAACAGCTGGCCGGCGCGGTCAGCACGAATACTCTCGACTTCATTATACGACTTTTTTTTTTTTTTTTTACCTTTGGTAAAGCCGCAGGCTTGAAAAAAAAATATAACTGATTTTAATAACGTTTTTGCCTATTTATATTAAATTAACATATTAATTTTTTAACGGAAGTAAAAAAAAAGGAAGTATTTTCATGTTAATTAAAAAAATCTGATTGTAATTATAAACGTGATCTGTGCGTCATGATGTAGCATTTGGAATTTAATGAGTATCATATAACACAGGGACGAATTTGTAATAGCATGTTATTAATACTGTATACATCACATTGCTGGCCTCTGGTCTTATTTTCTCTCAGATTATGTTGGTTAACCAGAGCTGCTATTACACACTTCTAGGGAATGTAGATGGCACATGGTAAGATACAGATTTTTTTTTGGTGAGGAACCCATGCCCGGGCAAGGAATTCATATCTCCTGCCATACCTATCTCGATGTGGTGGTCACGACGTTCGCTGCACATACTGTATCTGTGTGTGGTGAGCCTCTTCTGCCGTGGCCAACACTCGGGTGGGCAGATCTTTGTTCCGACGCTACAGAGATCTCGCAAACAACACTCCTTATGAGGCATGGTTTCCCGAAATCACTCCACGGCGAATGCTGGGATGGGTCCATAACAAAGGCCATGGCCGCTTCCTTCCCATTCTTTCCCCGATCCCTCGTCCCTGTGCAACTTGCCCCGTCTCTAATGACCTCGCTGTCGACAAGACGTTGAGCCCAGCTACCATCTTCATGTGGCCTCACACGGTAAAGTTCAATACTGCGATTGTGGGGACGGCGACCTAACCACCTGTCCTCGAATGTTCGGTTGAGACGTTGTCGGATGGCGCGTGAGGAATGTGCTGGTGCCCCATCAAGTTGGCACCACATTGTTTCACGAATTTTCAGTACACGTCTTCCAAGAACTCCATCAGTACTTCTGGCAGGAATGTCGAGTAACCTGCATGATACCCGTTAGGCGGTACGGAATAACGTATGACCCAACCACAGGGTCATCGATGATACCTGCTCAAATACTGATGCCGAACCGTTGCCGAAACCCGTGGGCATGTGTGGCACGAGTGTTCACGTCATCACTAATGTGGAAAACAGCTTCCCTGGTGAAATGCGCTTCATAGATGAAAATTACGCCATCGAAACTCGGGAAAGTCGGCACAAACGGCGCAGGAAACATGTCTAGAAGTTGACACGTGGAGCATAATCAGCCAGACCAATTGCTTATACTATCTGGAGGTGGTAAGACTGTAGTTGCTGTTCGTGTAGAACACGCCAAACACATGCATGACACGTGGGACGACTCCATTACTCAATGAAGTATCCCCCTACCATTTTAAAGTCAAAATTGAGGCGCCTCCATTGAGCACCACAGTTGGCCTTATTAAAATTTGAAGATGCTTGTCTGGCGCAGACGTAGTTCTAGTATGGCAAGAATTGTACGTGAAGTACCGCAATGCCTCGAGCAGATCTACAATTACGTTCAACTTCACCGTAAACAACATGTCGGCGTTCTCATAACGTACCGCATTCATCACCGACTGAATGGCGGGTAGAGCGACGGTCGGAGCAGTACGTCAGACGTAACGTGCTTGTATCAGGTGACGTCAGACATCGCTCGTTGTCAAGTTTGAAGGTCTACCGTACGTCGGGAGCTTGTAATTCTTAATTTCTGTCATTGTTTAGCCCCGCAACCGTACATTTACGGACATGGGTTCCTCATCGAAACTTTATCTACTATGTGCACTCTACAGTACCTAGAAGTGTGTAGTGGGTCCTATGATTTTTGTTCATATTTCGTTAATTTTAAGTTTTCAGAAACTAAAATTCTAAAAATATCATGAAAATTTCTATGTAATTTCCAAATTATCCGTAAATTTGTAGGAATATAAGGTTTTCTTCTTGATAAAAATTAACAGTAGCTCTGTTTTCTTTATATTGCCGAGGCACAATATTTATGATATTGTGATATGCTTACATTAAAGAATGACAAGATGGGGATATTTGGACATTCGCCATTGCGATGCAGATGTCTGTCATGGAAAAAGCAAGACTTAGCACGAAAAAAAAACTTAAAAAAGACAAGCAATCTAGGGACGATTATTTTTTCGTGCTCAGTCCTGTATTTTCCATGACAGATATCTGAATCGCAATGGCGAATGTCCAAAAATCTCCACCTTTTCATTCATCCCCATTGCACTATTCATTCAAAGATCATAAATTTAGGAATATTTGATGAAAATTCGGACATTTCTTCCTAAAATAATTTTACTTAGCTCCTATGTGCAACACTAAAGTATTTTACTTTCAGCAGGTCTTCACAGAAAAAAAAAAATTAACCGTTGTAAAGACAATTTGTCTCAATTATTTCAAGAGATTTTCGGTCATCTGTCTTGACATGATACTTTGAGGAATACGTTAATAAATAAAGCTTATATGACTCGTTTCACAAGATGGGATTTTTTTTACGCTGCCCATGAATTGAGGAAACAATATTTTTTTCTCCCTCTCCCAAATGAAATAAAGCACAGCTCCGCTATCCCATAAAGTCATTCGTCAAAACGAATTCTAGCTGCGAACGTTTCATGAGTTCTGTCAACCGACGGCAACTGGTGCTGCGTGACGAAATCATGGCCTTTAAATGCGCGGGAGGGGTGGGGCGAAAAAGGGAGGGGTGGGGTGAGAAAGGGAGGGGTGGCGTAACGACTGCGTGATTTGTGTCTTTCTGTTCTGGCCCACAAATCACCCTTCACTCCCTCTTCTGCAAGCACGACGTGCAAACGCTCTTCATCCCCCCTCCCCCCACCGCATCCACTAACTTCCTTGCTCTGTTTCCCCTCTCGGCGGCGCGCGGTGATTTGTTGCTTTCTGCTCCTCTTCACCCGAGGCCTTTATCAACGCCGCAGATTTTCAATGTTTCATCAGCGTGGAAAAACAGTGAGCGCAGGTAGGGAAAGGTACATGCTATCGGGCCAGTAGCTATCGGACACTGGTGCTACTCGCTGCGTGAAAGTTAAATCGGAGCAGCTCTGATCATGAACAAAACTTGCAGTTAAGTTTACACTTTAAGGGCACGTGTAAAATAATTCCGCTTTACATATATTCACTAACCTCCACATATTTCTGAAAATAAATATGAGTAGACAAGAGATGTAAGTCCGAGGTCAAGGGATGGGCACTGCGTACAGTCGACCATCTTGAATTACGTCGAAGGGTCCGACATCTTGTGTCACCAATTTGGATTCACTCTTGACCTTGACCTTTAGGTGACATCACCGTAATCTTGTTTCGTACTTTAGCTGGCCATCTGGTCTCCCCCCCCCCCCCCCCGTTTCTAATTTGTTTTTCGGCAGCCAAAATGTTTCGGCTTGTCATTCGTTTCAGTTCGCTAGGGATGCTCGACTGCCATGTCTGTGTGTTTTCTGCTAGGCATTCGCCACTTGCTCTACCGACAAATGTGTTTCTATTGTAGTCTGCTAGGCAGTCTTGATGTTTCTTGAGACACGTGCTGTCAACATCTGATGTACAGTAGGCGAGTAAGGTAGCTCAAAGCTTTAAGGGTATTCGACAAGTAATACAAATGAGCAAATACATGTTGTAACAGAAGTATGCACAAGATGATTAAAAAGAGAATCATTTTAATAGATTACTAGCACTTCTTCGCATTCAACTGAAACATTAGTGTAGGAGTGTGTGTGTGAATCTTGCTACTTTGATGTGGCAGTGACCATTGTCTCTTTAATATCACATCAATGAGGCAAGAGCTATTTTTTTTCGGCACTACATTTTGTCCTGAAATAAATAGAGTTTCCACACCATACCTGAACTTCGAGCTGTGAAAGATACTTCAATGCAATCGGCGTGGGCCCTCGGTACCTAAAAAACGGCAGTTCTGTTTAGTTAACAGCTCCGGACAACAGGAAGCGTACCTAGTCGAAACATTGTAAAGTCATAATCCGCTGTAGGTTAGCGGGTGGGGCGCTCGCCTGCCACCAAGGTGGATATTGTTCGATTTCCGAAGGGGTCGCTCCCGGATTTTCGCAAGTTGGACCGTACAGGGCAATTCCGCTGGTCGACGGGTCGTTTCGTAGAGCTCAGGTTTTCCCCGCCTTTGCACTCCGGTGCTGCTCAATATCTACCTCGCTTCACCGTCATCGGCTCTCAACACCTTGCTGTTAGACACGCCCAAACATCCCCACTACATTGGGAAGTCATTGAGAATCCCAGGCTCTCTCTCGCCCACCCGCATAGAAACGTATAGTAAAACTGGAGGAATGCTGCCTTGTCGATGGCTGTCAGTGCTTCATTGTCAGCACGTTCCAAATTTCCCCAAATATTTCACAAGACGTGAAAAAATGTGATCTGCAGCATCTGTGATCAGCATCAGTGATCCTACCAAATTCGGGACTTCCCCAGGGCACTTCCAGTCTCTGAACAAACCGTCCTCGCGCCACATCGCTACATACACGCTATCATCTGTCTCTGTCTGGAGCGTCTGAGCAGTGGATAATGTGACGTAGCTGATACGGACACAGTTTGCACTAAAATACTTACCGTGCGAATATGGTCCTTTAATCTTTACAAACAGTGTCAACTGAATATCGCAACAGTAGGGCACACAGGTCTCTGTACACTATTGCTCACATGCACGCTGCAGAAATACGATTACCAGAAAATAAAAGTCGTCATTTTTAAAATGCTATTTACGAGTAGTATTATTCAGCATTGCCTTATGATGAAACGGGCCAGCTGATACTAAGCCTGCCGTACTTCCTTTCAAGTATAAGGTTTTACGTTATTTCTCTTCTTTTACCTTGCCGTACAGTTTAGATGGAACCAAATCTTATGGAAACTGCGAATAAGGAAATCGATTCAATAATAACCTCTGACATTTTCATCGAGAGATAGCATAAATCATTTCAAACATTTCTTTGTCACGTGCAAATACACAATATCATGTCCCCGGAATATGTGCAAAAACAAGCGTGTCATAAAAATGTATCTTTGTTGTTATTTTTAACACCATATTGCTGCGATCACCCACAGCTAGGGCTGGCAGGAAGCTTGCAATCGCGCGGGGCTGCGTGACCTCGGCAGACCAGTCGAGCTCTTTTGGTAACATTCGCAGGGCGGAAGGATAACTAGGCCGGGGCCACGACTGTATAAACTTAGACCAATGGCGGCTCGCGACCATCTTGCTTCAGCCCGCCAGAGCGACACCCTGCAGGAGGACCACCAGGCTAGTGGTCCGAGATCGACACCGCCCTCAGCCGCCGCCGAGAAGGTCTTCTCGCTACCATCTACGGTAAATATCACTCCCATTGAGGCGCACTAGGTTGCTGAGACGAAAGGATAGTTGAAAGCACAGTCAGACTCCTTAAGAGTCAGAGCACATTAATCGAGTTGTTAAACTAGTCCCTCTAGCCCTTGCCTTGTATCATCTTGTTGTACAGTGTATGGTATTATTGAATCACGCCTTTGAGCGGCTTTTGTGTAATTATTGCGTAGTTGAATAAAAGTTGTGTTTTCACATATCTGAGTACTTTACCTCGGTCTACTAGTTTCCCCCTAAAAAGTGCATGACCTTATCCCCTCAGGAGAGGTCACAGCAAATGGTGGAGGCACTGTTCGCTTCTGGCCTCACCCGTAAGCTTTAATTACAACTCAAAGTAAGTCCTAGCACAAATCATTTAATTTAGTACGTCAGATAATTGTGGAGGGCCTCTCGTTCCCCACCTCCCCACAGGGTTATATCCCCTGCTAACGTGCAGCTTAACGTAATTCAGTCAGAGAACTTTTTCACGGCATAGTAAACAGTAGTGGCATTGAAAGTGCTCATTAAAAGCCTGCAGGATTGCTATTCAGCAAATAGCGACCGTTCTAGGGCAAACAAGCAAGTTTGCTGCATCGCCAAATTCGCAGCCATGCATATGCCCATTGTCCTGTAGAGTACAGAGAGAGAGAGAGAGAGAGAGTGTGTGTGTGTGTGTGTGTGTGTGAGTGTGTGTGTGTGCGCGCGCGCTTACGCTTACGCTTATAACTCTAAGTTAATGCATGTTAAACCACGGCACCACTGTTCGGGTCATTTTGCTTTTTGCTATACGCAAATTTTCACAAGGGCTTGCGCTAAGTCGAAATTCAATTTTATAAATGATTTGTGTGTGCGTGTTAGTACATAAGAATACACTTTAAGGCCATATTGCCTGCACAATAACTTCATAACTGACAACTCCACGTCGTCCTTTACCAAAACAGCGCATAATATATTGAAATAAGCCACAATCGATTTAACAGAAACCCAAAGAAAAGTACAGGTCAGAATTGCAAACAATGCGGTCAAATTTCAACACATTATAAACTCAGCTGAAAAAATTTTGTAACAAAACCTTAACTTAATTCAATAACATGATACAAATTTCACATGACCTTATTAATAAAATTAGCAACAGTGGCCTTCTTCCAATAACACCACCACCCACGTACGAAAACATAAACATCAGAATACTTATCGCCTATTCAAATTGACACCACAACAAAAAACATCTCGAAAACTCGCCCCTAGCTGCACCACTAGTGAACACAGACCACAACACAGACATGGCCAACCAACAACCTATTAACGTAATGCTATAACAACCAGTGACAATTTCCAAGTTTTCGGGGGACAACAACGAAACTATGGCAGGATTAGGCAGAACAGTGTCGTAGGGTGCGATTCTACTTAAGCGGCACTGATGAAACACACCCTTGAGAATTTCACGCGAACACAAAGGGACCAAATAACATGTAATGGAATCGTAAACAAACTTAAAATAACTTTCACAACTCTGGAAACAGACGAACGTCTCACATACACGACAAAATGGAAGTTAGGCCAAAGTGCGCAAACTCATATTGAAGATCTTATGTCTTATCGGCGCAAGTACAACCACATCACAGACGCCCACTTCATTTATATTGTCTGGCGCTCACTTCTGCCTTCGATTACAGATAAAATCATACGGGGGTAGTATCAACTCCGTCTTCGAATTTTCTTACAAATCTTCGCAATAAAAATGAATGACCAGAAATATAAAATCAAAGCTAGACATGACATGGACGATTACTCAACGGATTTTTTTTAAATTTGTACGGTTTCAAATATACCTGTATTTTCCCATGTGGGACTGAAATTATTAAATAATTAGATAATGTTTGATTACGGTTAGAGATGTGACACTAATCACGTAAGAAAAATAAATGGGATTTAGAAATAACTGTTAAGATGTTCCCTATGTCATGATTAGCTTGGTTTTTAAATATTGACTCCGAAAATTAAGTTAATGAGGAAAATATGTAAATCCAAGATAGCAAGGATACTTCCGCCTTAAGAATGAGACAATTGCAGATATGTTAGAGAACATAAAAAGAGTTTAAATCCAGTTATTTAGGTATAATCAAGTCATAACATGGACCCAGGCAAGTTACGATACAGAAACTCTAAGGGCAGAAGAGTAGATGTTAAATGGGGATTCTAGCACAGCACATTTTTTCCGACAATTTACTCCAAAAGTGCAAGAAAAAGTAAGATATCTATTTCCCATTAATTTTAACAACGGTGCAAGAAAAAATTAAAGAACTCAACATCTGGGGATTCTATGAAAAAAAACGATCAAAATAAGCAAATTTGAGCTAAAATAAGGCAAATTTCTCGTTTTTTCCACCAGCTTTTTCATGTTTCTAGATGCGACAATTTTCAGTTCGATAAAACAAGCAATTTCCATCGAAAATCAAACAATCTTACCTTAAAATAAAGCAATTTATCAGTTTTTCTAGAAATGCTAATTTTGCAAGCGAGCAATCTAAATCAAGTGAATTTAAGAGAAAAACAAGTAAAATAAGATATAATCAAGTAAGAATATTGAAAAGACAATTGATAGTTTAAATTTGAATCTCAACTAATCTTTTAAAAAGGTCTTCTATCTTCTCAAAGTTACCCCTTATTTCATTAAGTACATATTTATCGTTAGTGTTTTCGAAGAGTGTTAATTGTAAACTTTGTAGATTTCAATGAAATTTGTAAACTAATTTTCCGAGTTCGTCAGAAGCATTGTCTAATTTATTGGAAAGCGTAGTTGATTTACAACCATCTTTAAAAAGCTATGTTATACTGCAAGGTAACACAGGCATTTTTATTTATAAACGAAAAACTTATTAATACAAAGAAAAAAGACCATTCAGGTTTAAAAAAAAAGATTTTTTATTCGATCAAACAACTTAACAATACATCTGAAAATAGTATTAAAATATCGGAACGAGTTTCTTGTTTCTGTAAAATCGTTTACATTATCCATTTAATAATATGAAAAATTTATAAATCTTCTGTAACTCTTTCTATCAAATAATCTCATGTAAGATTCCTTCGACTAATTAAAACAACATTACAATTGGTACCTGCTCGACGTCTTTATTAAAATGAACCACACATTTTATGTTTGTTTTTTCTTTTACTACAGTTGTTTTTCTGTATGAACAATCAATTAAATATAAAATATTTCGTCCCAAAATGAATAATAATTAATATCACCATCAAAGTTTACAGTTGGTTTATAATAATGTTCATTATTTCAATAGCTGGTATCTAGTTCGGTTTTTGAATTTCTAAAATCATTATTAGCAAAAATTGTTTAATATTAACACCGTTTTCAATGTCCAGATTCCAGTTTTCTTGAAGAAAAATTTCATTTCTACCTATTTTAACATAAATATTTCTTACACTACAATGATTAAACATTGTAGCGTTTTTATGCTGTTCAGGACGATTTTGTCTATTAAGTTAAAAACCTACAATTCCAAAATCAGGCATATCAAAATGTAAATTATTAAACAGAACTTTTATATAAAAGCTAAAAACAGTTAATTTAGCAGGAACTTCACTTTCTAAAAAAAATTGTCAATAATCCAAACTGATATGTATTTTTGGATCTTTGTATACTTTCCCTTTAATAGCAAGGGCCACGTTAAATTCGAATTCAACAATGGGCCACAAAATTTCAAATTTTTAAGGTCAATCTTACCAGGATCAGGACGATTTTTCGTAACTTTATTATCTTTATCTAAAGTCTCGTAAATAAATAAATAGTTGTTATCAGATGAATTACATAAAAAAAGTAATTTTATAGCCACCTTTCCAATAAACTTCATTTTTATCCCGAAAATAACCAAAGCGATATCTAAGAGGCTAGATTATTTCCATTTGTTTTATTATTAGAAAAAGTTTTAACTTCTTTTGTTGTATCAATAGAAACAGATTTATCTCGGTACACATTATCAACACCAGTAAATCCTAAATAATATTTTTCACTTGGTGATCTTAATAAAGCAATCATCATTATTGTTGTTGTTATACCCAGATTATCAACAGCTTCAACAGTATTTCCATGTTTTGAGATTTCTACTCTAGAAAATTGGAAAAGCTAAGTTTTGAGCAAACATCCATATTATCCGATTCATCATAGTTTACCGCATCTCCAACCTTATCTCTCTTTAGTAAATCAAATTACTTATAAACATAAGCAACATTTGGAAAAGAAAGGCCATCTCCTCTAGGAATATCAAATTCCATTCTATTTTTGTAAACATTTAAATTTCCCATAGTTTGATCAGTTGGAGGAAAAATCTGCCTCTCAAAACTCTCTACATTTATATAACTCATTTTAAGTAAACAACTTAAATATGAATGGCAGAATCAAAAGGGGTTTCTTGAGTTAAATTACTCATTGAAAGATAAAAAGAAATATAACAAGCGTCATGAAAAATAATATGACAAAAATAAGAAAAAAACTACCATTATTCGGTGAATTACGAAATATCGGTAAAAAAAGTATAAAAAATAAGTGAATAAAATAAAAATTTTATAACAACAGTAGTTCCTGTAACATCAAAAAATTTAGATTATCGCCAACACAAGAAGAATCATAATTCGAAAAGAATTATTCTTAGAACCAAAATCTCCTAATTAAGAAGAGCAAATGGGAATTGTACCATTGATACATTTACCACATGCAGCGGCCGAATCAACTATAAAACTCGGAACAGAAATTGCAAAACGAATTCATGTTATTGATGAAAAATTTGGTTTACATGGAGTTGGGCAAGATTTTTACATTCGCAATACAAAAGTATCGATAAATAATGATGCACTATTTGTTAAGGATAAAGAATATGACTTGACAGAAGGACTTTCTAATTTGTTAACAGAATATTCATCAGAATCTCTTGTGGGTAAATTTGATGATAAAGATTACGAAAATTATGCAGAAATGGTTAAAACAACCATGCTGCATTCCAAGAATATAATTCTAATAAAAAAAAGTAGCTTCGAGTGGAGGTTGGCAATACATAAATATAATAAAACCAATTTATAATAATTATAATAGAGCATCAAGATCAGAGCTAATCAAGCCTTCAAGCCCAATGTCTGAAGAACTGCTAGATCTGGAGAGAGCAAAAAAAATTCAATAATTTACCAAAAGAACCCCAATGTCTGAAGAACTGCTAGATCTGGAGAGAGCAAAAAAAATTCAATAATTTACCAAAAGAATATGTTTGGATTGATAACGTTAGAAAATTGGTTGATAGATATTTCGTTATTCATGGCGAACAAAATGCTGGAATTAAGAATTTTTACAGTAAAAAAATTAATCATTATGAATATGTTAAACAATAAATTTTCTGATATTGTTATAAACAATCTTAAAGAAATTCGTTATCTTACAAGAGTTTTATATATAATTCCACACTCGTTTTGGAATTCTGAACAACATGGTAAAAGCATTATAAACTGGGCATTAAACAATTTAAATTTACCCGAAATGCATTTGCCTGGTTATAATTAATGTAGTACTTTCACAAAATTAGATGAAAGATTGGAAAGACGCGATACAGATATAAATAAATATGATGAAGCATGCAAATATCACGATATTGCCTACAGAGATCATAAAGATTTAGGCCCTAGACACGAAGCTGATAAAATTTTACAAAAGGAAGCCAAAGAAATCATGTTAGGTAATAATACTCCTATTGGAGAAAAAATTGCTTCTGCTGCCGTTGCCTCAACAATGTTTACGAAAAGAAAAATAGGTTGGGGAATGAGAATTTTTTATTGAATATATATTTTTCCTTTGCTGATAAATTAAGATAACAAATATAACTCTCGATATTCCCTTTGCGGAATTAAATATTTGGGTATAGATAAATTTTTTACATATGATCAAATTGAGAGAAACAAAATTGAAAGAAGGTTAAAGTTTCAAATTATCTTTACCACTACCAACAGTCAAAAAGATGGCCAAAGAAAAATCTGGAAGTGGCTTACATCATGGCGGAGTTATTCCCATTATACTTGCTGCTTTACGTACACTCAGAGCTTTAACTGGAGCAGCTGGTGCAATTTATAATTCTGTTGAACAAACTAGAAAAATTACAAAGAATTAGAACAAA